>CM017562.1:33043248-33520748 GCA_007844125.1 Sinonovacula constricta
AACTTTCACTGGCAGCTGTCCAGTCTGGATATATTCTCTTTGCTGCCGAAATTACCAGGAAAATGTATTGTTACTTATACCTGTATAATCTATTAAGGTATATATAAAGCATGGCGTAAAGTTTGATATTTAACAGATACAGCGTAATAAGGGCTAGAAAAACAATCCTATCAGGACTACATCAACCGGAAAGTGAAACTGCACAAGGACCGAATAACCAACGAGGAGGCGAGAGGAGTCATTAGGCGACAAACATACATGTACTTGTGTACCCTTATTTGTTTATTGGCACCGCTCTTGACACACAGCAGATGACGTGGATGAACTAAATCATAAGTGGTCACGTGGTTTTCTTCGTTTAAAAATAGCTAACTGTGCAGCGTGGCTCAGATTGGAAATACATGCTTGAAATGACGATTGTGGCGTTATGGTTCAATTTTCAGACAGGTATATGACATCAATAAACAACATTTTGCGAGATCTGTCCAAGTAACAATAGTTTATTAAGATGTTTAATGAAAACATTTTTGATCCAAACTGTATGTTACCACCTTTAAAAATAACTGTGCAGCGTGGCTCAGATACATGACGATTGTGTCGTTGTGGTTTCCTTTTCACACAGGTGTAGGACATCAGTAAACAGCATTTCGCGAGATCTGTTCAGGTAACAATGATTGATTTGGTTGTTTAATGAAAACATTTTTGGTCCAAACTGTCCGTTACCACCTTTAACAATGCAAATAAGGTAGAAAAATACCCAGACTTGTATCAAAATACAATATATAGGCTGAACTATAGAGAACACGCGTGCGCAGTACGCGCTCACTTGTTAAAAACCGTTACTCATGTCCGTACCACCAGGGTTTCAATACCGATTAAATTTTCGTATCCGTGCTTAGTTGTATTTTTGTTGTTGTTTGGGCTGTTGTTTTTTATTCTAGTTTATGATTGTTCCATGGCTAAATGTTGAAAAAAAGCCTAAGATTTGACAAAGTTGCAATAATGGCGGACACGTGAACCATCTGCTAAACCCTTTAAACGAATCTCGTGCAATAACTGTAAAGAATTCGTGACATGGCAACATTCGTTATACGGCTTGAGTTGACTGAAACTGTATGACGTATTTTCTTCTTATTACAAACCTGGTTAATCCAATCGACAGGAAATGTTACAACGCGAAATGTAATAACATTATTACATAACCCAATTTTCTGTTGTTTTTTTCATGTCAATTCTGCGATGGCTGTTAGTTTAATGACTTATTCTGGCCAATATTATTACTTTTAAATCTATTTCGGCTCAAAAAATTGAAGAGAAGAACAATTTTCTTTTTCAGTTTTACTTTTTTGATCTCAATATTTATAATCGCTTCGCAATACTACATTTTGTTTCGTAGGTTTGGATATTTTTCTCTCAAATGTTCCATTAACCTTTTACTCTTTTATTATTATTATTGCTATATTATTTGTAGCTATCCTTCTTTTCTATCTCCCGATGCAGGTGCATACAGTTAATTGACTTACTTTGAATTGATATTTTTATTTACACTGTTTGCCGCGTGGGTTCGAGTCCAGGTGTCACGGTCTGATATTTCCACCGTGCTTAAATTTCTCTGTCAGTTGTACGCATGCACCGGAGTGCTATTTTGTAACCATTTGTGCTGACCATAGTTTATATCACCTCACGCACAATTGTCAGAAACAGTCCCGATAATTTGGAGAAAAAACAAAAACGAAAGCATTTCTAATGTCAAAGAAAATGGCGAACGAAAACAATGGAGTCACGTGACTAAATGCTGCGTTATGAATCTGGCAGATCCAGCTGTCAATCATAACTCGGCGTAAGGCCAATTTACGACCATTTGCAACTGGTGTAAAAAGTGTTTCGTGATTAATATTTTGAGGCTTAAAACATCGCGAGACATTGTCAGTAATTTCCAGTGGTTTGACTACGTAGCCTACTGGTCCTATTGATCGACGCTCCTTGTTCGCACTTAGAGAAAAGAAGGCTGGCCAGCAGTGAATCGTCTCTGAATTAACCCACATATTTGGGTATATTTATACAAAATGTTGCCTCTCAATTAGAAATGAATAAACATTACCTTTTCGAAATAAAATTGACTATATACACGGCCTGATGCTTCTATAAAGCCAATATATATACGAATATTACACGTTTACTAGCATCGTCGGATACCCATGACAGATCCATTCCGTTACTTTCCATTCATTGCCCGTGGGATATTTAGTTCACTTTTCGCCGTTTCTGGTAATGATACTTTATTGTTCGCTTCATAATCCGATGAAGATTTCAGTCCAGTGATAAAGATCGTTCTTTCATTGTTTCGACATACTTGTCAAAATGGCGACGTCATTGTTATACTTCCAGTCACCACGCTGACGAGTATGGATTTTGTTTTAGGATTGGCCAATTCTTATTCTATTCAGTTCGATAAGACGACGAATGTAGTAAAACGGAATAGTATCCGACGATTGTTTATCACATGAAAACATTTTACCTATGTAAGCTTTTAACAGTTCTTTTTCGTGTGTGTTTCTACAAGAAAGTAACAGTCGTATTTTTGTCCCCTTCTCTTTTCCCCCAAATTTTGTTGTATCTATTTTCCCACTTAATTTCAATAAATCACAAAGCGACAATAGTAACTATAACTTTTTTTTTTTAACGAGTCTCTGTTTAAGAAAGGATAATGATTTCATCTGCTGCGTATTAAAGTAGAAAAAGTTTTACCAACGACAACGCATTTACGCCTAATATAAATTGACCTTCAATATCAGAAACATACACACAACTGTAAATAAAACAGGCGAGGTTGATTCGCCTTATTTGACTTATACCAAACAACGGAGATCATCGATCAGTGTAGATCATACTCATTTTAACGCGGAGATCATCGATCAGTGTAGATCATACTCATATTAACGCGGAGATCATCGATCAGTGTAGATCATACTCATTCGATCAGTGTAGATCATACTCATTTTAACGCGGAGATCATCGATCAGTGAAGATCATACTCATTTTAACGCTATCACATTAGCATTGATGCAAAGCATCAAAGGTAGCCCTCGAGGTACTGTTAAACAATGGAACATTTTTGGTTAACAGCAAACAGAAAAAAAAAAACAGAAAAAACACGTGTTATGAAAATATTTTTTAATTCTGTAATATTCATGTTTTACAATTATACGCAGTAAAGAATTGTCTTTGGACGCATGGAAAAAAGTTCCGAATGCCAACAACAGAAAAGGGCATAACAGTTAAGTTGTACATAGTATATCATTTTAAAAATGCAATTTAAAATAAAACAAATCATACATACACATGTTGAAGATTAACAATTTCAAGTAGCAGGGAATGATGTATCAACTTTTTAAATTACAAATTTAATTTAATTCTGATATTCACCAGAGTAAAATAATAACGAAATTCAATGCATGAACGCGCCGCACTTAACTTGTTTATAGAAACTTCATGGCGCCATCGAAATGATTTTTCCAAGAAGGATTACATATAGCCGCAGCAATGAGCGCGGCAACAATAAGAAAAATGTTGACGCGAACGATTGACAAATTTAAAAGAAATTTTGACATTTAAAACCCAATGAAAGGTGGTATCAGGCTGTTTTAATTATTCAAATACATGTAAATAAATAATACATAAAAAATAGAACTCCATGTACCGAATTATAATCCGTAGTTAATCAGGGTTATTGAAGTCCGCAAAACAGACTTCCCTTATGTGCAAATTTCAGTGAGCATTTCGTATATGGGCGTCGCGCTCCAGCGCGTCGCCAATTAAGGTTACTGGATAGTGACAAATTTGTTAGTTGTAATCACTCTGAAAAGTTTAGTATAGTTTATATATGAGCTGTAGATTATATATATAAAAAAAATCAGTGGGTTACCATTGAAATAATCATTTTATTGCCTCATGTGTATGGTTGATGTAAACAAGCAATGTTGCCATTTTTAGACATTAACTTTATTATATCATATCAACTATATTTTTGTGAAAAAAAGGTAAACAAGCCTCTATGGCAGTTTTTAACATTCAGCACAAATAAAGCTTTCATTTAAAACCAAACAAGGCTATCCCTGAAGTGATAATTACAAAAATATCTCATAATAAATAAAAATAAAATAATTAATTAAACTTAAAAAATATAGAAAAACTATCAGAAAATACTTAATTTAGATGCAGAGTTCTTTAAACTTCACATATAGATAGAACTTTTTATTTTGGTTAAAGTAAATACAAAAAATTTATGTGCTACCATGCAATTTTTTATTTGAGATGCAGTAGTCTTAAAACTTTACACATAGATAGAAATCATTTTATTGTACATATAAAAAACAAAAAAGGTAGATTTTACCTTGTAAAATTTAAGAATTCGAGCTTATAATATGTAAAAAATACATTTCTTTTAAAAAAATTGTACATATAAAAAACAAAAAAGGTAGATTTTACCTTGTAAAATTTAAGAATTCGAGCTTATAATATGTAAAAAATACATTTCTTTTAAAAAAGTAAAATATCACTCATATTTTTCTTTTAATGCACCGGTCTAAACACTTAACATATAGGTAGAACACATTTTGCTGAATAAATCAACAACAAAAAAGGTAGATTTTTTGGTAAAAATCAGGATGAAAGCTGGTCAAATATAAAAAAAATAAATATATATATATATATATATATATATATATATATATATATATATATATATATATATATATATATATATATAAATATATATATATATTTGCAACAAACTAAACACACAAACTGGCATACGTTTTGGATTTAGTTGCAAAGTCCCAATACAGTACATAGGAAATAACAATTATCATTATATGAAACAGTTCTTCCCAAAACCAGATTCATGCAAATCTACAAACAAGAATAATGGCAGAGCCACTATAGGATACCCCCGTGTCCTATTGGACAGAGGGGAGGGGGGGTGGTGGTGGTTAAGGACCAGACAGCCTGACAGACGGATCAGAGAATGAAAATATTTCTTCATGCATATCTGCAAATAGTGTCTAACATTTGTCTTAAGTTTCATTAAAATCCTTTGAGTGGTGTAGGAGAAGTTAACCTAAAAACGAATGTGGACAGGGGGGGGGGGGGGGGGGGGGGTAGTCAGACAGACTGACAGACGGATCTGAAAATAACTATATTTCAACATGCACATCTGCATATAGTGGCTTTGTTAGTGGGGGTATAATTAAACTGTACTCTGGGCTCATAAATAATGAACAGATTTCTTCAATTACATGGATGACAAGAATGTTTTTACATTTTCAATAATTTAAGGTGCAGCACAACGCCGTGAATGCGGGATAGTTCAAAGCTCAACAAATCTGCGCGATCGTCTGCGCAGACGCTCCAAATTCGTCACTATCCAGTAACCTTAACTGAGAATGTTTAACAGTGGGCCTCTTCCACACTTCAAGTAAGTTTCTACCATATGACATATGGTACAAAAGAATTCAGCGCTTTTGTTTGTTTATAAGGTTTATTCTCCCAATAACAGTACTTCAGTTATCTGGAGACGGTGTCCACTTAAAGCAGATATAGTGCTGCCTTCACTGTGCATAGCATGCCATGAACACCTAGCATGGTACCGCACCCAGTCACATTATCCTGAAACTGGGTCAACCAGTCGTGGCACTATTCTTATTTTTACTTGAGCGTTAGCAACGGAATTATACCACTACCATTTTATAACGACTTATGTAAGTCGCGGCCCGTATCGAACCCGGGGTCTACCGTACCTGGAGCTGACGCACTACCGATTGCGATAGCAGATCCGATGCTCAAACGCTTTGCTAAAAGTCTACATATACTTAGTAAAATTGTGTATTTTCTTACTTAATACATTGGACATAACAAATATAGCACAAATATTCATGTTTTTAAGCTCACAACTTAGCTACGCGCGAGTGTATGTGCAGCAAAATCGATCCAAATCCGGCTTTAAAATTTAAACTGATGCTCCTTTTCATAAAATAGCAGAAAAAAGCCTAACATTTGATACATGTATTTTAAAAAGCAAAAAGTACACCAAATATAATTTCCAAAAGAAATAAGAGGTGTAGCCATATTTCTTGTATTCACATTGTTTGAAATATTTAAACGTTTCATATTGTTTCTATCGGATAGTAATTTATTCAAATTAAATATTGCAGTCATATAATGGAATATAATAAAGAAATGGATAACTGTCCAGGCACAATCTCGACCAATTATTATGATAAAAAATCTGATATTTCATAGAGGGAAATAACTAGTGAACAAAGGAAACCAGTACTTCCTTTCCTTATTACTGTCTATTTCCGTGAGAAGACAAATAACAAACACACAATAATTTTAATTTGTGACTGGATTTAGGAATAAGCACTCTGTCAACCGACCTTTAGATATAAATAATTAACAATTGCATAATCTTCTCTTTGCAAATTATCACAATAAACAAAGAAACATAATAATTACTTTTCATACAATATGATATTAAAACGCATATGCAAGCATACACACATACGTCCTTTTACTTCATAATTATTTTGTTTGTTTTGTTTTCTGTTTTTTGTTTTTGTTTTTGTTACATAGCACCGACACAATTATAGCCACATTGGCGACGTCCACTGCAAAACAATAAGTCTACTTATAAAATCAATTGTTTGACTTTTTTTTAATTGAGGACAGAAATGGCGACCATGTTTCTAAAACAGACACTGTTTTATCTTCTACTACAACCCACAGAGTGTTATATAATATTTCAGTACCTAATGACGTGCACATTTTAAATAATTTAGATGTCATGTTTAAATATTGCTTGAATATGTATTTTTGTAAATTGTTCCAGAGGGAACTGTAGAATTATTTTTTTAACGCTCACGCTCACGCTCAAATTTTCGGCAGATTGAATTTTTCAAGAGTTAAACTCAAACAATCGCTCTCTTTACATATTTGCAAAACGTTCACGCAAGCTGTCATATTAGAAAAAAATTGGTGTGCTATATTAACTAAATAAAGCTGTTATTATTGTTTATGCCAACAATTTTGTTTTCACCATTTTGTTTTACAGTAAATGGTTAAGCTTTGAAATGCTGTTACCGTCTAAAGTCCACCATTAAACAACAGTTTCTAGGCCTATTTTATTTGACCTTTTGTTGCCTTATTCAAGATAAACTTCGCAATATTTTAGCCAGTAATGCAACACACGTGATTTAATTTTTCTCAGCCAAATTTCCTTGGCAACCATCTCGTTTGACCCGCCCATAGTTACCTCTAACATCCTTGGTAACGCACCAATAGCTATAACGAATACCACGTGCATTACCTCAGAGATGCCTTCTTTTGGGCCCACGGGTATCCCGACTAAAATGCTTATCGTTACAGCCAAAAGTGCGGTGATTAAGAACGTCTTTAAAACAATTTTTGCCACTTGGGTATGTACCGGTCTGAACTCTCTGACCAATTGATTGAACAATTCCTTTGGGACACCTGCACAATTGTCGCGGAAAACCACTTTTTGCCTTTCAACGCTTTGGCATGCCTGAATCTGCATCGTCAGATTGGTTGGTAGCGTGAAGATCTGGTTTCTAACTTGTATCTTAGAAATCGCTGCACCTGGTATGCCTTCTAAAACCAGGGTACCATTATAGACGTATGGAATGTTTGCCTGTTGGTCCAGCTGAAGACTGACCTCTACAGCATCGGCCAACAAATCCTTGTATCCCTCACCGAACCCCTGTATCTGCTTAAAGACATAGTATATTAGCGATAACGTAAAGAACAAATAGCCGAATGAATAGGATGGGTAAATTATAACCGCCATCAGTGCTAACATAACCACTTCGGAGAAGAATGCCAAACTAGAAACGAAAAGGGAGCAAAATGCGATTAGATAGACAATGATGACAACGTAAAGAAAACATATTACTATAAAAGCCAAGATACGGTTTCTTATCAGTTTTGCCATAACGCTTGGAACAGAAGCATTCGTCCCTGTGCCAATGAGTGAAAATGTTTTCGCATATGCTTTGAACATAAAACAGATAAATGTGACAACTGGAACACCGTAGTATAAGACACATAGTACTAGTTCGCAAATACACAAACACAGATACAATGGTGAGCACAAAAGCAAAACAAGTCGGCAAAACATAGAGCTTAGATGGAAAGCAGTGGTGTATCTTGCGATCTGAAACGACACAGCATGCACCCAAAACTTAGGATTAGTCAGCATACACGTTCCGGCCTTAAGCAGAGCACATGATTTACTGTAGCCAAACAAATCTTTGACGGAAACATGAGAAAGCCCTTCTAGTTGTTTATCACTGAAAAATAACGGACTCAAATGTGCGAGATTACCCTTTCTCTCAGTTCCATACACAAATATCGTGTTCAGATGAGTTGGGATAATGATAAATAGGATTCCACCAGCATACCATATCGCCAGCAGACCGATGGGACCCCCAAACTCTGGCATGAACAGTTGCCTGCTTTTGTTAAGGCCACCCAGTAGGGACAGATAACCCAATGGCATCCCATGCTCAAGGAGGGCCTTTGTCGTTAAATATTTGTATTTACTATAAACGTAGAGCTGAACGAATATCACAAAGGGACCCAAAAATACAAAAATTACACGCCTTATCCTCGAGGCTGCGACGGGATATTTCTTTCCAAGACCACAAAATCCGCCCAGGATCTGAAAAACAGAAATTGGCGGATTCTCTTGAAGGAAGACCCAATCATTTGTGGCTTGTCCGTCTGCTGTGTCGGATACCATTTTTGTCATATCAGTTTGTGTAGTTTCAAGCGAGGTCGTATGCTGTATTTGATACAATTTTTTTGCAGTTGATAGCAGAAGAAAAGGAAAATAAGCAAACGCTATCAAAGCAATTACGTAGGGGATGACGGTCACTTCAAACATCTTGTCTAGCTCTCGATTGCAATGTACACGTAAATTGGCCAAATTGATTCGACCGCTGTCGGTCCGGCAGCAGTTGTAGCGATTAAACTCCACTGGAAAATCTAGATAAATACCGAGAAGGTACTGGGTTGTGGTCTTTATTTGCGGCACTTCTGAGAGGTAGCACCAGTAAGAATATCCATAAACTCTATCCAATGGAACGAGATAATCCCTTGTCATCTTAAGAAAAGCAGGTCCTATGGAGTGCATTGACGAATTATCGCCAAGTTTCAGAGAACAGTTTTCCGTTCGTGAGTTTATATTTATATACAGGTCTGTCTCGTGAAGTGTCTTGGAATCAAGTAAGTTAAACGACAGAATATCAAAGTCAACTGGCCACTTCAGGTACGGGAAAAACCCATTTGGATCGTAATAGGTCCAAATCCAGTTGTTTGGCAAGATTACTTCCGGATTTGGTTCTACATTGATGGATTTGTTGAAGAATACTTTGAACCGAATAAAATGTGGTCTCCAAACGTCGACAGCGCTTTTGAAATACAACGCACTGATATTGTTGATGGTAAGATCACACCCTCCGAAAGATCTATCCTGTCTGGCCTGATCCATTTCCTTTGAAATATACTCACTATCAAGCGCTGTGATAAGTGGGGTGTGGTCGGAAACAGGTGTAAAAGCCTCAACTTCGTTTGTGTAGGCTGTTAACAAATTCCGGGACTTAGGATCTTTGCTCAGAACGTCTGAAACCTCATTTCCAGCCGCTGGTTGAGACACAGTTAACACTTTGGACACAGTCGAAGCAGGCCATATGATAGACTGACCTGTTCCCATTGCTGGTAGATTTGAATCTTTCACAGGAGCCTCCGCTGTGTGGGCAATGGCGACAAACCACGACATAAAAAGACATAATGCAAAGCAGTTCTTCATGGCTATTCTTCGAGCTTCTTTTCTTTATTGAATACCTTCTATATCTGAAAAAATAAGAAAAATAATAGATTATCTGAACTTAACTATTTGCAGTCACAAAATATAAGAACAGTCAGTACTCGTTGCCACGACTTCGTAGTATCGACAGTCTCAATATTATGACCTTTTTAGAACGTCCCATTTTTTCTCCTTCCTTATCTAAAAAATTCTAAAAAAAAATTATATATCGATATTTTAACTGTCGATATTTTCAGGGTATCGAACTGTTTCCTGATTCCCCGTTTCCATTTCTCACCTGTTGTCAGCTACTCAACGCTGGTTAGTATTATGTAGAGTGTTTGTCATCAAATGTATTGTTCATGTTTTTTGTATGTATGAAATGAAGATGTTTGATGAAATGAAACATAAAAAGTTGAATATCTAGTCCTTGTCTTATGTTTACGCTATATTAAATGTAAATATTACGAGAGTGTATTTTTTACGGCTACACAAAATGGCGGACAGTAAATTTAAGTGAGAATTTATCTATTGAAGTTGGTTTTTTGTGCCTTTTTCGCAGACCACTTCAATCAGGTCGGATGAATGTCGAAACAGCGAGTACTAACTGTATATTTCAAATGACATAGCTTCTGAAGAAAGAAACTTGGTACAGACTTGCCAAGTCACACAAACACAATATATCAGTGTTTCATATAATTATACGCATCAACGAATAGAAACAAATTTCGTTTAGTGTAGACAAACAACAATTATAACACATAAACATAAATATTACAGTGTCTTGTTACCTAGACGCGATGTCTGTTGCTGTCTTGCTAAATAATAATTATTGTTGCGATAAAATCATAGTTTGATTAACTTGTCAACGCATATAGACTTATACTGGAAATACATTTGTTTATATAGCTGAATATTTGCTATATGTATTAGGCAAAATATTTGTAACTTTAAAACTGACATTGAACATAGCGCTTACAATCAACGCATAATGGTGTAGATCAGATTTACTAAAGAGCTTTAAAAGTGTGTTTTTGCACACCTGTCTAACGGGCACAATTGGTCTATGAAGTGCATATAAATTATTAAGTACCGGTATAAGCTGTAAGTCAATATATAAGTCAATTATTTTCTTCAATATATAGTGATAAATAAAATACCATACATTTTTTTTTCTATTACACAAAATTATGAAAATAGTTTAATTAAACAATAAATTGTTACAAACAACTAATGCCATAAATTTACAGCTACATATGGTTGAGAAGGACACAAACCGTTGAAAGGCAGCTAAAAAGATGTCCTTTCATGAAATGTCGCGGTCTTTACTTTAGTATGTCGACCTAAGAAAATTGCGATGCTATGCGGCTATGACTGGTATCTAAGCGCACATGTCAAAACATTCTTGGTAATTATACTAAACTAGAACACCCGGTATTACAATATTTTCAGGAAAACATGTCACCATACTTAAGAAAAAGAAACACAAAATAATCGAGAAAGCAAACGCAAAAGAAAACCAACCAAAAAAACAACAACAACCAAACACAAAATATAATAACCACTTACCCAACGCTGCTCTCGTGAAGTTGCCTTTCGACTGGTTGTTGAAGATATAAAATAAAGCACTGCACGCGGAAACTATTTAAAACTTCACCGTATTTATTTTCCTGGTCTTTTCAAACTTAATCATGCGTTTGTTTTTGAAGTGTTCTAACAGGGATTAAAGGTGGTATCCGACAATTTGGACCATTTTTTTCTCTCAACTAAATAGTTATTACATAGAAATTATTGTTGCCTGAAAAGGTCCTATAAAATGATGTTCATTAGTGCCCTATATCTGCGTGAACAGTGTAGCACTTGTCATTGCAAACAGGTACTCTTATCTGAGTCATGCTGCAAAGATAGCTATTTTTAAACCAAGAAAATCACGTGACAACTTACTTTTGAGATCGCGTTATGTCGTCATCCGTGTAGTTTCTCACGGACATCGGTATCATTTTTTTTTAGCATAGATCACCATCGTACTTATTTAAAGATTTGAAGAGAATGCATATTTAGAGTAATTCTTTCGACTTTTTTACCGTCTTGCTGTATAGATAGTCCTCAAACTCGTCTTTACTTAGACTGAAGTATGAATATATGTAGAAATTATGCATACATTCCTAGAAACCGTGTAAAAATGTAACATGCATTTGATAAGGTAAACAATAACACATACACCTTGAAAGGTGGTATCCGTGAGTTTGTCTAAATCAAATACATGTTACACTATCTTGCACTTGTTTCGGAGGAATTGGTGTATGATTTCTGCAAAAACTCAGTCTTTAGTCTTTGGAATTGATGGCGATTTTAATCACAATCTCATCTGAAAGGCAGGGCAAATCGGAAAAAATACACTCAAATTCATTTTGTTCCAAATCTATAAATAATCACGATTGGGATTTCTTCAAAATTTTGACGCCAGCTACCAGATTGATGATAGACGTGACGTTAAAATCATTCGGTCACGTGGTTTTCATAATTTAAAAATAGCTAACTGCGCAGCGTTTCTCGGAAAATGCGACGGGTTATGTGTTTTTACTTTAAATTTTATATAGACGCATGACATCAATAAACAGCATTTCGTGGGACTTTTCCAGGTATCAACCATTCATCTGGTTGTTCGAGATTTAAAGTCGGACCAAATTTTCGGAACCACCTTTAACAAAACAGAGGAGAATATCTTCACCAATAAAATATTAACGGAAGTTAATATTACACACACAAAAAAAACACAAAAAAACGAAAGATAGCGGAAACATGATACGTGGTAAAATAATCAATGCATCGATTTTTTTATTTCATTAATTCTAAATGGCAACTTAGCTTCCTTTTAACAAAAGCAGGAGCTACTTAACGACCGAAGCAATACCGAGAATCCAGGTGTGCATATACTCTTACCTTCAAGGTTACTTTCCGAACATGTACGAAAAGGGCCGAAGATGAATGCAGTTAGTCGACAAAGAGACCGAGGGGATGCTTAAACATGGTTTGTGGAGCGCTCCAACCTCGCACTTCCTGTAGGGTTTTCTCACAGACTAACAATGTAAAAAAAAGAAATCCCATCAACGTGGCATAGAAATGGGACTAGTCCAAAGAATTACATAAAACGCAAAGACCAGATATAAGGAAAGAACCCTGGTGTATAAAGTGTTACAAAGCCCAATTTTCTGAAGAAGAAAAACCCCTGATTGCAAAGGACTTTGACAGACACGGGCATTGGATGTGTAAACAAATGGGAAGTGGTAATAATAAGACTTCGTCACAAATATCTTACGATACGCATATAATAGAACAATTATATGAGTAACGAACATTACTCGCGGTGCGGGGGTGATTTGCACCGTTTGCTCCTCAGGGTGCAGGGGTGATTTGCACCGTTTGCTCCTCAGGGTGCGGGGGTGATTTGCACCGTTTGCTCCTCAGGGTGTGGGGGTGATTTGCACCGTTTGCTCCTCAGGGTGTGGGGGTGATTTGCACCGTTTGCTCCTCAGGGTGCGGGGGTGATTTGCACCGTTTGCTCCTTAGGGTGTGGGGGTGATTTGCACCGTTTGCTCCTCAGGGTGTGGGGGTGATTTGCACCGTTTGCTCCTCAGGGTGTGGGGGTGATTTGCACCGTTTGCTCCTCAGGGTGTGGGGTGATTTGCACCGTTTGCTCCTCAGGGTGTGGGGGTGATTTGCACCGTTTGCTCCTCAGGGTGTGGGGGTGATTTGCACCGTTTGCTCCTCAGGGTGTGGGGGTGATTTGCACCGTTTGCTCCTCAGGGTGTGGGGGTGATTTGCACCGTTTGCTCCTCAGGGTGTGGGGGTGATTTGCACCGTTTGATCCTTAAGAAAGATTTCAATTTCAATTGTACGTGTCACTTTTTTGTCAGGTCGAACTGCTGTCATAGGAAAGTTGATATCCGTCGATGCGCGGTTACCATTTTTCTTTTATTCAACTTGCGGAAACTATTACAATAAATGAACGTAGAGATGGTAAAGCCTAACATAACATTATTTAAAAAAAGATCTGGCAACAATAATATTGCATAAATAAAACCTATTACCGATCACTTGTCATCCACATCAACAGCTCAAACTATAACATAAAAATTTCATAATGACGACACTTGCAAAAAAAGTCTTGAAAACCGTACTTATATTGATTTCTTTTTTTGAGGGGGCTGTGTGTGTGTTTGGGGGGCTGATGGGGGGGGGGGGGGGGCAAAGAAGTACAAGAAGTACATCTGTTTAAATGTCACTTAAGAAGCACATCTTTTTTCATAAAATGACATTTCTGTGAATTGCATTAGTTAATACAGAACACCTCTATCAGCATTAAGTTATTATGAACTATGAACGAAGAAAAACAACAACAAACAAGTAGACGAATATCATTCGCATATTGAAAAGGTTATTTCTTGTTTACTGCAACAAGTAGTGGCGTAGTGGTAGAGTCGCCGAATTGTAACTCTTCTGACCGCTAAGCCTCTCACCACGTGGGTTCGAATCCCTTTCGGAAGGTCATCTCTCCGACATTTGTTTTGGGTCTTCCTTCACCAAAATAGCGGGCGTCGCAATAATGATCATAATAAATCGCTTCGATGTCTTTCAAAAACGAAAAATATATTTTTAAAACAAAAAATAAAAAAAGTTCTCTTGACTTGCCTTATAACTAGATATAATTTCACAATTATGAATAGTTTCGAGCATATCTGTCTGCACAATTAACTGCTCTTGTGAAACGACTTTAACAGTTTTAATTAATTAAATTCATGGTTACCATGCATTATGAAAGAGATTCGGCAGTAAAACAAACTTGAACATCTCTATATTCACGTCCTTGATATAAACAAGTTTCTTTGTGTTACGCGTGCAATAGTTACGCCATGGACCGTGATACAGTAATGCGTCTCTCACAGTACACTTACATTGTTTATTTAACTCTCTAAGCTTATACATTGCATGTTTCTATGACTTCTGCAAACGTCCACAATTAAGTTAGCGTGCATGCTCTCAGACAAATATGAACAACTGTGAGATCAAAACATCAGAGAATGGAACAAAACAAAGCCATTCACAAAGAGTAAGATTTCCTCAGAAAAGCATGCTGAGGCTAGCTTGACCATTTGCAATGCAGCTCTTCACAAGAAAGAGTACAGATATGAGATACCCAAGGCGCCTTAGAGAGCATGGGTTGTAAACAAGAAGCTGGCTATCCTGCTGACAACACTCTAATTATACTGGACATCTATTCTTTACATAAATACGTTAGAGTAACGAACCGTAACGGGAACTAGACAATCAGCTAACAAGCTTACATCGGCATACTGGGGTTCTTTTGTTAAACAAGACCTCGCCAAACGAATTCCTGTCAATGCCTGCTACCTTTTATAATTGCAAGATAACATTTATTGTTGCAAGCAACACTTTAAAAAGAACGGAACACTCGGTTCTTTTTTTAATGAAAAGGGTCTTACAGAACAACTGCGACATAGTGTTATTGACTGATACACTCTCGTCCCCATAAATATGCATTCCACGAGAAGCATCGCTCTCAAGAGCGCGCCAATAACGAAATTATCGTAGCCGCGCATGAGAGCGGCGGTTATTCGTATATGTACAATGTACACATAGACATATAGTAACGGGACCGCCGAGCCCGCAAGGTGCGCGAATATCTTCCAATTTCGAAGCGCCATCAACAGAAGTCATAGAAAGACTTCCGGTCGGGGTTTGCATGTAAATCAATAGCATAACGCTGACAAATAAAACGGAGATTTGAAGAAATACGGCCACGGAAAATGAATCACCTTGAAAATGGACTGAAGGTTAATATCTTCATTGTATGTGTATTCATTGCCTGCTTTTAGTTTTGCATGAATCGGCAGTAAACATATCGTAACCACGTGTAAACAAAGAAACCGAATTCTGAATGACTCTTAGACAACGTTCCATTTTGGCCTTATTTTTGCTGCCCTTTTTTCGATAAAAACCTCCATAGCTAATACTGTGTGGCTGGTAGTATTTATTATGGCTTGTATTTTGCCAAAATTGCACGGAGAAAGACATAATATTTAATTAAAATAAATAAGTCGTTCCTTGGAGACACAGGAGGAAGACTGCGCAAAGACTGATGATGGAAAGGATTAAGGGTGTAAGGGATCTCAAATTGGAGAGAAAAAAAACCACGATCAACTTTTAATATTTGAACACATGCATAATTAGATTATACTGTTTTCTATAGATTATGTACTTAATTGTCTTTTTATACTGATTTTATGAATAAGACTAAAGTGATGAATCCCCTCAGGCGCGTATCTAGGCCGTTTTTGAAGTTACGCACAAATACAAGGGAAATAACCTTTGTAGTAATACTTTTGATTATATTCGGTACTTTTCTAATGAATAACAGGTAAAATGCGGACATGTGAGGAACTTACGCAGAATATGAACGTCTTAAATCCTGACGTGTATAAGTTAAATCATTTAAAACCTTTTCAACTTAATTGGTGTGGTAATAAGATTTTATAACATCGAAACTATGGAAATAAAATATATCATTCCTAACCCGGGTTAGGCATCGACTTTCTTAGTGTTTTGGTACTTTTAGATTTTTGATTTTTCAAACGGAGGTTACGCACGTGCGTAAAGTGCGTAATGGCAGAAACGCGCCTGAATCCCCTTACCCAGGGACGTCTCTGCCTGGCCTATGCCTGTTGCTCTGAGACGTTCAACTAGTACATGGGAACTTAAACACATCAGAGCCAGGAGCCAGAATTCTTCAAGACAATATTAAAAACTACTATTCAGTTGTTAGATGTCAACATTTTTATTATAATAGCGGTTAGCGCTAAAGCTAACCGCCGTTATTGGAGGTCGATTATTGCTGTACACATTTTATCGAGGTATGGTGGGTGAGAGCACCGGTATGACTATGGCAAATTGTCTGACTGCACAGTCTATGTATGCACCGTCTTAGCTACTTCCTTTTCCGTCCAGCATTTTAGAATTGCAAGCACAAATCATTTGGTCTTACGATTTTTTTGTAAATTTAGTAATTAAAAGTTGTATTTAATCGCTGATTTGTAGCTGAACGATTTAATTAATGTTTAATTGCATTACTACTAGTTTTAATTGCGTCGATGGTTTAAATAGAGTGAGATTTTGAATAGATACATGGACCTGGATACACGAGGGTTTTTTTATGTGCTGTTTCTTAAATTGTGTTGTTTTTATAAAGTGTATTTTTGTTTTAAAGTGGATTAAGTCGAGGTGAAGTATCACTTTTGTTTTGTTCAGTCGATGCAAGGTTATTAATTGATAAGTTTATTTTGCTTTCGAGTAATTTTTATTTAATTTTTGTTTTTGTTTTCAGGCGAAGTTTTGATTTAGTAGGTGCTTAGGTGTTATAAACTTTGGTTTATTAAATATTTCGTTTGCCGATGCTTTCGTGTTGTGTTTATGTTCATTTTAAGAAATGCCTAAACCTAAACGGGTCCGTCGTGCGCCTAAGGTCTGGGATGGTGAGGAGGCTGAGGCGTCTGGACAGGGTAGAGTTGGTGCAAGAAGAGGCAGGACAGTGGCAAGGGGTGCTAGGGCACGTGCGACAAGCAGGAGCGTGCCGTTGTCAGAAGTTGGTATGGGGAGCGAGCCTGTGTGAAGGTAAACTGTCTGGGCCAGCAGCTTCAAGTCTGCCCTATTTGCCAGAAGGTAATGTTTTTGTTTTCAACCAACCAGTAGCGTTAGTAGGTGTGCCTGCAGATATTGGTTTCAGTGTTTCACAGGCCATAAAAAACAAAATTGTAAATGGGCAATACATGGAGCTGGCCCAGCTTCTAAAAAACCAGCCGGCTGTTGATGACAGCAGGCGCTTGGAGCTGTCCAGTTCTGGTGAATTATTATTAAGGCCAGTACATGCTAGCAGAACTATCCACACAATAGAAGTTTGAAGTTTGGTCTGATGCATTTTTCTGTCGGTGCATCGCATAGAACAAATGAAATTTTAAAGTGCATGGCAAACATTAGATTGGCTGCTAGTCGCCACCAAGGGCCTGGCTGGAAGCATTATGACCAGCAGTTTAGATTAAGGGTGGCTGCTAATCCAGCGGGCATATCTTTTGGGCAGATTGACCAAGAGCTTTGGTTGGTTTATGTTGGGGCCTCTACAAATTCGGGTACTTTGTTCACTCCTACAGTTAACAAGTGTTGTGACTAATTATAGGTCATACGTGAGGTCACAGTGCCCATTTAGACAAGTTTGCATAACTTGTAATACTGCTCATTCTCTCAGCCGGTGCACAGTTAGCAGGGGTTCAGGTCAGTTTGTGGGGGGGGGGGCTGGACCAACTTGAACTGCTTATTTCACTGGGCCGAGGGTGGTTTAGACCTATGTCAAGGACTGCCTTTGGGACCAGAGCCAGATCTGGTTCACAATTTTAACTTAAAATTGGGAGTCCCTCCAGTCAATGTAAAAGTTCTGGGTTGTTTGTATCCAAACAGAGTGGATGCGGCTTTATTAGATGGGGGGTTTTATAAGTGGTTTTCGCCTTGGTTTTGAGGGTAATAGAGCTAATCATGTGGCAAGAAATTTGAAATCTGCACGTTTAAATCCTGTAATGTTGGAGGAAAAAATTTGTAAAGAAGTGCGTTTGGGCAAGTTTGCAGGACCCTATGTTGATTCACCAATTTCTAATTTAAGAATTTCTCCAGTCGGCTTAGTCCCTAAATCTAATGGATCTTACAGGCTTATAACTCATTCGTCAAATCCTGTAGGTGACAGCGTTAATGATGTGATGAGCTTGAGCTCTGTGTCATATACTTCAATTGATTCAGTGGTTGGTATGATTTTTAACCTGGGTAGATGCACATATTTGGCTAAAAGAGATATTAAATACGCTTTTCGTATATTGCCTATTTCGCCACTTGACTATCGCTTGCTGGGGATTAAGGATGAAGCTGGTTTGATATATGTAGATAAGATTTTGCCGATGGGATGTAAAATTTCTTGCTCTTTATTTGAGAAGTTTGCGACATTTCTACACTGGTTGGTCAGTTACATATCTGGGCAATTTACAATGGATCATTATTTAGATGACTTCAATTTTGTGGAACAAAGTATATGCAGGACTGCTATGGTTTGTGGTTGGCTCAAGGTCCCTCTGGCAGAAAAGAAGTCGGTCGGCCCAGTTCAGAAATTGATACTTTTAGGGTATGAAGTAGATTATGTTTCAATGTCTGTAAGAATTCCTTTGCACAAAATAAAGGAATTAAATGCAATGTTATTGGGAAAGCTGTTTTGAAAAAAGTAACAAAAGAATTTCAAACTTTAATTGGAAAGCTTGCATTTTTCAGTAAAGCTGTTTGGGCTAGTAGGGCCTTTCTGCGTAGATTTTATGATGCAACGATGGGACCACATCATAATATATGGCTATCAAGTGACATAAGGACATGCTAATGTGGGTAGTATTTTTAGAGAAATTTAATGGGTAAGCATACATTTCAGATGAGAGTTGGTCTAGTAATGATAGCTTAAATATAGTTACAGACAGTGCAGGGTCAGCTGGTCTAGGCTGCGGTTGTCTTTTGCTAGGTAATGAGTGAGCATATTGTCGATTGCCAGAGTCGTGGTTTGGAAATGAGTTTTTGAGGGACATAACATTTCTGGAAAAAGTGCCTGTTTTGCTTGCACTAGTGTTGTGGGGTCATAAATTTAGCAATCTACAGATTGTGCTTTATATTGACAACAAGGCTCTGGTAACCGTCATTAATAAGCAGACTGCTAAATCAAAACGGCTTATGCAATTGGTAAGGCCCCTTTGTGCTTTTGGCTATGGAACAAGGTATCGTATTTAAAGCCAAACATATTCCAAACATATGCTAATATCATTGCTGATTCCATTTCTCGCAAACAGTGGGTGAGGTTTCGGAATGTGGCGCCGAAAGCAGGCGCGGTATCACAGGTCATACCGGAACAATTTCGCTCATGGATTTGCGATTAGAGTCTTCAAGGTTGATAAACGTAGCCCTGGCTACAAACACGACTAATGATAACAACACAGAACTGAATAGCTCTGAAGAAACTTTGAACTAAATATAGTATACTGAAAGATTGGCCCCCATCAATAGACACAATTGCCTTGTGTATTGCCGGGCTTTCTTTGCAAGGATTAAAAGATAGCATAGCTCATTTGTATGTAAATGCTATTGGGTTTCAATGTATAATGACAGGTTGTCATGATATTTAAAGAAATTTTGGGTGCTAAAGGCACTGGAGGGATTTAAGCGCTCAGACAGACGGAATAGTTTACGTTTTACTATTACACAAGTCTTGTTAAAGGAGGTTCTTGGGGCTTTGCAGAATGTTTGCAGAAACGAGTACGAGACACGTTTGTTTACTGCAGCATATGGCTTGGCTTTCTTTTGTTTTCTGAGGGTGAGTGAATTAGTTGCCACTAATAGGAGTAACACAGAATGTGTCATTATGACGTATATTAGCATTGATGGAAGTGGCCAGTCATTATCACTAGTAAATAGACATTCTAAGAATGATCAGCATGAGCATGGCGCTCGATTAAAGGTGTGCCAAACAGGTACACAAAATTGTCCAGTGCTTAGTGTTCAACGGTTCTTGCAGCAACGTCCGTTAATTAAGGGTCCGTTGTTGTGCCATCTGGATGGTGCACCTCTTACACGGTACCAGTTCTTAGCAATTCTGAACAAGTGTCTAAGTCGGCTAGATAGTGCAAGGTGGAGGGTTTTACATTAAGCAGATTGACCTGCAAGTGTGTATTCCAGCATTGTACAGGAATGATGGTGTGCATCTTACATTTCTAGGAAATTGCATTTTGTTGAATCAGTGGGCATGGCACTGGAGGATTTCCATAAAGGCAATTTGGCATGCTTTCAGTAAACTAGTAGAGTCAAATGTAAATGTTGTGAGTGATTGTTAAGATGTATTAATTTATAGGATTTGAAGGGCCACAGGTGGTTCTTGTCTCCATCCGGCCATTCGTTTGTAGACCCTATTATGGTATTCTGTTGGATTGTGCTGTTCCGAAAGCGATTACTGTTTACCGTTTGTTTCGCTTTGGCGGTGGCACTGCCCAAGATTGGGCATTGCCATTTGGCAGACAGCACAGTCCGAACAGAAAAGTAATTATCAATTTAGTTAATAAGTAGGTTAAAAACAGGCATTTACTATGTCAGTGTCTGCACATCTGACATAGACCTGGGATTTCGTCATTGAGCAGCCTGGCACGATTTCTGTTTCCCAGGATTAGCCATGGTTGCAGGTGGCGGAATTTCCTTTGAAAGTTGCAACTTCATTATTTTATAAATGTGAAGCCTGTTAAATTATATGGTTGACACCTTAAGGGGCAAGAATTTCAGCCTATTGGGGCATATATGTTTGAGCCTATTGGGGCATACAGTTTCAGACTATTAGAGCATATAGTTTCAGCCTAGTGGGGCATACAGTTTCAGCCTAGTTGGGCCATACAGTTTCAGCCTTTTGGGGCATACAGTTTTAGCCTTTTGGGGCATGCATACAGTTTCAGCCTTTTGGGGCATACAGTTTCAGCCTTTTGGGGCATGCATACAGTTTCAGCCTTTTGGGGCATGCATACAGTTTCAGCCTTTTGGGGCATACAATTTTAGCCTTTTGGGGCATAACGAAGCGTACAGTTTCAGCCTTTTGGGGCATGCGCTTGAATATGGGGGTCTATATTACGGATGGCTGTCTTCGGTCGCCCTAAACGACTATTTGTCCGGTGTACCTGCTTTGACAGTGGCTTAGCACGATGGAGACGGGAACCATGCCCATAAACTGCCATTACCGAAGTGTCTTTAAATTGTATTGTGTTGTATACCTAAAGAATTAAAATAAATGTTAATTTTAAGTTGCCTTGTCATATATGAGCCGTGAACGGGGACGCGGCATGGGTGAACAAGCGTTATGTCTGCCTTTATTTCTCTAAAGTGAAAGCTGTTTAAGTAAATATAGAAGAGAGGAAGCTGTTCACCCGTGGGGCGTTGTTGTTCCTTCAGACTCGAATCTCCCAATAACAACGTCCCATTTTAGCCTTATTTTTACTGCCCTTTTTTCGATAAATACCTCCATAGCTAATACTGTGTGGCTTGTAGTATTTATTATGGCTTGTATTTTGCCAAAACTGCACGGAGAAAGACATGATATTTAATTAAAATAAATTTTATTTCATTTTTATTATAACAGAACATTTTGAGAAATAAATCACATAAAACAACTAACAACATTGAAGGTGTGGTCTTCTTGGTGTGTGTTTAATTTTGATATATCCTACATCATTGGCAGAGCTTATTACCTACTGATGAAATATAGTTTTAACATTTCATATCAGGGGAACCCTGGTTTACATATTTTAGTACACTAATTATAAATTGAGTAAATGTAGAAACTCCATTATCTGAATTGTTTATGTATGTTTGATGCAGTAATTTAAGTTTATTTTTATTGACAGAACGTTCCTTTATAGTTGTATGTTTTGACAATATAAACATGCCAAATTTTAAGAGTTAAACTAGTCACAACAAAGCATGTATGTTTTAAGTAATAAAAATAAAAAAAATATATATAGCTTAAGTTATATATTTGTATTGACTGGGAATAAGCTTTATTTGTTTTTCTGATTCAGTGTGCATTTTTAAAACATAAAGCAGTTAGCTAAAAATTAGCTAAAATAACAAACATGCCAATTTTAAAAGATTTTTAAAGATACTACCTTTAATATTTAAACATCTGATATTTTTATTATTGAAATATATATAAATATAATCGAAAGTCGATTTTGAATAAAAAGTTATTCTGCGCCATTCAATAGCAAAGGGGTATCAAAATTTTATTTAACTACTGACTTGCTTTGAATGCAAGTATACTTGTATTATCTGACAGTATATGCACCCTTTTTTAGTAAAATGGCATTTATTGAAGTAAGAAATTCCCAATAGGTGTGTTTATGTTTAACATGTATCAGATTTTTACATCCAGATGATTCTTTGCATTACCTGAACCTCTTGGTAGTAGGTTTAGTCTGCAAAAACAAAATGCCTTCAACTATAATAAAAGAATGCATTCATAACATTATTTTATACACTTTCTTTTTTATAGTTTTTTTACATGCCAAGATTGAAAAATAATGCTGATATTTAATTTCAGATATTAGGAAGACAAAATTGATAGAGACACAGCACACGACATCAAAATACCTGTACACTGTAGTGTTTTAAGTAAACCGTATTTCCTCTAAGAGCACTTCAATGCATGGGTTCGGGTCCTGGTCAGGACAAGAACTCTCGGGTTGGGAGGTTTTCCAACTTACCTGCTGTGTGCTGACGGTTCTGTCCAAACATAAATCTAGGGTTTTCTTTCACCAAAAATAAGCTGGACATCACCAATATAACCATAACAATATCAGTGCAATGTAACAAAACAAAAAACAACAACAACAAACAAACAAACAAATCATTGTTTAAAATGTTCTTTCATTATTACCTGTCACATGAAATTGTTAATGTTCCATATGTGTATGTAAGTTTGTGTAATTTAAATTGAATTTGTTACGACGATGTACTATGTACCAGTCATGTTATACTCTATTCTGTTGTTTGTATTGTGACCTTTTTCCATGCGTCCAGTGAAATTACTGCATATTATTTTAATACACGACAATTTGTCGGCATTGAAAATCGTTTAATAATGAGGTTTTGCAGCTTCTTGGTCGGTTTGTTGTTAGGCTTGTTAAACTGTCCCATTGTTGGACTTGACCTCGAATTTGGCCCTTGATGCTTTGTATCTATTGATCTCTTGTTGTAATTGTGAGTACAAATGACGTAACTATGGACGCTTTTTTTAAGTTGTTTCATGTTGCAACACATGTTTGCGTTTTGGTTGTCCACTTTAATCGTGCAAAATATACAAAACAATTTTAAACGAAGATAGCAAATCGCTAATTCTGTCACCTTTGGTATTTCTTTGACATATTTTTTTTTTTAAATTGACTTTAACCTGACACAATTTCGATTTTTATTGAACAGGTTAGAATTATGAAGACTTCTTCCTACATCTATTTCAGTCATGAAAAATGCACGAGTCACGATTGTATAACTAAATATACTGAAAATATATATAAAAAAAGTGAATACAGTAAATATAAAACAAGCTTAATTGCATCTGCAGCTTTCATAAGGCTGAAAATCAAGAAAAGCGCCAATATGGGCGTGTCAATGTATTGGACTGGTTATCTTAAATGTGGCGCAATGCTCTGGGTTTTAGTCTGGATGGCGGTGTTCTATAGGCAATGCCCATTCGCTTAACCGTGTCGAAGTCGATGTGATTAAAAGAACACGATATTCTAAGCTTGTATTAAAATTGTTTCCATTCTAACATCTACGCGTTCCATTTTAAACCGATTTAGTCACTTTTTTAAACGTTTGAACATCTACGCGTTCCATTTTTAAACGATTTAGTCGCATCTCTTAAATACCTTTTTTTTGTTGTTGTTGAATGACGATGAATAATACGATTAATTAGTACCTATGGTCACTAGATTAGATGTGTTCTCTTTATGTTGGGAAGACAGAAAACGCTGCGATATTTTCAGCTATGTTTAGCTCTACAACCGAGAATCCATTCAAATTGCGCATGATTATAATCATGTACGCCACGTGTGTGCGTCAGCGATAAACAATACTCTGACAGACTCGATAGTGACGCATTCAGTAAAATATATGATTGCGCATCGTGTACTTCTTTGTTTCACATACCTTCGGCAAACTGCGACCTTTGTCTCTGTCAAGTGAGCAACAAACAAATGTGAGCAACATCACGTGCTTTTCCATATACCGGCACATTGTTTTAAATTAAAACTTCCGGTTGTACTGACATGGTTTGTCACAGTCCTCATGCCGATTAGTTTGCGTTTTAATTGTTTCAAAAATAACGCGATCAGAAGGTCATGCTTGAAGAAATTGATTTTGACCCTTCAGTAAATAAAAATATAGAGGACGCAATTCGTATGTTTGGTGATAAAGAGAAAACGCGGATACAGTTGCACTCAAAATATCGAAAGAAAAAAAAAGACAATTACAATGCGTAAAATCTCATCATTCTAGTTTACTTTAGAAATCTAATTTTAATTTAAATGCTTAACCAGTTTGTGTGTTTGTTATTCCATGGTATTTATGGTAAATTTGTTCTATATTCGGAAAGAGCCGCTAATAAACTATTCGTTTGACTCACTTTGTTTGGCTAGAAAAAGAACACAGAGCGCCGAGTTATTCAGGATAAGTTCTTACAATAGAAACATTTTTTCGTATTATTTATTGTAAATTTGTTCTTTTTTAAAACAAAAAGCCCTTAACCCATTCTATACATAGCGTGTGACGTCACTACGTTAAAGTCATTTTGACCGTGTGTTGACGCAACGGCCCTTAACCAAAATTGTTTTGATGCGTTTACTAGAAAAAAGCACTGAGAGCCATGTTATCAAGCATTAGTTCTTACAATAATAAAAAAGTAGATTTTCAGTCATAAAAAGTTGTTGAAGAGATTTAATATCAAGCACTAATAGTATTGAGAAAAACTTAACACCCCGATTTTGATTTCTGTGCTTCAAAAACACCATACTCAGAGCTTATATCAGTCCTAGCACTAGCACTTTAGTTTCCAAATAACCAACATTTTGTCGTATTGCAGTTGCTTAATACTGTTCAAAGATGTATGACAAGAAAATATGAATTTCCATTACTGGAGTTTTTAAACATAATTCCTTAACCCAATACCGATTTTATCAGATACAGGATCCACAGCTACCAGCTACTGTCACTATTGCACGTGGATGTCATACTCACATGACGTTTCGACACAACCAGCTACATCACCCTACGGTGCTTTCCTCTGGATGTCATAAGGTTTCAGCCAACAGATAGATTTCCACATTAGTAAAGATCCCTTATCGTGGCAGCCATCTTTGATGGTAACTTCAGGGGATTTCCAGATGAATTACAAGCGTAAATTTTATTTTCGTGTTATTTCTTCATTTGTGGTCTAAAGATTCAAAGTTAAACACCATCGGAAAGCTCTTGAAATTCTTGTTTTTAGAATGCAATACTTTAATACTGACGAATGCAAAAAGAAATAATACACATAAATAAATAAAATTATTAGCTCATCCTTAAACAAAATAAACAGTGTAACTTTTTGAGGTTGTATTTTTCTACCTTTTTAACTATTAAACGAATCAAGGAAAGTTTTAATATTTAAAATATTTAATAATAACATTAAGTAAAACAGACTGAAAAAACAACAACACAGTGGTAAGTTTAATACAGCACATATTTCCAGATTTCGGCCTGCATTAGCTTCTGCCTTCAAATATGGCAGCCTTATACTGTCTTATCAGTGGCCGACATCACATGGAAATTATCTATTGATAGAAAGCCCCAGCTATCCCGTTTCATTTGCATGTGTATTATCAAGCTCTTGTCAGCAATCCTATAGCTACTACTCTCTTTGGCTATAGGCACACGGTCGAAAGAGCTATTTAGCTCTCTTTCTTGCTGCCCGGCCATCTGTCACCTTCTATGTCCCAAATAAGCTTTATCTGCTTGATTCCCTCCATGTTGAGCATCTCCTTTTTTCTTTCGGGGTTTACAGCTTTAGTTAGCCTGGCCGTCTCCCTCATTCGTCATCCTACCGCATCCTGAACGTCAGTGACATCCACTGCCCTGGCCTGGGATGGATCGTGTGTGTGTGTGTGGGGGGGTGGGGGGGGGGCGATGGATTCAACGTCGAAGTAAGGGTCCCTAACTGTGTATGTATAACCAGTATTTAGCCTACTGCGATAAAGTTTCATGGAATTTGATTGATATGCCCCCCCACTCCCATTTTTTCGGGATCCGTCCGTCACTGTCCCACGATTTGCTCGACTGGGAGCGAGTGATTCATCACACTCATAGCAGTTCTTCAGCAACAGTTCCAACGAAGTCACTGTGCCAAGGTCATGACTCAGTGACTTGCACTACAGAGTCAGGTTTCTATTTCGTCCCATTGTTTAACAATAAAGGTAGTATAAGGAAGTTAAAATAAATTTAAGGCCTTTGTGTGAATCTGATCATAATTTCTACATCATCCCAAACTGAAATATAGAAAATTGTAAACACTACCTCAATTGTTAGACAGTGGTCGTACATTAGATTTTGGACCTTACCTCAATTGTTAGACAGTGGTCGTACATTAGATTTTGAACACTACCTCAATTGTTAGGCAGTGGTCGTACATTAGATTTTGAACGCTACCTCAATTGTTAGACAGTGGTCGTACATTAGTTTTTGATCACTACCTCAATTGTTAGACAGTGGTCGTACATTAGATTTTGAACCTTACCTCAATTGTTAGACAGTGGTCGTACATTAGTTTTGGATCACTACCTCAATTGTTAGACAATGGTCGTACATTAGATTTTGATCACTACCTCAATTGTAGACAGTGGTCGTACATTAGATTTTGAACGCTTCCTCAATTGTTAGACAGTGGTCGTACATTAGATTTTGAACCTTACCTCAATTGTTAGACAGTGGTCGTACATTAGATTTTGATCACTACCTCAATTGTAGACAGTGGTCGTACATTAGATTTTGAACGCTTCCTCAATTGTTAGACAGTGGTCGTACATTAGATTTTGAACGCTACCTCAATGGTTAGGCAGTGATCGTACATTAGTTTTTGATCACTACCTCAATTGTTAGACAGTGATCGTACATTAGTTTTTGAACGCTACCTCAATTGTTAGACAGTGGTCGTACATTAGATTTTGAACACTACCTCAATTGTTAGACAGTGATCGTACATTAGTTTTTGAACACTATCTCAATTGTTAAACAGTGGTCGTACATTAGATTTTGAACACTACCTCAATTGTTAGACAGTGGTCGTACATTAGATTTTGAACACTACCTCAATTGTTAGACAGTGGTCGTACATTAGTTTTTGAACACTACCTCAATTGTCAAACAGTGGAAATCATGAAAAAAATGCCCCAATTTTCAATTCTCTACAAATCTATAAATAAGCACAGGAGAGATTTCTGCTAAAACAGTTACTGTTGCATGGCTCAGATAGGAACAGGCCCGGATCCAGCTGAGGGCGAAGACTGAATTTGACATACGTTCAGTATGTGTGTGTGTTGTTGTTTTTTTGTTTTGTTTTTTTTTTGGGGGGGGGGGGGGGGGAAAGATGGGGGAGGCGGTTCAGTGGATATGCTCCCAAAAAGTTTCTATAATGTCTAATGGCTTTATTAATCTGACTGAAAGTTTGAAAAAATGCGAAGACACCTTTAGCAATATAACTGTTGAAAACGGCTTTAAATTCTTCAAATAAATACGCCGAAACAGGTAAACACGTATTTCCCTTTGAGTTGGATTACATCATGCAGCCAGATAACAATTGTACCTCTGTTTTTCCATCGATCGTCGTTTGCATACAATAGGAAGAGAAAAAAGTCTTGCTATCTTAGTTTGTCAGCAAACAAGCATTGCACTATAGTCGGAATTTCTGCTTAACACACATACATTAATATTGCCAGCGTTGAGACTTCAGTTCGGTGTTCGAGAATGTTCTGTGCATAATTTCGATGTAGAGTATTTATGGGAGTTACAACTAAAACTCGTCTGATAAAAAAGTCCCGACTCTTCAACAAATGTTGTGACAAACAAAACAGTGCTCTTTGCTGAGAAAGCTTTATTAGATGTTGGACCAGACTACTGTCAGTAAATACTGTACAGCAAACCAAACTTAAAGCATTGTCAAAATATTTTCTCTAAACTTTCCAATGTGTTTTCGGTACATCAACCAAGCAAAGCGTTTGTGCACACATCTTCAAACTACCGTCAAGTTCCTGTTGAGTATCAGCGAAAAAAAAATAAACTACGATAAACATTATTCCAGTATACATATATACTTTTACATTGGGCAGTACAAAAATAATTAACTATTTCCAAAAAAGTGCACTATCCGGTTAGCATATTATAGATGTGTTTAAATGCAACACTTTTGAGCCAACGAAAACTGCACTTTGCTACACTGGTGCTTCCTACAGCTGCAATCACTAGCTTATAGTCATCAACTTTGCAATATATCTTCCCTTTTCTCCTTTCTGCAACTAGATACATAATTCTGTAAGGTCTGGGTAATTGCTTAAATCCTACACTGGTGCTTCCTACAGCTGCAATAACTAGCTTATAGTCATCAACTTTGCAATATATCTTCCCTTTTCTCCTTTCTGCAAATAGATATATAATTCTGTAATGTCTTGGTTATTGCTAAAACGGAACAGACAAAATCCTTCCAGATCAAAATTCTTTCAGTTTATTAAGCAAAGGCGAACCCCTCCATAATTTTTAAATGCCTGTAAATTCCCTCCTGTAAATTTTCTACATTTTGCAATATTGTTTATTTGGTTCGCACAGTTAAGTCTCAAAAATAATATGGCAATAAAAGTTTTTTTTGCTGTAAAATTCCAGTTTCGAGATATAACTTAATTAATTTTAATTTATTTCAATTGCTTGTGTTAAAGTTAATATTTTGTCCGCCAATGCTACAAGGAACGGAGGGGATTTTGTTCCGGAGAGATGTTGTCAGACAAATGCTACCAGCTATAGCTACTGTTTGTTTTTATTTTGCTTGGATGTAACTTTAAATTGTATTTTTTGTCCTATTTTATATCAGAATCTATCTCAATATATTTTCCTGATTCACATAAATCATCTTACTAAACTATAACTCAATTCTTGTTTAGCATATTTTAACCATTTGGTCATGATCAGAAAAGGTTAACTTTAAGTACACTGAAATTCTACTGTGTGCCCTGATTGTGAGGCAATGTGACAGACAATCGTAACACATCGGATAATTCGTCCGCGTTACCGTATCTTTTCAAAATCTGGTTTTCGTCCGCTTTGAGATTTTTTTTTTATCTCCGAGTCCATGTTAATATACAGATATTTTTTCATCTTTGCTTGTCAGTAAAATTGCATCTGTATGAAAACTAAACATCGTTTATTAACTTCGAAGATTAGTATATTTAAGGATGTTATTTATGGAGAAATTTAGTCTTTATTTATGTACAAAATTAGACCTATTTCAGACGTTATGAACTTAAAAAACCATGGAATTAAATCTTTATACTTTTTCTCATCTGCAAAAACACAATAAGGAAGTTTTTATTTTCCTGAAAGTTGTTAAAACACCAAAACAGGAAGTGTGGGTGATTATTTAGGAGGTGCCAGCATTGAACTATGAGTTACCGCAAAGATAGCCTGGTGCAATGTATTTTGTTTGTTGTTGTCTTTTGACAAGACAGTAATGTCAAATGCTCAGAATATCACATACACCATAGTTGCTCCATACCCATGTTGGCTTAATTTAAAACATGTCATCGGCTTAAAGATTTATTATTACATATAATAACCTCAAAGAAGGACAGGGAGCAAAAACAAATGACTATTTCAGCTACATTTTCAAGGCATAAAGAATTTGAGCAGCTAAATAGAGATGAAATCCAACAATTGTTCTCAAAGCATACTCAAAGCTTTTTTTTTCTTTCTTGACATGCATTGCAGTGGCCGATTATTATCATTACAGTGAAGTCCAGTATTTCTGGTGGAGAAATAACCCAAACAAATGTGGGTATAACTACAGGTCAGCAGGAAGACCTTTCCACAAAGTTTTTTTTAATATTAAAAATGTGAGAAAAATGACACAAGCAAAGAGTGAAAATTAATGAAATAATAATGAAAAAGACAAAATTTCTCAAATGGAACATAAAAAAAAACTGAAAGGATCACCGAATGAAGATAAATAAAGCATTTCTGTTGCTCACAAAGAGATGCTGGCATGCCCTCATATTTTATCATCATCAAAACAATCACAATCAAGCTTTTATTTAGTAATAAACAAATGCATTTCAACCTATGCAATCGCCAAATATTAGAACAACTATATAAAATATTTCAGATTAACCATCTTGTTCACTTCAAAGCTGTCCAATGCTAAACAATCACTTTCACATTTGGAAGACTCTGTAGTGTTCTTTGAAACTCCTCAATATTTCGGAGAGCAACTGACTGCTTCTGCTCTGGATCCTCCAGCAGCATTATTGTGTGATCATTGTCCCTGAGAGGACTGTCCCTGGTAAGCTGGTTCATACCATTTGCTCCAGCAATCTGAAAGCAAAACTGGAACTTTAAGACAAGGGGTCATAAATACCATGCTTCTTGTTCATACATATTTCATCCTCATGTGAAATATTGTTTAACAGGACAATAACTCCTGCAGGCTGTTAACCAGGTCTTCTCCAAAATGTAGGAGTAATATAGGAATATTTTCGCAACAAGTAAAGGAGCTTTTGGATAGTTTTGAGGCAAAATTTTCAACTTAAAATAATTTCATTTACTGGCACATATACTAACAATTCTTACCTATACACTTACTTCTACAATATTCAATGTCCAAAATGTCTACTGTAAAACTTAAGGAACCATTAAACTTTAAACAACAGCATCACAATCTATAGAATTTCTCTTACCTGTAAAAAAAAGCCAAAAGCAGTATCAAAGCAATATTTACTTTATTTATCGGCAACAAATTTACTAAAAAATATACGAATATTTTTAAAAATACATGTATAGGAAAATATAGGCAGTTCTTCAGAATATAGGATTTTGATCCAAGATATAGAAGAAATAAAGGAATATAGGAGTCAGTTGACAGCCTGCTCTTGCAATGTTTATGTAAACAAATATGCCAAATGCACAAAATTTCATGGCACATTGATAGTGAATTTTCATAAAAAAATAATAAAAACTGCAGGAGAAGTCCACACACAATTTTACCCACACAGTGATTACAAAAAGCAGAAGGTAAATCGGTTTATAATTTTGCATAAAAGCGTCCTTTTAAACAATTAATATAACAGTGTTTCTGATTTTTTCAAATTTTCTGGCTGACCATATCAGCTCTGGAACTTCAAATTATTTGGCCAACTGCTCTAAAAACTGCATGATATATTTTTGTAAAAGATAAACAGTTGGTGGGTTGAAAAACCTGTCACTAACTTTTTTTAACTATTTTCTGACAAATCATATATTTATGATGTATCTCCAATAAAGACAATGACCTGAACACTGAGTTTCCTCTGTCGGTCACCCAGGTAATTGTCCCTGAACCAGTCTTGTAGCATGGGAAGTGTCAACGCTTGCAGCACCCCAATCTGAAATAGAGGTCATACAGGCATGGTATAGTAGTACCTTAAAACAATAAACTAAAACGAGGTATAAATAGAGGTTTTTCTTTAAATGTTTGCTTTTTACGATAGAACAAGAGCTACACATATCCCAAAAATTGATTAATACCAAATTGTATTGCACTTTCATAATTGATTAACTTCATGTTGAATGGACAGAAGCATGACTTCTCTGGTATACCAATGTCCTAGAGTGGGGATTTAAAAAATGTTTTTCAGACAGTGATGTTAACCAGTGAAAGGCTTTGCTTTGTCTTTTTTGTTGACATACCAGTATGAAATATTGTTTCGAAACACTCCCCCATCAACAAGTGTAGTTATTTGCTATACCTATAACCTTCTCCCATTCCTTCCTGATAATTAGAACAGTTAATTTTGCCAGTTAAAGAATACACAAAATACACACCTTTGATGATGAAACAGTATTTTTGTCGATTTGACTCTTCTATCCCTGCCATAGATACTCGTGTACATAGTTCATCTTAGAATATATCTTTGTATTGTATACAAAAAAACTTACCTCATGTTGACGTCTATTGAACAAGTATGTCTGCTCGACAATTTCTCGCCAATACCGGTTCCCTTCATCCTCCAGCTTTGTGTCTTCCGTCTTTTTCAAAGTCACAACAGACTCTATCTGAAGAAAAAGGGATTCAGATTTTGCATGAGGCTTAAATCTATACCAATTATGTTTCAACTTCTATCAATTTAGTAACACTAACATAATGATTGCAGATATTAAAACTTGCTATCATTACTGGCGGAGAATGAATATGGAGGAAGGAACATGTAAAGTAATCATTAAATAGTTTTCAGGTGTGTACATAAATTGGTTATTTATTGTCATATGAGTTTTTTTAAGTTACACTGGCATAACTGTGGTCAGAATGGCCACTTCAAATTCTTACTACAAAAGACCTCTGATAAATGACCGATTTTCCTACCAAGTTTGATGACTGTGGCCTCAAGTGTTCTTTTGATATTAATTAGAAACTAAAATGATGTCCAATTTTCCTGCAGTCATGACCTTTGATGACACCACAGCCAATAGGGGTCACCTTGTCACTATGATCAATGTCCCTTTACAAGATGAGGATTATCAGTTGATAGGTTCTTTAGATAGCAACTGGAACCTTAAACCGAATGTGCAAGATCAACGCAACCTTGACCTTTGCACCCATGACCCCCAAACTATTTATAGGGGTCGTCTCCTCATCGTAACAAATCTTCTACAAAATGTGAGGGTTTGATTTCATGCAATCTTCAGATAGCAAACACAGTGCTCTACTAACCAACTGACATCAGCAAAACATTGTGCCTCTTCTACTTTGAAGGGTCGGTTGGGAGGGGGGGCCATAAAAAACATACAATAATCTTGAACTAACCAGAGAGTCAAAATCTTGCTGAGTCATGCTTGACAAGATGTCTGCCATCTCTAACAAGAACTCCTCTATCTGGTGATCTACATGGCTCATACTGAAACACAGAAACAACTTTTTTTCCTTATCATATTGACCTCTAAGTAAGGGGAGTATTTATTTAATCATTAAATTATACCCTTAGCTCTTTCATTCATTAGAATCATCTCAATAAACAAAACAAAAAAAATGAAAAAACAGAAGACATGTCTTAAGTAAGAAATTAAAGTTGATTTCTGAAATTTGTTTACATTATACCTTTTACTTCGTTCAGAGTAACCAATACATGAAAATCTGCGGGCAAAGAAATGTTCCTTTTTTTTTAAATAACAACAAAAAATATTCCTATTTCAGTACTGCAAAAGAAATATAGATGATGGTGAACAATTTTTTTTTTAAATTTGGATTACGTTTTTTTTAAACTTTGAATGGATTGACAACTTTCTTCATTAGATTTTATTTTTATTTTCACAGAACAAAAACCTTGGCAATATGTGAATAGTACAAACACAAACTGCAAAATAAGACAATCTAACAGACAGGACTTTCTATGAAGAATAAAATCAAAGTCATGGACAGTTAGAAATGAACTGATGTTCACCTATCAGAAATAAAATTCATTAACCCCTCAAAAGAGCTTTACAGTAAACTGAAATAGGACTTAACTGCATATACATATATAAATAATAATATTACTGGATACATTGCCTAGGTTTTCCTAAGTAGATTTTTGCTAAAATATGTTTTATTTGGTAGAAGAAAGCTTGTCAGTATGTAGTACCAAAGGTCAGCAACAGTGCATTGAGCAAATTATTATGTTAAATTTCAGATATTTTAGAAGAAAAAAAATACAATTGATTTAAATACCTTTCTTTTGTACTTAACACTACAAATATATTGCAGAAAAAATCCCACCCCCTTATAAACATCAACAATACACACTGACCTAAACTTAGTTGCCTGGTACTCTACACAAATGCCGAGTCCGATGATACCAAATGTCAGGTGGTTTATGCTGAAGACGCTGTAACCAAGCTGTTTCTTTGTTCGTAGTGTGTTGAAGCATGGCTCTCGTAGTCTTGTCTGACAATAGATATGTTTAAAAAAATTTACGATTTAAATTTTGTTTTGTTTTTGAAATACATTGCAGCAAACCAATTATGTTCATTATAGCAATGTCTATCTATTCTGGTGGAGAAAGACCTCAGACAAATGTCTCGTTAGAACCATCGGTACACCACAGATCAGCTGAAAGACATGTCCTCATTAATTCCATGGACAGGATACCCTAAAAATCCAGTTTTGTTTATTTTTGAAAGGAGGACCAACATTTTATCCACCAAGCTTTTACACCTTCCATCCCTGTTCCATACATAGGCCAGGTAAAATCTTTCCTGTAGAACTTTATCAACACAGAATTAAGTACTGTATAGTTGCCCAAATTTCAACTGAACATATTCTTTTTTTTGCAGTATAAAAACATTTGTATATCTTTCACCCCTTTGGACAATCATTCCTTATCTTCTATGCATAAAAGAAACCAATGTACTAGTAGGGCTTCAATGAGATAGAAATAAAAAATATAATAGCCTCAATGCTTAATTTAAAACAGCAAACAAGTTTTTTTTAAGTGTTAAACTTTATTTTTTAATTCACAGAACTTTTTACCCCCTTCAAGCCCTGTCAGTAGTCAGACAGTAATTTATCAGTAGTTTCTGACACTTGTCAGCATTTTTTTAGCCACGGAGAAATATGCACACTTTGTCACCAATAACTGTTTAATATGACAACAACAAACATGTGACAAAAGCTTTTAGAGTTTAACATCAAAGCTTATTATTTATCATTCAAATAGCAGACCAGAAAACACTTTATTGTGACTAGAAACTCAACTTGTTGAGATGGAAACTGTTCGATTTCACAACCCTTTGTTAACTGACTAAAAGACAGATAATTAAGGTAAACTTCAATCCTTCACTTTAAATTGTAGTCTACCTGCAGAGTTCACTCAGAAAGAGATCTGAAGTAAGCACTTTTCAGTTCTATCAACTGTTGGGAATTGTACTCTTTGTCAAGGAAGTTTCCAGCATGAGACTTCAAGGTAAGAAGTGTTTGCAGAGTGTCATCATAAAGACTTCTCCTCTGATCAGTTCTGTTCTTACGGACAGTTGAAAATACTCGCTCACAATGGGCACTACTGTGTGGAATGGTCAACACTGCCAGCATAACCTCTGACAACTCATGAAACAAAGTGTTATTGTTTTCATCAGTCAGGAGACCAATTTGTTTCCACTGTTCATCCATCCTATCTTTCAACACTTTCTCACCAACAGAAGTTTTCAGGTCAGTTGACTGGTAAGCAGCAAACTGTTCAATCACTCTGTCCTTTATTACAACCTTTTGTTAGAAGGCAAGGAAATCTCTAAATGAAATACAACAGACTGGTTGGCATTGTTGACTGTTGTAGTGCAACATCCGCAATTTCTTTATGCTGAAGAAGTGGCTCTTTCAAAGGCAGGTTCTTTTTGATATAGTCGCATGCTGCTGTGAAGTAACGCACAATGTTTTGATAGAATTCATGAATTTTAGTGTCTTTCAAGTGTGTTTCAGTTTTCCGTTTAATGAACTTTGCAGCAAACTCACCAATCACTAGTTCCGAGTTTGGCTTGATATTGTGATTAACATGGTAGTCAACCTCATCTAATGGTTTAATATCAATGGAAGATTTCTGAGTAGCTTCTTTAGTGACATTCTGAGGGTATGAATCTTTGGATCTTCTGCCTGAAGACATGTTAAAATCTCCTCATACACTTTGGAAGTATAGCTCAAGAACAACACATATAATTTGTTAGTGGGTGATTTCACAAAAAATCCAAGATTAAAAATGTATGCAGGGGTGAAAAATTCTACTTGCCAGCTTGCCATGGCAAGTGAAAGTTTGTGCAAAAACTATTTACGGGGAAACACATTCTTTCTAATTCTTAATACCAATCTTAATTACCAATAGAACTTCATGCGGGCAGAAATTTGTTATATATTAGCCTTAATGTTAAGTTTCAACAGCAAATATCTTTGAAAGAGTGTTAAAACATTAGTTATTATTCAATCCTTTACACACACACGCATGCACCCCGACTCCTCTTTATGCAAAGGAGACCAGCAACCTACCAACAGAACTTCATTGAGGCAGCACGTGGTCATGTTCCCTGCACCAGCCTGGTAGTAGTTAAAAATACAAGAGTTTGTATCCTGCGGATTGAAGCCGCGCATCTGGCAGTACACCTTCGCTCGAGGCAATTCATACACGTGATTCTCTGAAAGCTAGAAATAAACAGAATAATAAGATGCATTATAGATCTAGGTAGAAATAAAAAAGCAACAACAAAAGAAACAGACAGTGACATAACTTTCACTGGAGAAAAAGTGAAAGAAAAGATCCAGCTAGGCTTTAACTGATTTTTTCATTAATATCCTGCCTATTTGAAGAAACATATTTTGCAACTGAAGACTTGCCTGTTTTCCAATGTGCTGTACATTTGACCACAGAATACACAGAATAATTTTGACCACGATATGCTAAACTACATCCAATGACAAGCTTTATATTTTTATATTTAGGAATTGTTAGAGTATGACAATAAGAGTCTTACATTAAACCAATAGCATTATAGAATATAGAAAATGAATCCACAACCTTAATCAGTGCAGATTGCTGAGAATGTCTACTTCTCAACCTTGACATGGCTCCTGAACAAATGTCTTCTGCTTCCTGGAACATAAACATGTATGTATGAGACAGTCGTACAAATCAAACTTTCAGGAAATACAGTACTTATTGATGGTCACAACAATCATCACTCTGTATCCTTCTAGTGGTTATAGCTGTGGATCAGAAACTGATTGTCATCGGTCAAAACTCCAGACCCGAGGCTAATTGTATAAATAGTGGTTTAATTTAAACCAATGGTTAAAGTTTGGTTAACAAATGAATTTAGGTTAATTTGCTGGTTAGCTATTGTATACAAGTTTCAATTTACGTATCCCTTTTATATTTTAACGGTTTTTTTTGGTTATCTTAAACCATTGTCCCAGTGGTTTGTAAAAGTTGTAACCAACAATAACAATACCAGCTCATATAGCGGAACCAATGAGAATGTTGCTGGGATAATTTGTTTTTTATTTAAAGTTAAATAGTTTTGTTACATAACCAAATGGTTAATTGGAATTATACAAATGCATCACTACTTCAGCTACCAAAATGCTTATGTTTATTGGATTTATTGTCCCACTAAGAGTATTTCCGTTATCTGGAGACGGTGTCCACTTGAAGCAGACATAGTGCTTCCTTCACTGTGTATAGCATGCTGTGAACACCAGGCATGATACCACACCCAGTCACATTATCCTGACACCGGGCCAACCAGTCGTGGAACTACCCCTATATATGCTTGAGCATTAGCAAGGGAGCTTTACCACTACCATTTTTAACGACTTTGGTATGCCGGGGCCCATGATCGAACCCAGGGCCTCCCGTACCTGGAGCCAATGCTCTAAGGATTGCACTACCAGGTCCGGTCAACTAAGTATCATCCTACATAAATACCTCTAAAATTATCATGATAAAATGCCAATTGTTTCTATCATGACAGATGTTTATCCCATCTTTCAAGTGTCTATACAAACATTGGAGTGTTTGTCTACAAAAATTAAGATACCCATATGTATACTTTTCATGGCAAACTTGTTAACTTAAACTGTCTTATATCCTTTTCAATGTTCTTTCCTGTCTTAATTACATCATGAAGTAACATGAACATCATGCTGAATGACCCCTGGGTAACTACCAACATAGGAAATGGTCATTTAATGTTTTAGTTTTTACAAATATATTGCAGCAGTCAATTATGGTCATTATACCTAGTTGTTTTAGTGGAGAAAGACCCTGGACAAATGTCTTGGTAGAAATGCCAGTGTACTGCAGGTCATCTGGAAGACCTTCCCACATTAAGTCCTTTGCCTCCAAATGGCCTTGAACTCATGTGGTGAGAGGATAAGAAATCAGAGGAGTAAGAAAGCGGCAAGTCTACCACTCATCCAAAGATGCCTCTCTGTTAAAAATGATCTGCACATGAAGAATTCTAGCCATGTTTGAACACAAGGTACCTGTTCTGTAAGATTTCCAATGACTAGAGCGTTGACAGAGACTGACTGCAGGAATGAATGGACAAGTGATGATAGTTCTTTCAAAGTCACTGATTCAATCAGGTTGTACTTGTCGGTATTGTTCCAATAGCGCTCCTCAATGACAGCAAATCTTAACATCCTGAAAAAAAAAGTTGAAGAGATGGAATAATTCACAGCTAAGACCACAAATGGGGCTAAAAATTATCTTTAATAATAAGAAAGCTGTAAGATTTTCTTAGTCAAATGAAAAATTACAAAAGTCACTTTTAAATTGCTTTTAAAAAACATCACTGATTTTTTATTTTGAGTTATATCCAATAGCTTTTTTATAATTTAATGTTTACAAAATAACTGTTTGCTTATTCTGATACTATTAACAGACCATATAAGGCCAGACATTACCTAAACTAGACCTATTACCGATTCAATTATTCCCTCACTTTCCTGCTATTAAGCAGGAAATGTTTTCCTCTGGGTTGTCCTCTGTTAGTTTTAGAGGCCCAACATTATAATATTATGTGCTAATATTTGAGATCATTCTCAAGCATCTGATTGGTCAGATTTTGGTGCCAATTTAAAATCTGACCAATAAGGTTGGTCTCAGACTCGATCTCAAAGATTTATAACCTTGGACATTTTCAGTCACATTTATCCTTTCACCAGTGAGTATGAGCCTGAACCTAAGCTTGGAATTTTGTTCTTGTTTGTTTATTGGGTTTATTGTCCCACCAAAGTATTTCAGTTATCTGAGGACAGTGTCCACTTGTAGCAGATATAGTGCTGCTTTCAACATGTATAGCAAGCCGTGAACACCTGGCATGATACCACACCCAGTCACATTATCCTGACAACGGGCCAACCAGTCGTGGAACTGCCCTTATATTTGCTTGAGCGTTAGCAAGTGAGCTATATCACTGCTATTTTTTACGACCTTGGTATGTTGAGGCCTGGGTTCAAACCCATACTTGGAGCTGACACTCATTCTTGTGCATGACCATCAGTCTATATAAGGTTTTTGTGCCAAGAAATCTAAACATCCATCAATCCATTGTGAAGCTAGAGTCAAGAAAAGAAAATGTTCAGTAATTTTTTTCCTTTAAGCTAAGACCTTGACCTCTGAGCTAGAAATCTGGTTCTCACACACTACAGTCAATTTTAATAAGGCAAACAATTGTGCCTTATTATAAAAACAATATTATACTCCTTCATGACATTAAGTAATTTGCAAATCAATTTTTTTTTTTGCATGGTATCATGTAAAATAGTGTAACACATTCACATTATACCTTAATTATTATTAATCAACATTACCATGACAAGCTCGTTCATTCTGGTGTTTTAGGGTTGGAGAACATTTCTTTATACCCAAATTGTCTAAAATAATATGCAACAATAAAATTGTTATAGCACTTATAATGCTGATGAAGATTTTTTTAAACTACTCCTAAAAATGATTGTAAACAGACAATTAACTAAACTTTTCCATACTTGCTGGCTGCATATGGCTTGATGATACCATTGTGATAGGCCTTCTTCAGCTGGGTTTTCATGGCTTGGAAGAGTTCTTCTGAGCAGGAGAAGTTGACTATTAGGTCAAACAAGACATCCACCACCTCCTGCAATGTAGCATGGATTGAATAGAATCATCATATTTAAAAAAAAAACCAAAGTATAAGATAGTCAGTATGACATAAACAAATTGACATTTCAAAACTGTTTTTGAGTAAAATTCTGTTGAAGTGAATATTTGGCTGGCATTAATTTCATGAGAAATATATAAAATTTAAGCATTTTATTTTAAGTATTTTGATAACTGGATACTTCGACTTGTCAGTCTTCATTAGAGACTTCATGCAAAAGCTAATAGCAACATCACAATGGAGATAACTTGCTGCCTATTGGAATGTTGGAGCCTATGGTTTTAACACTTGGAGCGGGTGTCTGAGATCATTTGCAAGGATCTGATATCATGTTTGAAATCTAGCCAATCTAGCCAATCAGATGAATGAGAATGATCTAAGATTCCAGCAGTTTAATAACCTCCTGCCCAAAATAATGTCCCCTCTGCTACATAAAGAGGAATTCACTTTGACCTGTCAAACTGTATTGTGTCATAGTACTTCTTATATACAACATATGTAAATACCTACCAGCGATGGAGATAACTCAAGTAATACATGTTCATTTTTTTCAATCCTAAAATAATAAATGCAATACCTTTAACTTCTGGTTGAAGCCATCTACCTGGATGACAATGCCTTCCTGGAACTCATCAACAGTACATCCAATCCTACAACACATTCATAGAAGTGGAGTTTAAAGCGGTCTAGACACAGTTTAACTGGTGCATTCTCGAATAGTTTTAGCAGTTATAAATGGGGTTGCTTTCTTATTTTACCTGAAACCTGACTGGATCTTCAAGACTGTCAAGGCTTATAAGTTTTAAATGACAGCAGTGTGGGAATATACTTTTGAATTACAGCTTGTGTATTTTGGGATTAACATTGGTAATATTGCCATCTTCTTACATTATTTAGGTTTTTTAAAGGACTTTTTGGACTTTCATCAAGTGGACAATTTTATTATGACTTAGATCAGCTTTGACTTCATTTGACAAACAAACAAACATACCTACATTACATTACATACATACATAGTGTTTGTTTGTTTGTCATGTATCTCAAATAAAGTCAAAACTGATCTAAGTCATAATAAATATATGTATATTGTAATAATTTGTAATGCGCTTGTTTAATAAAATTTATTGTGTTGTAAAACTTGTTTCTGGCTTTTATTTCCTGTGTGCACCATTTATAGTAACACTATTTAGCCGATGAATTATGGTCCATCATCATCCCTAATACAGGTTTAGTTGGAACAAGAGAGCCAAAGTGCCACAAAATAGGCCCGTCTGAAATTTTGGTAAATAGTTGAAAAGTTTATCAGAGAGATATTATAGACACCAACGATTACACAAACATTCATGAAGATCAATGAACAACTATTTCACTAAGAGCAGAGACCAATTTGGCATTATTTTGTAAACATTAAGAGCCATAACTTTGAAGAGTGTAGGGCAATTTGGCTGGTTATCGAACTTGGTTGTAATATTTTGCCCATAAAAATTTTCCCCAAGTTTCATGAAGATCGGAGAACAACTGTTGGAGTTAGAGAGCAGACATCGTTGTGGCTGCCCTCCTGTCGCCCGCCATGGGTGTTCCCAGAATATGACCCATCTTTGACCAGCAGATAAAAATTTGTGTCAATTGTGCTGTTTGTTGCTTACATACACATGACAACAGATGTGTATAAGCACACAGTATGCCCAACATAAATGCTCAGAAAAATAACTTTTTTATAACAATATAGTTGAAACTTTTATAACTTTTTCAGCCAACTAAGACAAAAATAAATTCCTTCTGCAAACTATTAACAAAGTTACGTTTTATATAGAATGTTACAATAAGAATAAATTTATCGAAAGTTATTGGTTTAACTTCTTTTAAACATTTTTATCTTTATATAAATAAATAATAATAATATATAATATTGCATTTCTTTCACATATTTTCTTAATACACAATGATAGATACATAGAATATCAATACATCACCATATTATTTTTTCTACAGTTGGCCAGTTAACAGTAAACAATGAAGTAACTATCATCATAGCTAAGTAATGATTTGGTTGGGGTTTGGGTTTTACACATTAAAAAAAATACAATGTTGGTCATATTAGTTTGTTTGTTTATTGGGTTTACTGTCACACCAACAGAATGTCAGTTATCTGAAGATGGTGTCCACTTGAAGCAGATAAATTGCTGCCTTCACTGTGTATAGCATGCCGTGAACACCTGGCATGATATCACACCCAGTCAATTTTTTTGTGACACTGGGCTAACTAGTCGTGGAACTACCCTTACATTTGCTTAAATGTTAGCAAAAGAGTTATACCACTACCATTTTAATGACTTTGGTAGGTCGCTGCCCTGGATCGAACCCGGGGCCACCTGTACTTGGAGCCAATGCTCTACTGATTGCGCAACCAGGTTCGGTAGGTCATATTTCAGTTATTATTGGTAGAGGATGATCAGAAAAATGTCCGGATAAGAACCAGCATATAGTAGGCAAGCTGGTTAGCCTGAAGACCTCACCTCATGAAGGTTCTAAGGTTCTTGCCTTGGCTTGGTCTTAAACTTATGTGGTTGGGGTTTGGCATGTAACAAATCAGGTCCCATTCTTTGGGAAATAATGATAACCATAAAAAAAACAAATTTCTAAAAAGGTGGTAATAAAATTACAAATGTGTGCTTTTATAAGAATTATAAGTGTTTTTAGATGGACTTAACTTTAAATTTATTAATCCATGTAATAATTTTCATCTTGTTTTTATACATTTTATTTCATCACCTGCATGAGTAGCTAGTACTTACTCATAGCCCGCCAGGATGGCTGGATATGTGGGTTCAGACATGTTCTGATCCAAGATTGCAACAAACAAGTCCAACAACACAGCCCTGAAACAAAACATCCAGCAGTTTTTTTGTACTTGTTTTGCTTGCAAAATACAATCATACGAGAACAGAATATATGCATGGGTGGACACACAGATGCTGAAATGTGGATTGCTCTTAATGAATTCTATGAATATTAGGGACATAAAAGAGATTGTGCAGTAATGAAACTTACGCTTTTATGGACTCGCAAACTACTGGACTTTTCACATGGAAATAGAAGTAACCTGTAATAACAAAATAAAGTAACGATAAAAAGTATAGACTGGCATAATTTCCTGGTTAAGGTATGGGGCATGGGGCAATTTATCACTCAGTTACCCTTGTAATAGATAAATATAAGAGCAAAATCCTTCAAAACCTTAGATGTAAATTGTTTTTTTTTTGTGTTTTTTTTTTTTGGGGGGGGGGGGGGGGGGGGGGGGCTTGCTACACAACTAAGACTTTCATCTACACTTCTGTAGGACACCAATAGGATGTTGTAGTTTGCTGCTAAATACATTACATCTTTATTGTTGTTATAGCAAATTCCAATACGAAGATATTACGGAGAAATTAAACAGGTAGGAATAACTGCCAATGCAACTCAAGCCAGGCGGAAGACATCTTCACATATTTTTTTTTTACATAACTGCAACTTAAAACCCCTAAGGTGAGGTACTGTATGTCAAAGAATAATTTTTTTAAACTAGCGAGGCACAAATTAATCTAAATCTGGCTGCTCTCACTGGGTCTTGTCTGATTGTAACTGTTTTGCATTTTACGTCCAGACTAACACAGCATCCATATACATAGGTAACATACAATTTCCATGGGTTTATTAATGCAATATGTTATAAGAAGTTTCAATTCATACTTAGGTAAAGTTCTCACGAACGAAAAGCACATGTTTTTTTCTACTGTTTTGTTACAGATGAACAGTTTGTAAGGCTACCTTTTGGCACACAGAATGTTGTATCCTTCTTGTAGAAGAGATTGCAGCCACTGTCAAGGGGGAGAAGTCTCGGTAGGGGAGATAATTGGTCCTCAGGGATGTCTCGCAGGCTGAAGTCTGTAGCTGTTTGAAAAAAATATATTGAAATGTGAGGCAGAGATACAGAGATGACAAAAGCAACAACAGTGTGCAAATGAAGGCTGAACTTTTGAATAGTAGAAACAAATTGCATGTTTTCTAACTGATACAGAAAAACTGTGTTCATGTAATGTTAACATTGCTGTTTTATAAGAAACGGTTATTATGTATAAGACCAATTTTTTATTTATTTCTTTATAATAAAAAAATCACTTTCTTATTCATAGCCTTTTTTATATGAAGTGTATAACAATACAAGAAAACTTCTTAACTTACTTAAAACTAGCATCAAAGCTCAAAATGTAAAAGAGGTGCTTTGAGATTTGGTCACTATTCTAAAGATACATTTAATGTTATCACTTATAGGGGCCCTTGTGGCACAGTGGTAAAGTCACTGATTTGTAACTCCTCTGACTGCTTAGCTTCACACTGCGTGGGTTCAAGTCTCATTTGGGGCACCCCCAAAAACAATTTCGTCTTATTCTTGTCTTATACAGTGACCTATTCATATATACCTATAAACTTGTTTGGTTTTGGAAGAAACAATTCAGGGTTTGGTTTTGCATCTGAAATGAGAAAAAAAAACAACAGCGATATTACATATGAACTGTCACTCTACAGCACACTCAACTTTTTAAATGCCTGATACTAATTGCATTTAAAACTCTGATCTGCATCTACAGAAGTACAAAAAGTTAAATCAGAGCCAGTTTTCTTACAAAAATCTTACTTATTTCTTTCAAATTTGATTAAATCAGTAAGTTCAATTGTAAGATCGATAAGAGATATTTCAAGTTTCATTCCAATCTGTGCACTGGTAAGTAAAAAAGCCAACTTAATAGTACCTGCATGCAAAACTTTAATCTGCATGTGCACCAAAATATTCAGATCAGAGACACATTTCGTGCAAAATCCTAACTAGAACTTTTAATGGGATGGTATCAAGAAGTCTGGTTACTAGGAAGACATGATGTTTAATTTCAATCTATGCCCTTATTATTGAGTTAAAACACTTGGCAGTACTAGTTAGCAAAGCTTGCAGATGCAGGTTTCAACACTCGGGTCACTGGAATAGCTGTTCCATGGAATAATCTTGCTTAAAACATTTTTATGTACCATGTCTAAAAACAGAAACATGTTTTGGTCGGCCATTTTGCTAGATATTTTGAATAATAATTATGGATTTAAAAGTTGAGTTTTCTTTAATAAAGACAAACAATACTAGAATGTCTTAATTATGCTGTTTTTCATGTAAGTAGAGAACATTTGCAAGATGTTAATGGTCAGAAATATGCCTGTACAAAAGCTTAACAATGGGAGTTTATCCATAATGTCATTCAGACTAAATTGACTATTACATGATTTCTTAACTTAGATTGCTATGACTTTTAAAACTTCATTCACAGGTTGAATTACTTTTTTTAACTTTAACAAAAATATCTTTTGAATGTATGTTTTTCCAGGTTCATACATCTTCTCACCTGTCCATGTAGCCAGAAGCTCAGGACTTATGTCCTCAACACAGTACTGGGCTCCGTACCACTTCTCTTTCAGGGGACACAACTCCTTTGTGTAATTATTTGAGGTCAGGATGATGTTACAGTTGTCTGCCCTTAGATGTCTGATACAGTCTTTAATGAGCTAAAAGTTGGGGAAAAAAATACAGACCTTTAAAAGTTGTAACTTATAATCATAAATGCTAAGACAAGTAAAGAAAGTTTAAAAAAACAACAAAAAAACAACTGAATATATTTCCATTTTAAATTAAACATTCATTTAGATCTTTTTTTTCCTATTAATAAAAGCAATTTTCAAACACCAACAAACTGAATGCTGCTAACATAAAGTATACTTTCTTCAAATAACAGAACTCGTGCATACAATGCAATTATTTATATATAGAAATGTGGTAAAAGATGTTAAAAATAAATGTAGCGGTGTGTTTTATCCTATATTTGCTGAATCTATGTTTACACCCTTGTTTACAAGGTTTGGCTGAGAATCATGTGACATAACACTTACCTATATAGTGCGATTGATTTGGCCAGTCGGACGTGGCAGCAGCCAATGGTATAAACAATGGTTTATTACCAGAGGTTCAAGTTTGGTGAATACATAGCTTTTGTTGATGTTTAACTATTTTATGAATGTTTTGGTTAATTAAACTGCTTCTCGTTATTACCATTTGTCGGTTAAATGATTACTGGAAGTAAAAATGCTTGCATTTTTAGCCATTATAAATTTTGCATTAGGGGGCATTTTGATAAATTTGACTTTTGGTAAAATTAAAAATTTTGATTATGCAACAAAATGGTTATCCACATTTTTACAAATATATAACCATTTTGGTACCTTGCCAAGCTAGTTTAAGTTAAGCAGTAATGACCAAATAACAATGTGTTGACTTTAACCATAGTTTATGCAAATGGCTTCTGAATTTTAACCTACCTCAGCATCATAATTGAAGAGGAGTTTATGTCCAGTGAGGAAATGTTCTGGTGGATACTGCTGCATGTTGTCGCATAGTTTCTCAACGTAAGAGGTTGGGTCTCCCTGTGTGTACACAATTAAAAAGAACATATCATGCAATTTGGTATGTAGCTGCCTTGCTACCAAACAGCACACCAGCAAATGCCCAGATAGTATTGATTTGAAAATAAATTCTTTCACTTTGACAATATATTAAACATTTTATGAGTACATGTTGTTTTTTATCTACTGATTGGTAAAACCATCACAAGTAGGAGCAATATTTTGCCCAAAGGTCATAATATAATTGCACATTGGTGCAACAATGATGAAATTATGTTCTGGTATAGTTTCCATGTGATGTCATAGGCACTGATAAGACAGTTCAAGGCAGCCATCTTTGAAGGAAGATGCTTATGCAGGCCGAAATGTGTAAATATGTACTGTAATTAACTCACCACAGTAATTTTATTTTTAAATTTAATATCAAATTTAACAGCTTTTATGAAGTATTTTAAATATCAAAACTATATTTTTATAGTTAGAAAAGTAAATAAAATACTCAAAAAAAGATACACCATTCCTTTTGTTTAAGTATGAGCCAATAATTTTATTTACTTATGTGTATTATTTTTTTTTTGCATTTATCAATTTTAAAAATATTGTATTTTAAAATATGAATTTCAAGAACTTTCCAATGGTGTATAGCTTGTAATTTTTGGACCACAAATGAAGAAATTACAAGAAAAGTTACAATTCATCTGAAAATCACTTGAAGTTGCCATCAAAGATGGCCGCCAAGATAAAAGATCTTCACTGATGTGGAAACTATAAAGACAATACATAATGCAATTGAGGTTATCTCAACTTTACAAATAACTACACTTCAAACTCAATCATAAATGTAAATAGGAAAAAAACTCCAATATTCTTCAAGATGCACTAACAAGAATATCTAGCGGCAAAAAAATTAACAAGGACATTAATTCTGGAATAGACAATCCTTCAGAATTACCCCACCTTTATGTATTACTAAATGTTAACAGTCATCAATGCAAATATAAACAATTCCACTAAGATATAGAGAACATAGTTATCTTTGGAAAAAAACAATGAAGGGCAATAATTTTAAACAATTCAATTAAAGTTATCCCAAATTTACACAGAACTATACATCAAAATCAGTCGTCAGTGCAATTTCCAAGAGATAATGCTGAGAAATGAAAATCAGCACAATAAATTGCTATCAGATGGACTCCGAGATAAACTGATGGACAACATGCACCATACATACATTTGACCATAGGGCAAGTGAGAATGGTAACATTTAAAAAAACATTTAATAGGGCACAAGCAAATCAGCATCCTTACTTTTATCTTTTTACACTTACATGTCTCTTTCTTTAACAACTTTCAAAATCAGACAGTTAAGAGAAATTGTATGATTGAACTATATTCACCTTTTCCTTCCATCTAAACCTGGTTTCTTCTATAGCCTTTTCCTCATTAAATAACCACTCCTGTGGTCCTTGAGACTTCAAGATTGAAATGTACTCAAACACTGTCTGAATTACCTGTAAATGATTCATCATTATCATAAACTTATCATCACCATCATCAACAACCCGGCAACACCATCAGCATCAATTTCATCATTACCATCATCAACAACATAGCCATAGTGATGATGATCATCATTATTATCATAATCATGAATACAATCATCCTCAATACAATCGACATCATCATCATTATGTATTTTACCAGTCATAATCATTAGTATTGTCATCATCATTATGTTTATCACCATTATTAATATAACCATCTACAAACACATAATCTTATACCCATCTTCAAACACATAATCTTATACACATCTAAAAACACATAATCTTATACACATCTACAAACACATAATCTTATAGACATCTACAAACACATAATCTTATACCCATCTACAAACACATAATCTTATACACATCTACAAACACATAATCTTATACACATCTACAAACACATAATCTTATACACATCTACAAACACATAATCTTATACACATCTACAAACACATAATATTATACACATCTACAAACACATAATCTTATACACATCTAAAAACACATAATCTTATACCCATCTACAAACACATAACCTTATACCCATCTACAAACACATAATATTATACCCATTGACAAACACATAATCTTATACCAATCTACAAACACATAAACTTATACCCACCTACAAACTCATAATCTTATACACATCTAAAAACACATAATCATATACCCATCTACAAACACATAATCTTATAGACATCTACAAACACATAATCTTATAGACAGCTACAAACACATAATCTTATACCCATCTACAAACACATAATCTTATACCCATCTACAAACACATAATCTTATACCCATCTACAAACACATAATCTTATAGACATCTACAAACACATAATCTTATAGACATCTACAAACACATAATCTTATAGACATCTACAAACACATAATCTTATACCCATCTACAAACACATAATCTTAAACACATCTAAAAACACATAATCTTATACCCACCTACAAACACATAATCTTATACACATCTACAAACTAATCTTATACACATCTACAAACACATAATCTTATACCCATCTTCAAACACATAATCTTATACACATCTACAAACACATAATCTTATACCCATCTACAAACTCATAATCTTACACACATCTACAAACACATAATCTTATACCCATCTACAAACACATAATCTTATACACATCTACAAACACATAATCTTATACCCATCTACAAACACATAATCTTATACCCATTTACAAACACATAATCTTATACCAATCTACAAACACATAAACTTATACCCACCTACAAACTCATAATCTCATACACATCTAAAAACACATAATCTTATACCCATCTACAAACACATAATCTTATAGACATCTACAAACACATAATCTTATAGACATCTACAAACACATAATCTTATACCCATCTACAAACACATAATCTTATATCCATCTACAAACACATAATCTTATAGACATCTACAAACACATAATCTAATCAAACACATAATCTTATAGACATCTACAAACACATAATCTTATACCCATCTACAAACACATAATCTTATACCCATCTACAAACACATAATCTTATAGACATCTACAAACACATAATCTTATACCCATCTACAAACACATAATCTTATAGACATCTACAAACACATAATATTATAGACATCTACAAACACATAATCTTATACCCATCTACAAACACATAATCTATAGACCATCTACAAACAATAATCCTTATACCCATCTACAAACACATAATCTTATACACATCTACAAACACATAATCTTATACACATCTACAAACACAAATCTTATAGACATCTACAAACACATAATCTTATACCCAATCTACAAACACATAATCTTATAGACATCTACAAACACATAATCTTATAGACATCTACAAACACATAATCTTATACACATCTACAAACACATAATCTTATAGACATCTACAAACACATAATCTTATACCCATCTACAAACACATAATCTTATAGACATCTACAAACACATAATCTTATAGACATCTACAAACACATAATCTTATACACATCTACAAACACATAATCTTACAGACATCTACAAACACATAATCTTATAGACATCTACAAACACATAATCTTTACATACAACTGAAATTCTTTTTTTTATTGCACAAACTTACTAAAACATCAATTAAAAATAAGACATGCTGTTATTTCAAGTTCAAAGTTGGAACTGTCATAAAGTGATTTTTTAAAAGGGCATCTTACAAACTGAGCCTGTACAGTTCATTGTCTTAATTTATAAGTTACATCTTAGAAAAAAAATATTAACAAATATCAGATTTCCTATTTCTGTGTTGAATTTTTTACAAAGTGAATTTTCACTGTAAAAATTTAAAAGCTTTTTGTAGACAGCAAGGTCAACATTTTCTCTGTGCTGACTATGGAAAAGGGGCATAACTCTGCCATAAATTATTTAGGGTTACCTTTCTGTAGGAAATGGGCTTACATTCTGATATGAACAAATATTTTACGTAAAAAAAAAATCTGTTTTCCAGAGATAGACCACATAAAAAAAGTTGCCCAATCAGGAACTATGACAATCTCTCCCCATATTTTCTTCAAAAAAAAAAACGATCCTAAAAATAATATTACCAATAGGAATACCCATCTTTCATTTGCTGTTTCATAAAGTTGGCTGCCTAGATATGATGACTTACATACTGACAGACACAAAAACATGTCATTTGTTCTTAAGAGATTTAAATACCCATTCATATTCGTGGGATGCACGGCCAAAGTCCATATTAGAAATAAACTATGGAGGTCACCTGATGTACCAAACGGTGACATTTTGGTGATTTCAGCATACTTTCATTTTCATTTTGCAAAAAATGTAAAAATTCAAGGAAAAAGCTTTGCATTTCACATAATTCTATAAATTAATATGAACATATGGTATATTTATGTTAATTTTAGGTTATGAGAAGGGAATTAAATGGCCAGATCTGGTTTAAATGATTTTTTTTTTATTAATAGCATTAATATTATCATTAATATAGACTTATAAAGAAAGGGGCAATCACAAAATGGACTAGTTGCAAATATAAAACTAAATATTAAAATAATCATTATTGTCTGGTAAAAAAACAACATATTATTGTTATGACTGAAACATGGTTCAATTTCTTGCATAATTAATAAGAACTGTTATCTGATGGCTAAGGTGAACCGCCTCATCTGCTCCCTGTTCATGAATCTCTCTTATATCAATGTCTGAAAAGTGTCTGATCAATAATGGCAAGTGCACAGGATCCCAAAGTACTAATGATAACTGACAAGTTTGATCAAAATTGTCATCTAAAGTCTAGACAAAATTGTGTCAACAGACAGATGAACAACCTGATTTCAAATTTTCCCCAAACTCCATTGTGGAGATAGATATTTACCAATACATTAATTTAATATAATCAAAGAATCGAACAACTTGGGGTGGCTGCCACTACAGTATTATCATATTTATGTATAGAAACACAAATTAACTTCCTGAGGCGCTCTTTCAGATATGTTAGCTATGTTATGATTTCATTCTGTTATTTTTTTAAACAAGAGGAGCAAAAATCACTATCAACAAAACTAAAAGTTACAATGTGTTTAAAAAAGAAACAATAATAGTCATAAAAGCCATGTCCTGCTTTTACTGGTGAAGACTTCTTAACATAGAAAGAACCATTTGAGAATTGAGCTGGAAGTCCTCTTAATATGAAAGTTTTCACCTTGACTGCTATTTGGATCTAGAGAGGCTGAGAAGATTTCAACATCATTTCTGACGAAACATCAACCTCATTTATGAAAAAAAAAAATCTGACAAATCAGCACAGTCTAAAGTCTTTACCTTGTTAACATTTTTCAGACCATCATCTGTGAGGGTGATACAGAGATCAAACCCGGACCACTGGCTGTTCATATCATACCCATCTCCAGAGTTGCCACCTGTCAGCCCAAGGGCCCACGTGCTGCAAGGGATTTAACTATATATAAAAAACAAATCCGAATGTGCCAATGTATTCTTAAGCAAACAGAGTGCTCTGAATTTGTTTTTCATGTTATAACTGTAAAAATTATATATAAAATTATAAAAAATACCTTCAGTCTCCTGACCCATCTCCTTTATAGCTCTGTTATAACTCTGCCCCTATAGTCCAAGCAGTTGTTTTGCGGTATAAACAAGTGCTATAAATTTTATGAGCATTGTCTATGTGTCTTATGCAGAGAACAGGAATACATATTTGTTTATATGCCATATACTTCACAACACTGCAGCATGTATGTAGATGTGTGTTTGCACAATTTTTTTTACAATTACCTGCTACACAATTTTAATCTTGTTAAAATCTTGAATTCAATTATTTCCTATAGAAATTCAGGGCTTATATCATGACCAACTGTCTGAAAATTTCTCCTTGGAATTCTAGGCTTGCATTGTGCCTGTGTCCTTTTTTGGCCTATGTGCATTCCAAATACGTTTGTAATACGACAGGAGTGTGAAAATATGACACCATGTGTGTCACATATTATGTCCATGTTACAGGGCTAAGAGTAATTACTGAATACTTAGATTTCAATGTGTTAACTTTTTTATGAAACTTTTTAAAAGTATGATGATCTTATTACAAAGAAAAACATGCATACATTTAATCTATTAAGACATTCATACATAGTTTTTCCAAAAGTCTATTTTCAGTATCAACATATTAAAAACATAGAACTAAAAGCGAAATATTATGAATACTTCAAAGATTCTAAATTCTTTAACTGATGACATTTTTTTTTTTAAATTGATATTTCTTGTTGGATCTTCATTATTTACAGTTTATTTTAAGAAGTAATATATAAATCCATACACAAAACTGGCAGTTTGTTATTGTATCCCAGAGAAAACATTATAAAACATTTATTAACAGATTAAGGGATTCAGGGAGAACTTATACTGTAAAGTTTTACTTTTTCTTCAGGTATGAGTATATACTCCCCTCTCCCTCATGAGACAGCAGAGTGGATATATAGTCTATAGGCTTCACCCTGGAAAAAATAAAAGAAGTCAGGAGTCAAATGAAACATTCTTAACCAGGAAACTGTTTGTTTCTTAGGTTAAACATATGAATTTGTGAAACAATATAATTCATACTCTAGTTAGCAAAAATAAAAACCAACTTAAAATGGCATACATATCTATTGTTTTTATAATACCTCCATTTTACTAAATTTCATATACAATAACATAATTAAATTATACAAAACAATTATACAACCACCATAAGTCCCTTTTAATTATTGTAGCAATGATTCAACTGAATATGATTTAAGGAAATTCTTTTATTTGAAACAATAAGAAATTCAAAAGAAAAGAAAAGACAAACAAAGAAAAACAGCTGTTATTAGTTATATTACAACATCTAAGACAAACCTTAATTTAGGGATCTCAAAACTAAGCAGATCAAAGTTATGGGAATTTGAAATGACCTACAAATGCTTGTCCCTTGACACATTGGTTCAAGTCCACATAGGTGAAAAAAATGGGAAGGACTTCCAACCAACTGTAATATTAACAGCATCATTGAATCTACTAATATCGTGGCATTCTTCACCCAAAAATGGTTAAATGTGTCATAATAACCACAAAGTTAGATACAAGTTACGAGTATTTGTGTCCAGTGTGAACTACAGATGAAGGCAATTGTATGATGTGAGTAACCAAACATTTCCCACACTGAAAGAGCAGTGTATTTGCATATACCTGACAAATGAGAAACATTAATGAATAGTCTTCCCTCAATAATTCCTCAATGCAAGAAGGTCCTTTCATTTGTTTTACTCAGTTTTTATGCTTGTGCTCTTTGGAGTGTATGTTGACTTTTCTGCCTTTCTTGTGATACCCAGGTTAACCATCATCAACAAACACTTCCATTTTCTTTATGATAGCATGTCTCTATAAATATTTAAATGGATATTGAGCTTGTATTTATGCAAAAGTAAAAAATTTCACTGTTTGTAATTGCAATATCTTCAAAAGAACAGGCAATAAAGTCCAAGAATTCCAACGCAAAAAAAAAAAAAAATCTACTGTTTGGAATACCTTGGATATTTACTAAAAAGGGAGATAATTTCCATTTCACCAATGTACCCCATTCGTGCTGAGTAAAAGGTAAATAGGTTTCTATTGAAATAATTATCTTCATAAGCCTAACAAAAATCAACACACCTGTAATGTTGCTGCAGGGGAGGAAAGGCCCAGGTGAGATAAACCTTGTGAGTGTTCTGTACGGGTACAACTAAAAACAAATATCATAATTCAAAAGTTATTCAGTGTAGATTATCATATCAAATTAAATGCAAACTTCAACTTAACTATAAATGCAAAATTCAACAAGACTATAATTGTATAATTCCAACAAAAACTATGCTATTAAGTCTTGACTTTGGATTTAATTTTATCTATTGTCCTAACAAATAAAATCATCAATAGTGCACCATTATTAAGCAAAGATTATGAAGACAAAAAGTATTAAATAATAAAATGTACAAATAATGCTTGCTATTTTCTGAACATAAATCACATTCCTACCTTTGTATATCTTCTTGAAGCTTTCAGTTTCAAATGGGTCCTGTAAAAGATATAGCATATCCATATACCAAGGTCCCATCTTAAGATTACGCTGTGGAATTCACAGGCAAAAATGTTCACTTTATAGTCAAAAAGGATAAAAAAAAAAATAATATGCATTTATAAAGTAAGTACACTCAAACTAGGTACCTATCAATGTCCAACATCGGATATATATTTGGCATACAAACTTCATGCCATGCATAGACAATATGGTGGGCTCATGATTCAATCCGAACGGATGTACTGACCCTTATTAAACTAGATTGATTGACAATTCCATGGCTGAGGACACATCTGCCTTAACAAACACACCTACAACTTAAATTAGAAAAGAGTATTACATCTTTGACACAGATATTTATTTAATATAGCTCCATATTGTTTCCCTTACAGTGATAGATGACCTGAAACTCATTGTTATGTGATACAAGATTTTTATATATTTGTTTGTTTTCCATTTTTTAGTTACATCACAATGACAAAATTATGGTCATATTAGAGGTGCCCATCTAATTATTGGTGGAGGAAGACCCCAGACATAGGTCTGGGTAAAACCACCAGCAAACTGCAGATTAGCTGGGAAATCTACCAACATGAAAGTTCTTGCCATGGTTGGGTCTCAAACCCACTCTTGTCCAGCTAAAAATTAATATAGAGAGCCTCTGGCATGCTGAATATAATTTTTTCCTGGAAAGGTTCAAGACATGTTTGTATAATCTAACAAAAAGTGTCAAAATTTCTTATTACATGATTTTAAATATACAAACATATGTTTCGTTTTCAACCATAACTGTTATAAAAACGTGTCTGTAAGCATGACGATGTGATCAAACGAACATTGCATCATGACATTTATATAGAACATTACAGCTCCATGCAACCAACAGTTCCATTTTATTTTATATATTCTAATGAAATTTATATTTAAACGCTCTTGAACTTTGGTTTTTACTGCATGATTTAATGGTAGTATCCAACAGTTTGGACCAAAATATTTTTTCTCAAATAATCAAATGAGTGATTATACCTGAAAAGATGTTGCAAAATGCTGCTTATTGATGCCCTAGATCAGTATCAACAGTGAGACATAAATCCCCATTGCAAACAGGTATTTCCTATCTGAGCCACGCTGCAGAGATAGCTATTTTTATCTAGGAAAACCATGTGACAACTCCCTTTTGAGATTATGTTGTATTGACATCTGGGTAATCCGCTCTGATGTCAGTGTATATTTTTAGCAGGGATCGCTATCATGCTTATTTAAAGAATTTAAATGATTGAACTTTTAGAGTGACCAAAACCACCTTTACTTATACTAAAGTATGAGTTTATATGGAAATTATGACTAAATTCCCCAAAGCAATGGTAAGGTGCTGCTACATTATTTGATATAGGCAAACTGTTGGATACCACCTTTCAAGATTGCTTCCTTCAGTAAACTAATCAACAAGAAATGGAAGAGGTCAAGTTTTATAATGTGATTCTACACACATTTGTCTGGAGAGTCCCCCAAGCAAAACTAGATGGACCATGTTATAATAACCAAAATTTTGTCCCTGCTATATTAAAAGAAAAAGAAAAACATAATTTGGTATGTATATAGAGAAGGTGCTGGCCAAACAAAAAGTTAACACATGTCTGAGATTATCAAAATATTAAGCAGCATGTAATGGATGTGTTGAATGGAAGGCAAGCTGAACCATTTGATAAAAAGTTGTAATGTTTTGGGAGTAATTTAAAAGAGAATTTAGAACTAAACAACATAATCTAAGTAACAATCTATTTGTTTCCTATTACATACCTTGAATTGTGTGAAGGACAACTTAGGTTCTTTGCTGAAATATATATAGGTAATTTAAATATGCTACTGTACTATTCTTTCAAATAAAAATAGTGTATCAGTATATCTGGTTTATTGATGCCATTAACAGTAGTAGTTATAAAAAACAAAACCTTAATTCCAGACAGCAACTCTAAGGGATGCTGCATTCAGAGCATTATTACTAGCCTTTCTTTTGAATGTGCATGTATACAATACTTGAAACTGTTTACAGATCAATAGAGCATATTGTACTACTTTATTAATTAAATATAAATGAATGAAGATGTCAAATGATCTATTATTGATATACTCACTTGTTGTGTATGTCCGAGAAACTCTCTCTTACCCATTTCTCCAATGTGTCCAAAGAGTCTGAAAAAAATAATTTCATATTTAAAAAAAAAATGTCACTCTTCTTTAAAAGAGGTATGTTTCAGCAACACTTAATTTATGCCTTTTTATGAGATAATCTTGACAAATGTTATTGTCGTGTTATAATAATTACTGTCTCTCTTATTCTTTAGATAATTCTGTTTTCTATTTTTACTATTTATTAAATATTGAAAAAACATTAACACTGTTGTTATTGTAAATTGTTAAGAGTTTTGTTTTTGTTAACACAGGTATTTACTAAATGATAAAAGTAGTTAATGTTTTGTTCTTGAACTTGTTTACATATAAACAGTAATGCTTTACTATTGTATCAGTCAGTAAAGATACACACCAAACTTATTTAACAGCCAATCTTAAGTATTCCAGATTCCCAAATGTAACGTATCGTAAAATATAGAATAGACACATAAACAGGCAATACGTATCATATCCTCGAAGATGTGTATCATTGCAGAACTAAAACAGGATATATATAAATAACTAAGCTGAATATATGTAACATTGTCAAACATTTCATGTGTACAGGACAAGTTAAGTTATTTCCGTCAACCATGAAACTACTAACCTTATGTTATACATCAGTTACATATAATAAAATGGAAGGTTTGTTTGTTTTGTTTTTCTACTTTTATTTAGTATCTTTAATAGAATAGTTAAATTATTAACTGAACATTCATTTCTTTAATATTGTTAACAATTACTTTTCTAATAACATATACTAAATTATGCATAAAATAAATCCTGTTTAATGAAATTTTCTTGTAGCTTAGTGAGAAAAGAATCAATCCTAACATTTAAAGTGAGATCAGGAGATTTTAAGCATTCTGGTGACAACTTTCAATGAAACTTGCCAATGTTTGTTTCTGTGAATACAGTTCACTCCCAGGTTGAGATCTCCCAGTCTCATATCAGGCTTGCTTTCATTAAGAAGGCTTTATTTGTTTTGTTTATTTTTAAAATACATTGCAGCGACCATTTATGATCATTATACCAACAGCAGCTTTTTGGTGGAGGTAGACCCCCCCTACACATATCTGGGTAGAACCACTAGTGCACCACAAGTTTGAAAAGGCTTACCCATGGGTTGGTATCTCCTGATTTCACATACAACCCTATCATAGATTCTTCTATTTTTGTTATCACAGTACCCTTTGTTATTGTTTGCTATTGTTGTACCTAAGTTGTTGTTTTATTTACTCATCTTTATTTAATTAATGTAAAATGCCACCGAACATACATTGTCAAAAAAATTAAGCATTTCAGCTACTTTAAAGTTTCAGTTTAATTTCTGTTGGCATATGAACAAATAAATACCTTTCTCATTTCTAAGTACAGTGTTACTTATGTAAGTAAGGTATGCGAGTAGAAACAGCAAAGAATGTAAGTTATGAACATAATTATTCCATTTATGTGTTTAAGCATGATTTTTATGTCTTCCTTTTGTATAACATAGACAATTATCAATACCTGAAAATAAAATCAGATTGACCTACGTTTAGAATGGACGGCTAGTGTCATATACTGTGCGGTGTAGTATCTGTTAAAGAAGTCTCTCAGCCGACCGTACACATCAACACCTGTCTGTTCGGGGATATGCTTCAAGGTGTCAGCATTACCTAGGGATGGCAAAGATAATAAAATAACAACAGTGAAAAGGCTCTTTATAATGGAACTTACAGTGCCAATCAAAGTACTAAATAACCTATTTAAGACATACAACATTCAATTGATATAAAACAGAAATGTAAGTGCCAATGTTTACAACAATAAATTTTAAACTGTAGTAACTGCTTTCCATACTGAATTATATTGCCTTCTTAATGTGGAACTACATTTTGAAAATTGCTGACTATGACTCATTTGACCTTGTCATATTTTATATTCATGATCACAAAAATGTTGCTTGTGCAGTGCTGCTGTGATTTAAAAATATCCTTGTGCATGTGAATGCTGTCATTTACTTCATCCTATCAGGATTGTTACATGTATTGTCCTTTGATATACACTGGACTTTGGTTCTTCAATTCCAACGTACCATGAACAAGCTACATCAACCAAAACAGGAATATAAAATGAGATAAAGCCCAAAATTTATTCGATTATTACAGGCATGGCTAAACACAGAGGAAACCATTATATTTTTGTGAAATCTGTAACATTGAGCAGTAATGGTAACTGACAAGGTAATAAATAAATCTGATGAAACCACACATACGGGTCATTTACATAACTATTAATCTAAGATTTCTACAAGGATTAATTTTTTAAAACCTGCCACTTCTAGTTAGCCTATAATAATCTATGGGAGGTTTGTGAGTGACATGCCATTAAAATTCACATGCACCTTGTGCTGTAGAGTTAGAGTCAATATCAGATGTTAAATATGTCTCTTATATGATTTTGTATGCAGCAAGCGGCATCATCTGTAGGCAAACCTGGACAACTTGATGTCTCTTGTTTATTGTGGGCTGTCTGTTTAGTGACCAACATGTGCTAAGCATGATGGGTCATGTTTAAAAATTGTTCACTATATATTCTGAGAAATTATTTTGTGGAACATTTTAATATTTTTGGAGTTGCTTCTGATAAAAAAGATGTGTATAAGCAAATGGAATATACATACCTGTAACCTATTTAATATTATGCCAAAAATAAAAAAATATATCTTTAATGTATACAATGTATCTAGCATTTGCATAGCTTTTTCAAATTATGTTAACACTACTTCCCTCACCTGAAAAGAGACGTTAACTTCCTGTGGTTAGCACTATGTCCTTATCCTTCACCAGGGATCAGACATTTACTTTTCTATAATGTTTTTCTATAACTTAGTTTCAGTCATCCAATTTGTCCAAATAATTATTATTCCTTAATGATATCATCCATCATCTTAAATGCAACTGGTTTTGCTGTTTGACATTAATGCAAACGCAGGCAGTCAAGGACTTCTATGTGTCTTAAAAAGCACTTAACTGTGAATCTCTGTAATAAACTATCATATTTCGATGATGGAACTATTAGATTTGAAAGATTTAAAAGATGTGAAAGAAAATCTTTGCAATTCATAGTCAGGTTATTTGTACAAAAGTATGGTCACTGACCCATATGGAACTTTGCCATGGGATTGCCAGGTTTGACCATGACTGCCATGAGCTGGTTGAGACGATCAATGTCACTGGGAATTCTCTCCTGAAACTCTAAACACAACAAATACATTATACCGGTAATGAAAATAGCCCAGCAGCCAATAATATAAACAATGATTAAAATAACACATGGCTATCTTCTCACAATTGGTTACTTAAACTAGCTTTGATAGTTAACCAGTGGTTATTCATTCATATAAGGGCAGTTAGCTGTTAGAATACCTAACTGAAATATATAATTTTTATCCAAATGTTAAATAAATCAAAATACCACACAATGCATTATTCTTATAACCATTAAGAGCTGCCATTTTACTTTTGGTAATAATTCAACTGACCACTGATGAAAAGTGAAAGCTGAAATAAAGCAAAATGTCATACAATAACTTACCAGCAAATTAACCAAAAAATGATGTGTTAACCAAACAATAAACAACTGGTAAAAATCTAACCACTGTCCACACAATTTGCTGCTGATTGTTACATTAATTGTTTAAACTTAGTTAACAGGGTCCCAAGACATTTATGTTGAGAAATCAGCTGAAGCACACCAAATCAGATGGAAGCCCACTTTACATTTAAGTAATTTAGTCCTATATACTTCCTAAATTTGTATGTTTAATGGTCGCAGACAAATTAATAGTCATTATAGCGAGCCTAGCTTTTTTTTTGTACAGTCTTGGTAATCTTGGTAGAACTACTGACGCACAGAAGCAAGCTGGAAGACCATCTTTATGAAAGTTTTCACCCAAAAAATTCTAATTCGTGTAGATAGCTGAGGAGTTGGTGACATAGCCATGAGCCACCCCTGCTTTCTTAGTTTTTTGATACATGATAATTTTGAGACAAACCACTTACCACTGTCTACTGCTTCAATCTCTCGGTCAACTGCATCCTTCTGAAGCAGAGGGCTCACAAAAAACTGAGCCCATTTATCCAAGGACTTGTGGAAATACCGTCTCTCCACGTCAAAGTAGAAACAGGTCTAATAAAATAATTTTACATTTAAAAATAAGAAACAACTAATTACACATGGTTGATAATTGAATTGTTTATCCTATTATTCCATATACAGGAATACTTTGTTAAAACTTTCAAGTCATAAATTCTTAAAACTAAAACACTACTCGAATTTAACTTTTATAAAGTTATATTTTCCATGTGAATATTTATTGTCCATTTTTCAACAACACCATTTATAACTGAAAGCTAAACACTGTCTACTTTCAACTTATTTATTCAGTCCTCATTAGAGGTGTTCAAGGTAAGCATCTCGGCTAGTGACCTGCATCACCAAGATGCTTGCAGTCAAATTTCCTGCACTAGCACAAACTGGGGCCTAGTGCAAATAAGAGAATATTGTATGCAAATTGTTCATTTAAGGACTGAATGTGAATTTTGTGCAATTCATCATAATATGAAACGCACATGCCTAACGTAGGTGTTTATGGTCAAATTATATGATAGGCAACTGCATTTCATACTTAGATGAAATGTATGAAGAATTGCAGTTAAAGTGTAGTTGTGTGCATAGGTGAGATAACTAAGATTACTCAGATCAGATTGTTTGTTCCAGAGTTATTACCCTTCATTTAATTTGCCTCAGCCAATTCTTGTGTGCATTACTTCTCTATTATTTCTAAGCTTTATTTCTTTAAACATGTATGATTGTTTGATACTACATGAGAGGATTCTAAACAGTCAGTCAAGTCTGGTGACATAAACATGTGTACCCAAGAGGGTAATGCATTCAATAAATGGTAGTTCAATCTACTTTAACACAAGAAAATGTTTATGGAAGGAGGAGATATAAGCCAATGTACAAGGTAAGGTAAAAATAAAGGAAGGGTGATAACTCCACAATATCACAACCCCCTCAGAGTTATCTCACCCAAACACACAACTACCCATCAGTATCAATCATACATGCAACTTTCAAGAAATTTTGCTTATAAGAATTTCCTTAAACAACAATAAACAAAAGGGTATTGACAATGGAACAAACAGTTAATCAGAGTTATCTCACCTTAACACACCACACCAGTATCAATAACTCATGAAAAGATTCCACTAAAATAAAGAAGCATGTATCCACACAAGAAATTTCTTAGGCAAAAGAAGTTGATGACGAAAGAAAACATATCAGGAATAAACAATGCAATATGCTATTTCACTTTTACATGCAACCACACATCAATATCAATCTTTTGTGTAAGTTTGAAGATGTTCCAAAGAAATGAAAGAAAGACTTAATAGCAGAAGACACTTCTTAACAGACAGATGGAACAATGACACTCACAATACCATGATACGACCATTTAAGCCTACCCCCCCCCCTCCAAAACAAATACATTCAATTCAAACACATCTTATTTTATCCTGCATTTTTGTATTCCATACTTAATATTAGTATACTCATATTTTTTCCACTGATGCTAACATGAACTATACATAGCATAAGTTGTATAAAATAAACCTTAAATAACAGGTTTTTACAAAGTACTTTGGGTCAAACTCACTCTTTCATTGTCTGTCCATGCGTTGGTTTCACCGCCATGCTTACTGATGTAGTCATCAAAGCAGTTCTCATCTGGATATTTTTCACTGCCCATAAACACCACTTTAACACAGAATGTATAATAGTATCACACTATGTTCAGCTGAGCTAAAAGTTCCAGAGACAAAATGAAAGAAAATAATAAAATGATAACCAAAAATGTTTTGACTGGTAGACATATGAAAATGTGATATAACAAAATGAGTATACATAGTTTATACAAAGTTATATACCAATATAACCACTTTACAATGCATGTGTACTGATAATTTGTATGTTAATACATGTACATATAAGTAGGAAGAGAAATATGTTATTTCAGTGCAAGTACAGGGCTTATTAAATATCAGTTGATCATGGTAGTGAACAGATTAAACTTTATTCTGCAACATTAATTTTGTTTATTTGGTTTATTATCCAACCAACAGCATTTCAGTTATCAATAGATGGTGTTTACTTGAAGCTTCACTGTGTATAGCCTGCCATCAATACCTGACATGATAACACACTCAGTCATTATCCTGATGCCAAGGAAACCAGTGATGAAACTACCCATATATTTCTTGCGTATTAGAAAGAGAGGTTTAACACTACCATTCTTAATGACTTTGTATGTAACTGCCGGGGATCAAACCCAGGGCTTCCTGTACCTGGAGCAGATGCTATACTGATTGCGTTACCAGGCCCAGTTGGGGCCACATTTATTCCTGCAACTTTTATTAATAACTTCCTACTAATCTTAATCATGTTCCAACAAGAAAAGTGCTCTAAAAATATTTTCTATTTTTAGGACAAATAAAGATTGTGTCCTTATCTCACTCAGTCAAAGCTGGCAAGCCATTTCAACCAACATAAACTTAACTGATTCACAATTTTTTTTAGAGTCCATAATTAATTAAACCTTAAATTAAAAAAGATAAATAATTGCAACATTTTGTCTTTTAAGTATAAAATACATTCAAAGATAAATATGATAGTAATGCCAGGGGAGGTCCTACTGTAAACTTACTGTGCTCCAGGAAATGTGCAAAACCTGGTATGTCATCTGGGTCAGAAAAACTTCCTACACCAATACATAAGGCTGCCGCAGACTGAAGATAAGAAATGACCAAAAGACCAATTTGTAAATCATATACAATTTTGTACAGAAAGGAACATAATAAAACACAATTTTTAAACCTGTCTAACTGCTCCACTAAAATTGCTCAAAAGCAATAAAATCAAGATAGGCAGGTCGGGAAAAAAAATAATAGTAAATTAGAGCAAAGTAGTACGAAGATCATAAAAAACATATAAATAAGACAGGATTTTAAAGAGAACAATTAAGAGGATTGTCCCTATCTTAATCTCTGATCTTATGTTGAAACTGCACTGATGCTATGTAACAGATAGAGAATGCTTGAAGAGTGGCTGATATTTACATGACACTGAGATCAATCAGAAAAATTAAGGGGGTTTTAAATGGGAAGTCCTAACAACTCTCCCAAGGGTGGAAGACTTAATGTGAGAAGGTCTTCCAGCTGACCTGCATTCATTCTACCCAGACATTTGTCTGGGCTCTTCCTTCATCAAAACAACTGGACATCGCTATAATGATCATAATGGGTTGCTGTATTTCAAAAAACAAAAACTTAACAACATTAAGGTCATGCCCAACAGATTGTCTTCATTGTTGTTCTGTTTAAATATTCATAAAATGAGTTGATAATATTTTCTATGAAATAAATGCAGTAAAAATTATACTTTAATGAAGAAAAACTGCATAATATTATAATGCAGCCCTGCACACACCAACTGTGTCGCTAAAGAGTTAATCTAGCAGCGTGGCTGGTTTGAAGTGCTCATATTTCTACCGCTGTGATTATTACATTACTTCCTCCTCCGAGAAGTCTTGTCTTGTGACTTGGCCTAGTGTTGGGAAATCGGTTGCAAATCATAATCGATCATTGGTTGGAATCGGTTGCCACGTACGATGTGATTTCACCAATTATAATCGGTTTATTAATCTACGCAGTGCTATGTTTACAAATTGTTTTTGATTAGTAGGTTACATAATTACTCGATACTATAGTGTACTTGCTGCCACTTTCTACAAAGCTTTTGGTGTTTCAAGGACAAAATACAAAGTTTTCACATGCTTTCTATTTTGATATGCTCGTAAATCTCATGGGCCGTCATTTTAATTTTCAAAGTGATTTCCCTTAGCGGTCGGATAAGTGTAAAAGCCGGAACCCAAACCCTTATTTGGAGTGCTTTTGCACTCTTCTGTTAATCGATTATGAGAGAATGACATTGATTATCGACATCAAGAAGCTTTTACACACAGCTAATCGATATCTTCCGATCATCGGCACATCTCTACCAAACACTGACCTTTTTCTCAGCAGACTGCTCCGGACCATCTGGTATATGATCCTCCGGGTCTTCTTCCCCTTCCATATCACTCTCTTCATCTTAAAAACAATAAGTGCACAAGCATGGTCACTTTTAAAGATGTATATTGGGTTTCTAGAAAGAGGTGCTTTGGGAGATTCCTCATAATAAATTGCAGTATACATTCTGTGCTGTACTTTTGTAGGATACATACATTTAAAGATCAAATAACATGCCGGTCTATCTTGTCACCAAAAATGTTTTAGGAACTATGTTAAAGTCCAATAAGCATTGCAACAAATACTAAAATGTGAAAAGACTCAGCACAAAGAAATTCACATGCAAGCCAAATGTAGAAGTGAGAACAAGTCTGAGACTGTGTTGGCTTGAAGTAGATACTGGTAGATTGGCGCCTTCACTGTTAATAGCATACTGTCTACATAAATCTACATAACAAACACTTGCAATTGTGCCACACAATCCCGTGCCACAAGGCAAAATCCACTTGAAATGTTAAGCTTCATACCAAGCCAACCAGTCGTAAACCTACCATTACACCGACCAAGCATATTTAAGATAGAAAAATGCAATCATTTAATTACAGTTAATTATTAATATCAGTTCTGTATGATGTTGAACAGGTTTGAACCCAAGGCTTTTCATACGTGGAGCCATTGCCCTACAGGTTGACCAGGTCTGAATGAGATTAAAGCATTTAATGGAAATTTAATGTATAAGTTATCTAAAAGATAATGACAACATAAAGTTTCATCAAATAAACTTTGTTTAGTTAAACAATTAAGTGCTTCTTCATGTTTGATTGAGAATGTACCAACCACTTTCATCTGAACCATCCATAGGTTTGCACTGTTTATTATCTGACTCATGCTCCTCCTCCTCCTCTTCATCCTCACTCAGACCAGTCTGTTCTTGCCCATCCATGTCTGATATCAGCAAAGCCCTTAATCCATTGTCTAGGCACACATATCTAAATTGACAATCCATATACAAAAGTTTATAAAAAAACAAAACAATAAAAATATAAAATGGCAGACCAAAACATTATTAGAGTTTTATATATAAATGGCAGTAGTAATTCCTTCTTGTTTGTTTTGTTTATTAGTTATCAGCAGTGACACAATGTTGGGATTGAGATTTGCTGGCATTTTTGCCAATACTGTGCAGCGACATTTCTATCAATATAGCACAGGGGCACTTATGGAATGCCCAGGAACTGAACCCTGACGGTCCATTATACCGACATTGACGAGTCAGGCATAATGTTGTCCCCTTAGCCCCGAGCGTTAGGAGGGAAGCCACTACTACCAACTTTAAAGTCTTTGGTTTGATCCGGCCGGGGTTTGAACCTGCAACCTCCCGATCCGCAATCCTACGCTCTACCGCTTGAGCTATTGCGGCAGGTGCACAATGATGGTCATATTGACGAGGTCCAGCTTACTGTTAATGCAAGAAGACCCCAGACGTTGTCTGGAATAAAGCACATACTCCACCAGTTATCCTCCAAGAAACCTCCACACATGACAATTCTCACCCTGACTGGGACTCCAACCCACACAGTGAGGAGCTGAGGAGTTACAAGTAAGCAACTCTAACCTCTTGGCTATGGCTGCCCCTTGGTGCTCTGCTTACATTGATAATCAGTTCAAGATGGTATAGAATCAGGTTATGTGAGTAGGTGTCAATTTCAATTTGATTCTGACTTCAATCTAAACAAAAATAAAATATCAAATCCCACGATCGCTATTTGCATACCAAGATGATTTTCAAACGTTCATTAACATCCCATGTCATAATTAATCATACACATTTAAAATGATAAGCTGTTCTATCAGGGCACCATGTTATAGCCAAATGCCATCATTTTCAGATGTAGAAGGTGACATGCAGCACCATGTATTGTGCTAGTGAAAGACGGAAATTAAAATGCAAGGAAATCATTTACTGACCTGTACTCTCGCTTATCGTTCTGTGATTTTATTATGATTGGCTGCTCCATCTTTGCAGAGATCAAAGTTCTAGTAAATGCTCTTCTACAGTGCCGACTAACTGTTGCCAGTTGTGCTTGATGCAAGAACCTGTATCCAAGACACCTTCCGAGAATACCTGCTTGCATCAACTCTCCAATGGAATCTGGTTGAAAAAAAGATAATGTAATTAATTTGGAACCATCTTACAAACATAACATCTTACTTATAACATAATTAATATTTCGTGTTACAACTGGACTTAAATTGGACTGTTCAATTAATATTCACAATCTTTTGAAATTATTTTAAAATACTAGATATATATTTTCATCAGAAGGTGTAAATAACATGATAATCAATCATATCATTTCAGTGTTGTTTTTATTCTGTAAGAAACATGTATTGACAAAAAAATAATTTTATTGTAGAAGCATTAGTATAATTATGTCTTATAAAATGATACAGTTTATTCCATTAATGTGCATGATCAATTCCCAGACAAATTTATACAAATAACTGGAATTAAACTGAAAATCAACATATTGGGTACCATATTAATTAGCGTATTGTGTCTTCAGTTGATGCAAAAAAATGTTTAACTGTCACTGTGATACTAATAAATAAATGTCAGCCATGTATCTATTTATATTTTTCATAATAATATAATTACAGACAAACATGTGATCTTTCCAGATTTGCCAAGGAAACCCCTGATACCAGGGGTCTGCCTCACGCTGACCACATCAATTCTACCGCTTTGATGTTCCTGACAGATTTAATCTCACTCCTCCTAAAGACTGCCCTAGTCAGTATCTGCCAGCCGATTTAATGATTACGCAATATAACCTCATGTAAGCTACCAGCATCTGTGTGTGAATGTGTGCAGATAATCAGAACAGATTACTGTCCATCATTGAGCAAACCGAGTGTTCATTGGTCGAGATAATTTGATGCCCGGACAACTGGTGTAAATAGGCAACCATCACAAACTGTAATCCCTTGACTGACAATATAACCACAGCAATTTAGTGAATGGCGATCATACCCTTTAAGTGTCACATGTTCTATTTTCTAACACAACATTATGTTGACAATGGAAGCAATGCTTAACGCACGTGCGGATGCAGGCATTGGACTGAGCTTCGAAATTTTAAATATTCAATAACCTGTTAATAGGGTGCTATGAGAACTATTCTGTCTTCTATTCTATTCTTTTACCAAAACAAAGCTCAGAATAGTTAGACTGAACGTCTTCAATTATTTCCGTATTGAGGCAAGGTACTTATTTCCAGCATGTTATTATTGCGTTTGACAAACCTCCTGACTGTAAAAAGTACAATGATTTCTGTTTACTTCGGTACTCTAAATACACTATGTAAATCAAGTATATATGTAGGAAAATGGACATGCATGCATTTGAACAGGTCATCACGCTATTTTGTCAGCAGAATTCAGCATTTGTTGAAACTGATGCGCTCGTGTGTACTCATAAAACTTACTCTGGCATTTATTTTCTTTTTCTTAAACCATAACTGCTGTGTTAAGTTTTACCATGTTAAAGTTAGTGTGTAAATTGGTGGCTCATTCTGGAATTAGAATCCAAAGAGAGCAAACGAAAAGGCACAAGACAATGGTATTCACTTGCAAACCAAATGTTTAAGTAAATATTTGATAGGTCACTTAAAAAAATGAGCAAACCCAAGTAACCCGGTCAGTCAGCAAAAGGAACAGACAGGAAGAATCACCAATTTAGACACAGAACCTATTCTAAGAATATGTTGCATATAATTCACATGGTTGGCACCCCAATCTCCCTCTCTGTGAGCCTCAGTCTCCCTCCTTGGGACCAAAAAAAGATCACATGTCCATACAGAGCTTATAATTATTTAGCTCTAATATGGTGCTTCATTCTGTGACAGAAACAAACAAGCTCTTCTGTTTTAGTGATGTTGCAAAGTGCTCTTTCCATATGCTAATTATTCAATTAGTTGAAGTCAAATAAATCTAGATTAACTCTGAAGTAACCACTGCACTTTAAGTAAACAAATTTTAGCCTTAGAACCACACAAAGGAGGGTAATGCACTGTTACAACTGAAGGAGTTATTGATAATTTCATGCATGACATCAATGACTGTTGACACTGGTTGACCATAGCTAAAACCTGTAAAACTTGTCTAGAAGATGCAACAGAAAGCTAGCTATTGACCATGAGACCATTTAAAAGTAAACTGAAGAGGCTGTTGTTTATGAAAAACCAGGTTGTTGTTTTTTCTATAAAAGTAAAAACTAAAAAAAATATTGCTTTTATCATTATAATGTTTAGCATGAATCCAGATCCTAAATGACAATTACTTCATTGTTTAAAACTGTGGTGGGAGTAGTTACATTTCCATGTGCATGTTAACAAGCTCACGTCATATGTGAATCAAATATTTAATTTTTCTAAGTAAACAAGCCTATTTATTGGAGTTCAATATATATATATATATATATATATATATATATATATATATATATATATATATATATATATATATATATATATATATATATATTAATTGGAGTACATTATACTTTAATAATCTTTGATACTTAATTGTTTAACGATGTGTAGTGTGTTGGCTTGTTGAAATGTGATGTAATATTTTGACATATTTTACAAATAAATAGATAAGAATATTGGATCGTTGGGGCCATCAATACACATATATACATATATTCTGTGCATGCTAACCTTTTACATTTCGCTGTTTTAATATATGCAGACTGATTAGATTCTAAAACTAGAAGCGGATTCTGTCGTGATGAACTGCATTGACCAAGACAGAATTCAAAGCCGCGAAAACTAATTACAGTAAATGTCGATGTTTTCGCCGATGTTTCATAAATTCCAAGTGCGCAACATATGTACGAATCTCTATCTTAACACAAACTTAATGTGCGAATGGTGTCAAAGGTGTCAGTAATTTTGACTTTGATGCGAAAAAATGCCACATGACATTTCCCCGATTAATGACGTACCTCCACAATGAAGAGCCTCGCCGGAGAGAGAAGCACCATCTTCGGCTCTTTCCGTACACGTTCGGAAAAGGCTCTCGCATCCGATTTAAAAACAGAAAACTCTGTCCAGATGATTCTTTGTTTCAGTCTGCTTGATTTTTCAATATGCAGCAACAACGTCACACTCATAGACATACTTTTATGTCTACGGTCATACTTGCAATCTTCAACATGTGTTGTTGTGTGTGGGGTTTATTAAAGTAAAAAAATAAATCCGTAAGATGCGCAAACTTTTATTTTGAAATATGGCAAATAGTATCTTGAAATAGGCCTATACACAAAACAACGCTTACTGGAAATGAAAACTTGCTTTAATAATGTCAATGTTCGATAAAGTAAATTGTACATATTACAAATACTTCCAGTAGATCTACTTTTGTAAGTTTGTTGCAATTCTGGTTAAGACATACTTGATTCAAATAGCCATTCCATAAAACGTGTACCTTATGCTCGAACAAAGTAGTTCACTACCTTTGTGTGTTGAATAAGTTATATATTCCCACTGATTTTAGAAACATGTAATACCTGTAAAATTGTTATTATTAAAATGAACGAATACCTGTGGGCTAATGAACTTGGGGCTCGTGGATTTCGCAAGTGCCTCGTAAAATCACGTTATGTTAAAATCGATTAAAACTTAATACAGACAATAGCCTGCATTCGTTCACTGTACGAATACCACTTTTTATCATATGGTATACATACATGATACAATAAGGAACTGTTTTTAGCATAAAATAAAATAGTTTGCTGTTTCATCTTCGGATGGTGAAGAAAATTGTTCAAAGAAAAAAAAAAGAAGAGAAATGACAGGCCCAAGTGGGGTTCAAAACCACAAAGCCTTTATGATCTTATATTGCGAATGTTTAAATGTTCAAAATAAGTAAGATATGACGTTTATTCTACTCTGTAACCAAAATAAATGCACCAAAGACCTTACTTTCGCTTTCGTCGCCATAGTCGATCATAGCCGATAATTTCTTCGGGCATTTCCGTTTAACACGCCGACAGTAAACGGTGTAGTCTGTGTTTTTTCAGAGCTCTTGTGAATTCTAACCTATCCGCCCCCTTGCGGCCCAACGAACTACGTCTTTTCTCCACCTACTCCTGTGTCTACCCCTTCTTTCAGCCGTTGCAAGGGGGATGCCGCAGAGATCTCGGATGTTGTCCAGCCATCTTTTATGTGGTCCTCTCCGTCTTCTACCTTGAAAGTCTTTCCTGACGCTTGCATTGATTAAGTTGGTGTCGCAAGACGCTTTGAAACTAAAAAGAAGAAGACTTCATTTGAAACTTTTCACAGAAGTTCGATATTTCGTCAAAGCTGTATATGAACCATTATTTAGTTGACAAAAGTATAACTGATATAATTTGTTAGAGTTCTAGAAATCCAGAAATCGGACGAGTTAGTAAAGCCGTTTTGGATGCATATAAGAAAATTTAAAATAAACGGTGCTGCTGTAAAACCTGACTAAATCTGTATTAACTGACTAAATTCGGCAATTATTTAACAATCTTAGGAACGTACAAAAGCATAAACTACTGAATATTACTAAGGAATTAGAAGATGTAACCGGGCTTTCATAAACTATCAAACATTAATAAGGAATTTACAGATGTTATCGGCACAAATAAGATGAACAAAAAAGCATTAAAGCAAAACAATTATATCAAGAGGTGACGAATTTGTAACAAAGAGAAATAAGAATTTTTTTATTATTATTACGATAAATGTATTTAGTATTACATGAATAACCTTAAAATTTGAACATAACGGGGATATTACTTAAAAAAATATTTTTTAAAGGACAATAATGGAAAGTGTAATTTTGGGAAACGCTTTAACTAACTAGATCTACCGAAGAAGAAAAAAAAATATTTGGAGGAGATCTAGATACGAGAATTGTTAAACATTAGAAATTGATCCCCAATGACCAAAGAGTAAAACAATCTTAATCGTGGAACAAAATTGATTAAATTATATGATCTCGATAGTCTATCCGGGAAAATAAGCGAAATTTCTAAAAACAAATAAAAACAAAACAAAAAACAAAACGAGACTTTAATGATTTAGAAAAATGATTGGATAGAATAAAAACAACAAAAGGCAAATTAGACATAGAAATATAGTTATAATGTTGTTAGAAGTCAAATGGAAATCAACACTAAAAGTAGAATAGGCCTTTAATGTGACCTAAAAAAACACTAAATGATGAAATCGAAATTTGGAAAGATCAAGACAGTAATGAATGGAAAAATCTACGACGCCACTTTAAAACGAAAAAACAAAACAAAACGAATAGAAGCTAGAAAATTAAAACTATCGTAACAAAAGTGGATATAATTTAAAGAGAAATTATATATCTATAAGTTGTACTGATGATCGATTTCTGAAAGAAATTCTGTTACTAGCAAGAAAGACAACCCTTGCCACAAAGTCTGTTTATACAGTTTTCCCCCCTGAACATGGTCAACCCGGGCATGCAACTTCTTTTAACCGGGTTATTGGCATAATCAGACCAATTTCGCCTCATACCATAATGGCAGAAATGAGATGTACATTTACTCATCTAAAATTATTCCTCAAACATATTTATGATTGAAAATTGAATAAACAACACGCACATAAAAACGCCATTGATAATATATCGACATATATCCTAATAAATATTAATAAGAGTAACATATAACTGAGAAAATTAGGAAGTTTAAAATTAGGTCATTAGTTATGCTTAATGGTGTTATCCTAGGCACGCTGGGTACTCGTCTAAAATCTATAAATATATTTCTTAATTTTTAAAATTATATTTTTAAATTATTTCTTTAAATATTTTTTACTGAATAACTGTAAGCGAACTGCTTGTTATTAAATGCAATGCAGTAGTTAGAAACGAGTATTAATAAAATTGCTAAATATTTAGGAATTAACTTAGAGATTAAGTAGATCTGTGCTAATTAATTATGCATGCATAATGACGTCATTACTTACAAAAAAAAAAGCGGCAGACGCTTTGCTAGATTTGTAAAGAAGTTATATTTGATGACTGTTTAATAGATTAGAGGTAAGATGTCGTACAGAAGGACACAGATTTTGTCTTATTGTTATCATATTTTGATTGGTATCCAGTCGTTATGAATATAATTCTCCATAAGCTAACGTGTTATTATTTCATGTTGATTCGTTGTGTCACTTGACTCGCGAAAACCTGTTCTTTTTACTTAAATTTGAATTTGAATTACATATGAAAGTTACTAGAATAACATAATTTAGTAAAATATTAATTTTAACTGTTATTCTTTTATATAAGCAATATTTTTCCTAACCGCCGACTTATTAATACTAATAGTTCGATAATTTTCTTCTACTGCATTTTCATGTTTCATCCATACAGGTAAGTTCTTTTTCATCAATTTCAGATTCTTGGAAAAACGATTCCTGATCTTGCTGACTAATGTAAAAATGAAATTTGTTAAATGAGATTTTGATATAAAAGAGCGAATATTTTGACAAAAAGTTCATTCATTAAAACATAACGAATTCGGGTCTAACTCTAAGATGATAAGATCCTAACGCCATGGAGACCCAAGCCGTAAAATATTTAGCCATTATTCATTTGCTTTCAAGAGTCTTGTGATCTTGTAATGAAAATGGGAAAATCTTTGAGTAATGTACCTTTTCTTCAGGAAATGTTTGCAAATCATAGGAAGCAAAATGAGAAAAAGTTCTTTCAGAACAAATTTATAGGCCCTGCTTGGTTAATAGATTGGCCATAATTTGGATCATTTTCATGGATTTTCACCAGCTGTGATTTTGTTATATTTCTAAAACAGAGCAAAATATTGTTATGTTATATATTCTTGAGACAAAAATGCTCAAAAATCATTGTTCTGTATTTTCTACTAGGTTATATATAGTAACTTTTTTTTCTAAAAAAAAGTGGTGAAAATATATTTCAAATTTCTCAGTAAATATCACTGCAACTAATTAAGTAGTATCACTCGCATTTAGTTTCTCTTTTCTTTGCTTCAGTTAGACTTATTAATTAGGGGAATAAAAACCCACCATGTAAGCATATTTAAAATGGCTTCATACTTAACTTGCTTTAAAACTGCTATAAGCACTTAATAGTCAAACATAAGGGTTAGGTCATGATTTTGTTTAAAATAAGTATTATGATCAAAGCTGGCATCTGAAGTGGACAAGCTAAAAACTGCTGCTTTTCTTTCTCTTTATACAAGTACATCTATCACGCTGGACATTTAGAATAAATGTTTGCTAAGATTTTGGTGTCTTTCTGCTGAAAATGTCATTCTAAAAGTGGTTTAGTTAACTGATTTTGGGCATTAGCACATGAAGAATACCAGCAATTGGCTTCCAGCAATGCAGTGGGATTTGGCTACATTATTTCAAATACTGCCTATCACTCATACAGCGAACCTAACATAGTTCAGCTGTTCCTTGCACAAGAAAAAGTAGTTCTACTTATTTCCATGATAGGATATGAGATGAAAGGCAAAGTCACACAGTTTAAATTTTGTAGCAGAACTATCCAATTTTTACAGTAATATGCCCAGTCTGTTGAAACTTGATTCAAGTATGATTATAAAATGTAGCGCTTAGTGGACAATGAATTTGTAAGTAAACCACTCACAAGAGTGCATGAATTTGTAAGTAAACCACTCACAAGAGTGCATGAATTTGTAAGTAAACCACTCACAAGAGTGCATAGAAATACATCAGCAGTGAAACATGGTTAATGTGATGTAACCAATGACTAAGGCATCTGTTTCACCACACTCCTCAAACCAGTTACATTTCTCTGTGTTTCTCAGATCTGACACCTAATATTCTGCAACTGTCCACAACATTGAAGGTATAGTTATTTGTCTATTTTGAGAAGGGATGTTTATCTTAGACAAAATATATGGCAGTTTATGTATATACAGTTCTAATTTATCAAAATTTGACTACTTTTCTGAAGCAGTAAACACAGCAGTGCTTGCAGTGCTTTCATTCTAGGACTGCGACCATCTTTCTATATGGCTATAGTCCATATTTGAGTATATAGTAAACTGGACCTGGTAGCACAACCGGTAGAGCGTCGGCTCCAGGTACAGGAGGCCCCGGATTCGATCCCGAGCCGTGACAAACCAAAGTCGTTAAAAATGGTAGTGGTATAGATTTCTTGCTAATGCTCAAGCAAATATAAGGGTAGTTCCAAGACAGGTTGGCCCGGTGTAAGAATAATGTGACTGGGTGTGGTATCATGCCAGGTGTTCACGGCATGATATACACAGTGAAGGCAGCACTATATCTGCTTCAAGTGGACACCGTCTCCAGATAACTGAAATACTGTTGGTGGGAAGATAAACCCAATAAACAAACAAGCTATATAGTAATACTTTAAAAATCGTCTAACTCTTGAATGAACAATGCAATTGGAGTTACCTCACCTTGATTTGCAATTGCAGATCAGTATCAATCATCAATAAAAATATAAAGATATCTAAACAGTAATAAAGGAGAAGTTTATAATTTGACAAAACAATTTTTAAACAAAAAATATCAACAGAAAACACATATATGTTAACATTTGTATTCTTATGTACATGCAGGTTCTTATTCTGTACACTTCCCTTAATTCATTTGCACGCCTCTATGTTCCCTCTTAGATTTCATTCTGCCTAAAAATGAATCTAAATCTATTATGAATATATTATGAAATTGCTTTCACTGAATGGTTCGGTTTAATGGTGAAATAAGTATGGATTTTAGAGCTACTTGTTTGTTATCAATATTTCCGATTGGTATGTTCTATTCCTTGCTGCAGACTTAGTGTCTGTGCAGAGAAAATATACTGCTGCGCTAATGGCTAGGTTTGGAGGAGTATTTCTAACATCCTGTCTAATGGGATCATGTAGCAGTTACCCCAGCAACAAAATGTGCTCAGTTACCTACTCCTAGTAGCCATTCCTGTACTGATAAGAAAAGCTTCTACAAGCCCAGTTAACAAGAACTCCGACCTAATTTGACAAGATATCAGCAAGTCAGTTTTAAATATAGAACTAAATGAAATATATTATGCAGATACTATTTAAATGACAATTATCTAAAATATTTTTGTAATTGATTTATAGCAGTATTCCTATGGGTATATGTGACTGTGTCAACTCATAAATTTCAAAGAAGAAACCAGTTATAATCAAATAAAAAAAGTCTAATTTTAACTCTTTAAATGCAAAAATGCCAACTATAGTAGCATTTATCACTGGACAGTGCAAAACCTTTTTTAATGCATGCACATTTCAATGTTAAATAATGTTCAGAATATTTTTCACAGTGAAAAACAAATTTCTGAGATAAAGGCAGTATAAGCTAGGGCAGTATAAGCTAGCAAATCAATGATGTCTAATATACAAAGAAATTGCTGTTAACCTATGGAGGTACTTGTGATGGAATCTTACAAATCCAAGTGGCCCTTATAACTCTTGATGTTGGGCTGGTCACATTAGCTCTACGGTAACGATTTTGTTCAGAGATTTATGGCAAAATAATGGGAATCCATCATAATAAAATAGTTCATTACTTGTTATGGCTAGAACAGTTTCTTAATATTTCTGTAATTTTTTTATTGAATATACCACAAATATGTTAGAAATATGTTTAATTCAATTTATCAAAACAATTTTTTGATATTTAAATACATCTGATGAGAAGTAGGGAGTATATAAATGTCAAAAAGAAAATGAATTTTTAATTCATATTTGCTTAGTTATTGCTGATGGTGTTTTTTACATGCATAGAGTTAAAATGGAGAATAAATTAGTATCCATTGACTTTGAAAGAAATTTATAACAATTTGGTTTAATAATATCACAGATAATTATTTCAATTGCATCTAAAAAGTAAAAGATAAAAATATATATATTTACTTGCAGTTTGCCATAAATAAAATGAATGGATTTTTGCATTTACTTTTTTTAAAAAAAGAGTTAAAGTGTTAAATGACATTTTTTTTATATAATAGATATATATCTAAGTTAATTAATTCAAGAACTACTATCATCTTCAAATAAAAGACATAAAGATACAATTTGCACCTGTTATTAATAAATTTATTATTCTGAGTGTGCCTTAATATTATAGAGGCACCAATTATTGCTCTTCAGGTACAGTTTATTGCAGACTTTTTTATAAACAAAGGATGAATGGATTTCATAAATAATAAAAAAAACCCCAACTAACTATGAGTAAATGGGCAAATATAACTGCAGATTGGCCAAATCATAACTCCATAACCTCTCACCATGCAGGCTAGTCTCTGTAAGGGAAAAGGATTGGATATGGACAGGACATCACTCTAATCTGTATTGTGTCTTTGGTTCTACTCAGACTTTCATCTAGGGTTTTCCTTTCATTTGTGAATTAGGATGTGAAGTATATTACCCATATATTGGTATGTTGCAATTTTAAAATAAGACTCATACATGTCTATATATTACAGTAGCCATACCAATATTTTAATTATTCATTTATATAATTTTATTTTTTTTATTTTTATGTGTTACTCAATATTTTTCTTAATCTTCCTTTGATTGCTGTCAACAAGTCTCTGTATTGTGCTATGGTTGCTAAGAACCATTACACGCAATAAATGCAGGTTTTTTTAACCATTATTGCCTTAGTACAAGTTTCATGTCCCAGCAGCAACGAAAACTTAAATTTAAATTAAATTTATTGGCTTTGCATTGACTACTAAACTGAGAGAAAAAAAGCAATCATTTACTTGAGAATGCATGCACAATTCTGATTTAATTTATAAACATTTATATCATACATGTTACATATAACAGAGTTAAGTATCTTTGTTCACAGAATGCCAACAAGAAGGTCATAAATATTTCAATGGTTGTCAGAATGAATGTATCTGTTTACAGAGGTCTGGGGTATATTTGAAACATGTTGCCGTCTGCAAGTCTCCCATGGCGACACTATACTTACCATCATCCTTTCATCCTGCATCTTATGCACAGATTTGCCACATGCATCCCTTAAATACCTGGTTATGTGTAAAATTATAATGCTGTGTATCTGACCTTTCTGTAACATGTCTATTGATGGTCAATTTGGGTAAATGCTGGAGAGGTTTTAATAAGGGTTAATTTTTATTAACAATTTTAGACAAACAATTTTTTTTTTGCTGCATCTTAATGTTGTTTTTTATTTTAATGTACAATTTGATAGCAGCAGTGTCCTAAGCCCATCTGAAATATTATCAGAATAACATTGCATTATAAAGATTTAAATTACTTTTGCTTCAAGATCAAATTAATTGCACCAAAAATACATTGGAGAAATTATTACAGCAGCTCATTTTCCTTAAGTTTAAAAATGATATTTTCCCCAAAGATCAGTATTTATATAACAATTGTTTTTCCCCACATGCATTCTCTATTTCAAAACATATGCCTGTATTAAGCATATACCAGTATTATGCATATGCCTGTATAATGTATATGCCAGTATTAAGCATATGCCTGTATTATGCATATGCCTGTATTAAGCATATGCCAGTATTATGCATATGCCTGTATTAAGAATATGCCAGTATTAAGCATAAGCCTGTATTAAGCATATGCCAGTGTTAAGCAAATGCATTTATTAAGCATATGCCTGTATAATGTATATGCCAGTATTAAGCATATGCCTGTGTTATGCATATGCCTGTATTAAGTATATATACCTGTATTAAGCATATGCCTGTATTATGCATATGCCTGTGTTATACGTAAACCTGTTTTAAGCAGATGTCTGTGTTATGCATATGCCTGTATTAAGCATATGCCTGTATTAAAGATATACCTGTATTATATATATGCCAGTATTAAGCATATGCCTGTATTAAACATTTGCCTGTGTTATGCATATGCATGCATTAAATATATACCGGGATTATGTATATGCTTGTGTTATGTATAAGCCTGTATTAAGCATATGCCTGTGTTATGCGTAAGCCTGTGTAAAGCATATGTCTGTATTATGCATATGCCTGTGCCATGAATATGCATGTAAAGTTATATCGAAAATGTATCCTTTAATAGAGTAGACTGGTTTTGTCTCTGAATTTTTTTCACAAAAGTCTCTGCCTTTATGTTTAGTGCCTTTATGTTTAGTGTCTGATAAAATAAATACTTCATTACAGTATTAATCACATGATTGATCTAATTTCCCATTCAATACACCCATGACATTTTTGTACAGCATTAGTATATCTCAGCTTTCTAAGAAGATGATTTGATAGAACTTTTCTACCAACAAACCCCCATATCACTCAACAGGGCTCGACATTTTCGGCCGTCCGATTGTCCGAGGCAACCTAAAACCCGGTGCCGGCAACTTGTTTTTGCCAAAATGAAGTGAAAAATGAAAAATTCAGTGTGTATGTAACACAGTCTGGTCCACCACTTGATTTTTTTGTCGCCTGAAAAGGCGACATATAGGGATTACTTTGTCGTCGTCGTCGTCGTCGTCGTCCGGATTTCCTTGTCCGGAGCCTAACTTTGTCACCGTAGGTCCAAATGACTCCAAACTTGGTATGCATGTTTCTGGCAATGACTCGAAGTGCAGTGCAACAGAACCGTAACTCTACCTTGTTCTGTTTTTTAATTATTCCCCTTTGATTGATTTTTATAGAGCATTTCTTGTCCGGAATGTAAATTGGTCACCGAAGGTCCAAATAACTCCACACTTGCTATGCAAGTTTCTGGCAATGACTCGAAGTGCAGTGCACAAGAACCGTAACTCTACCTTGTTCTGTTTTTGAATTATTCCCCTTTGATTGATTTCTATAGAGCATGTCTTGTCCGGAGTGTAACTTTGTCACCGTAGGTCCAAATGACTCCACACTTGGTATGCATGTTTCTGGCAATGACTCAAAGTGCAGTGAACAAGAACGATAACTCTACCTTCTTCTGTTTTTAAGTTATTCCCCTTTGATTGATTTTATAAAGCATTTCTTGTCCAGAGCCTAACTTTGTCACCGTAGGTCCAAATGATTCCAAACTTGGTATGCATGTTTCTGGCAATGACTCGAAGTGCAGCACACAAGAACTGTAACTCTACCTTGTTCCGCTTTTGAATTATTTCCCTTATTGATTTTTAAAGAGCATTTCTTGTCAGGAGTGTAACTTTGTCACTGTAGGTCCAAATGACTCCAAACTTGGTATGCATGTTTCTGGCAATGACTCAAAGTGCAATGCACAAGAATGGTAACTCTACCTTCTTCTGTTTTTTAGTTATTCCCCTTTGATTGATTTTATAGAGACTTTGTTGTCCAGAGCCTAACTTAGTCACTGTAGGTCCAAATGACTCCAAACTTGGTATGCATGTTTCTGGCAATGACTTGAAGTGCAGCACACAAGAACCATAAGTCTACCTTGTTCCGTTTTTGAATTATTCCCCTTTTATTGATTTTTATAGAGCATTTCTTGTCAGGCGTGTAACTTTGTCACCGTAGGTCCAAATGACTCCAAACTTGGTATGCATGTTTCTGGCAATGACTCAAAGTGCAATGCACAAGAACGGTAACTCTACCTTGTTCCGCTTTTGAATTATTTCCCTTATTGATTTTATAAAGCATTTCTTGTCCAGAGCCTAACTTTGTCACCGTAGGTCCAAATGATTCCGAACTTGGTATGCATGTTTCTGGCAATGACTCAAAGTGCAATGCACAAGAATGGTAACTCTACCATCTTCTATTTTTTAGTTATTCCCTTTTGATTGATTTTATAGTGCATTTCTTGTCCGGAGCCTAACTTTGTCACTGTAGGTCCAAATGACCCCAAACTTGGTATGCATGTTTCTTGCAATGACTTGAAGTGCAGCACACAAGAACCGTAACACTACCTTGTTTTGTTTTTGAATTATTCCCCTTTGATTGATTTTTTAGAGCATTTCTTGTCCAGAGCCTAACTTTGTCACCGCAGGTCCAAATGACTCCAAACTTGGTATTCATGCTTCTGGCAATGACTCAAAGTACAGTGCACAACAAGGGTACCTCTACCTTCTTCCGTTTTTAGTTATTCCCATTTGATTGATTTTTAGTGTATTTCTTGCAAAGGGCATAACTTGTGCATGTTTTTTGCAATGAGACAATTAAAAGGTTATTTTATATGTGAATTTTGTGCAAATACATTGCTAATATCTGTACAACAAAAAACTAATTAACATTTTTTATGTCGACTAACAAAATTTTCTTCAGGCGACATATCCGACACGCGGAGTTCTAGTCTGGTTTTTTGGCTTAAATTTACCAATATTCATAACCTAATGCAAACCAGTAAAAAATCTAAAGAATTTATGCATTTGTCATCCACAACTTTGTTTCGAATTTATCCTCTTGTTATTTAAGATATGTAGTTCAATTAATGCAGTGAAAAATATTATATTGAGATTATTTTAACACTTGAATTTTAAACTTAATAAATAAAATGTGAATACGAACTTAATGCTCTTTTCCATTACCATTGATAGTTTCACAATCCTGGACACAAGCTCACCCTGACAAACTCACCAGCCAAGTTTAACAGGGGCAGACCTGTTGTTGTATTTTTAGCACGGACAATCGTTCACCCTTGTCTTTTTTAAGATAGACAACATAACTACCACTAGGCTGACAAATGCTCTCAATCTCTTTAAGGGCAAACAAAAGCTGGTTGAATAATATAGGTATAGGCAAAACACACAAATATATCTGTAACATGTATACTATGTAAAATTTATATCAGATCTGTTAGCCTTTTAAAATATTTTAAACTTTGACATTGATGTTCAACATCATTGCAACTACAGCCAGACACTACATCATTCCATGACTGCAATAATGTTTTTTTCCACTACTTGTTAAGATATCAAAATACATAACATACACCGTGAATGCCTTAACTATGTCTGAATTTTTCATTTCAGCAGATATATTGCCTAAGGTTTGTTATACAGCAGATATAATGCTTAAGCTTTGTTATACAGCAGATATAATGTCTAAGCATTGTTATACAGCATATATAATGTCTAAGCTGTGTTATACAGCAGATATAATGTTTAAGCTTTGTTATACAGCAGATATAATGTCTAAGCTGTGTTATACAGCAGATATAATGGCTAAGCTTTTTTATACAGCAGATATAAAGGCTAAGCATTGTTATACAGCAGATATAATGTCCAAGCTTTTTTATACAGCAGATATAATGTCTAAGCTTTGTTATACAGCAGATATAATGTCTAAGCTTTGTTATACAGCAGATATAATGTCTTAGCTGTGTTATACAACAGATATAATGTCTAAGCTGTGTTATACAGCAGATATAATGCTTTTACTTTTATCTAATGCCCAAACTTTTCAATTCAGTTGGTATAATGCCTAAACTTATAAATACAGTAGATATAGTGTCTAAACATTTAAATACAATAGATTAAATTCCTAAGATTTTAAATACAATAGATATTATGTCTAAACTTGATTTTAATCTAATAAATAAAATGCTAAAACTGTACAATGCAGTTGAATTAATTGGTTAACTCTTTAGTGCTTTAGACGTTGTACCTAAACTTTTAAACACAGTTGAGAAAATGCCTAAACCTTGCAACAGTCAAGATAATGCCTAAAACTTTCAACACAGTTGAGATAATGCCTAAACCTTTCAACACAGTCAAGATAATGCCTAAAACTTTCAACACAGTTGAGATAATGCCTAAACCTTTCAACATAGTCAAGATAATGCCTAAGCTAACAGTTGAGATAATGCCAAAACTTTTCAATACAGTTGTGATCATGCCAAAACTTGTTATTACCTAGTTGTTCAATGCAGTGAGATAATACCTAAATTGTTTAATGTAGTTGAGACAATGCCTAAATTGTTTAATACAGGTAATGTTTTGCCTAATCTGGTCAGTTCAGTTGAGATAATGGCTTAATTATCCAATGCAGTTGATACAATACCTAAATTGTTCAATACAGTTGAGATAATACCTAAATTGTTCAATACAGTTGAGATAATACCTAAATTGTTAGTTGAGATAATACCTAAATTGTTCAATACAGTTGATATAATGCCTGAATTGTTTAATACAGTTGAGATGATACCTAAATTGTTCAATGCAGTTGAGATAATACCTAAATTATCCAATACAGTTGAGATAAAACCTAAATTGTGCAATGCAGTTCAGATAATACCTAAATTGTTCAATGCAGTTGAGATAATACCTAAATAGTTCAATGAGTTCAATGCAGTTGGGATAATACCTAAATTGTTCCATACAGTTGATAAAATACCTAAATTGTTCAATATAGTTGAGATAATGCTGAGGTTGTTAAATGCAGTCGTTGTTATGCCTAAGTCTTTCAAAACTGTTGATATAGTGGCTAAAACAATACTGCAGATTTCTGCCTGTTTACGCATGGAAATGTTGAAAACCTTTTTTTTTATATCTGTTAATAGTTTGCAAAACGTTGCTTTAACGTCCTTAACATATCCTTAAAATCATAAAATAAGTTATAGTGCATCATGAAGATAAGAAAATTCATGGTATATCACTGTTGATGGTAACATAAATAAGGTATCTTCAGATATCTGCAGCTGCATTGCATGAGATGTTAATAAAGTTGATAATTACAGAATATTTTACTCCATTAAGTCATAGTTTTATGTTGTTCATTATATTTTAATTGCTTGTTAATGCTGCTGTATGCATTTTCTGGCATCTTAATGTTTCTTCATAGTAATACTTGCACATTTGTGCAGTATTAAGTGGATTTTCATAAAAAGATTCAAGTTGCAGACAGACGTAATGAAACTGGAAAAAGGGAATGAAAGTGATCTCCCTTGGTTTAACTTTATTGTTGTATCATGTAAGCTTTACAGGTAAAAAAGGCATGCTAGAACAGAAGATGCTCATAATGAAGTTGACAACAAGATCAGAATTTTTAATACGTTTATTAACTATTTTTCCAAAAACATTAAAAGTTGTATACTTTGTTTTAATGTTACTTAAATGTGCATTTTTACAAAAAGCAGAAAGGCAAAACTGTTAATATTTAGATTTCACTTTTGAACTAGCACTTAAGTCTTATCTTTAAAGTCAGAAAGAGCCAACAGGTATGTCAGTCATATTTAGAACTGCTGCAAGTATAATAGTTGAAAACACAACTCACTAATACAAGTCAAGACTACTGAACATGTTTCACAGGCTTAGATATTGCTCTATAGGTTGGAAGTGCTGCAAATAGGGTAGAACATTGCTAATTACTGATTTGTTACACTTTTATACATAAATAAGTCAAATTTCTTTTCAGCTGTTTTGAGCTGAAGTACTGCAGTTTCTCAATTTTCTGTTGCAATGTTATTGACATATGGAACACAGTTCACTGTTTTAATATTGTATTAATTGATAAAGCATCAACTCCACTATTCATGATTTCATATTATGACTCTTTTAATTAACATTTGATTAATATGGTGTTCTTTTCAGTAATTACTTTTCCTGCTTAAATTTGTTAATCTAAAATTGTTCTTAGCTATGTTATAGCTAGTTGCAAAGGGTTACTAGTTTTACATGTATTGCTTAAGACGTGAAGTCAAATAGTGCAGATCTTGATATGGCTGATCTTGGTTGACACCTTTTGTCAGTCCTGATAATCATAATCAGTTTTGGTAATAGTTTTGACTTATTTCATTAATTCACAGTGTAGATCTACATCATAAATGGTCTCAGCCTGCACAAGTCTGGGATGCATCATGGCTGCCGGTCTGAAGCGCTTTTATGGGCCTAGGGATGCCAGGCAACAACACCAGTCTGCAAGCATCGCTTTTATGACCGCAGTCTGCAATAAAATAGCAGAATATAATTACTTGAATAAACATGTTTGTTTAAAAAGTTTGAAGTGTTAACGTGTTGCTGTGAATTCTGATTAAAAACAGGGATTCGTGCATCAGTTGTGATGTCTATCTTTCCAAGTTTGTAGGCTGTAAAAGATGTTTAAAATATGAAGCGTTTGGGTCTTGTTTTTTCTGCCTCTAAATGTTTCATTGTTTCACAGCATTCCACAGACAGCATAAAATGAATGATTGTTGTAATTAAGATAATTTTTTCTTTTTAAATAGATGATGGGAAAAGAGAAATCAAGTGATAATGATGTGGACGAGGATATAGCAGAACAATTGGGTGAGAATGTATACAAGCATCTTGGTAAGCTCAGTTGGTGAATCAATCGCCTGGTCAGCAAGGGTCCCAGATTTGAGCCCAGGAATGGCAGCATTTTTCTCAATATGGCTTCCAGCTTAAATATGTGGATATTGTAGAACAACCAAGTGCTTATGGGTTGCTTGTAGAGCATAATTTTATGGATAGTCAGTAGAGCGTTTGCCATGGTACTGAAGGGTTCTAGGATCAAGCTTCAGAGAGGCTGCAAATTATATTCCCTATGTTACATTGACACAACAACTTAAATGATGAGTAGTCAAAAAGGTACAAGTGCTTAAGGAGTGTTTGTGAGTTGCCTGTTAATTTAGTGGTTTAGTAATGCAAATTTATGAATTTCAAGTTGCCCATGGATGTATGAAGCTGTTGGAGATGACGAGTGAGAGGTCTGCTTGGCTTGTCTTTAGAGCACTTGCCCTTTTAGTTACAGGTCCTGGGGTTGATTGCACATTCCCCCCTGTATGTTATGTTGTATGATGATTATTAGGTGAGTTCTGATGTATGTCTGACAGTATTATCATGTTTATTGATAGACAGTAATTTTCGCAGTTAACTTATCAAGTACACTTTACGATGCCATAACTTAGAAATCTTACCTTGTGCTTTGGAATTAAAGCAATCTTATCACCTTAGTCTTTGGATTTCTTGTTATTATTCTGTCGCAGCAGTAAAAGAACACAATGTTACATTTATGCAATAGTGTTCTGTTTTCTTTGATTGTTTCTTCTTAAGAACTTCTACATGAATAGAGAAAATGTAAAATCTATTTTAAAAAAACAAGTAAACTCTTACACATATCAACTGCCAAATTCTTATTTTCATATTGTATGACTGCACTGCTTTGCCTACAAACATCATTGTTATATTCCTGGTTATATATGACATATTGCTTTCTTTTATTATGATCAGTTTTGGTTTTGCTCACAACCCAATAAAAAGCTTTTGAGGACACAGTGCTAAATGAAAGTATGGTGACTATTACAACAATTAGTGGTGTGCTGGTTTAAGGTTTGGACAGACTGCACAATTTTTCGCACACTTCTTCACAAACACTTTGATAGATACACGTATATGAGTAATACTTCCTGGGTATTTGAGTTTGTTAGGATTTAAACTTTATGGTTCTGTTTTTGTATCTGATTTTAGAGATATTTCAACTTCCGAGTCGTACAATGTTTATTATGTACCGAATTAGGTGACGTCATACAACTTTGGTTAAGTAGTTGCTGATGAGATCTGTTGATGTGGTGCCTTCGGGATTAAAAAGTGTCATTGTATACTTGCAAATTCAATATTTTTTGTAAACATTTGTTATTTCAAATAAGAAAATAAGAGTTGTATTAAATGTTGTTATATAAACATGCTTAGCTTTCTGATATGTTATTTTTGCTGACTTTGTTTTGGTGCTCTGCATCACGATTTTCTTTTTAGTATTATGAAGATGATTTTGATGATGAAATTGTAGATTTCAGTCTTTTGATGATGAAGATGATGATGATGATGATGATAGTTAGATAGCTGTTGATCATAATGATGATAGGTGCATTGTTTATTACCATGATGATGATGGTGACAATGATGGGGGATGTTGATATGATGATGATGATAATGATGGGTCTATTAGGGATGAGACGATACGGTCATCACACGATACGATACGTATCGATACGAAGGGAGACGATATGGTTATTTTCGATACGATACGGATAATAATTGTAAAAATACAAACATTCACAATATTCACATCCTTTTACTTATGAACACAACAGAGGAATGCTTCGACTAGTCAGTTTTACAAACACAGTGACAAGGTTCACGAAGGAATTAGATAAAACAAATCTCTTTGTTAAGTTAAAAAACAATGCACAGTTGAAGTTTTGAATAGGAATGTGAAGAAAATGACTCTTGTCTTAAGACCTCATTCTATTTAAAAACTTCTGTATTTACATGTATGGGACATGTAGGACAGTTTCATGGAATGTAATTATTCTAAACAATATAAATGACAATATAGTAAATAGTAAACAATATACAATGTTCTTTGAGATTCTTGAAATTTGACTAGAAAAAGCAAAGTAAAATATGACTAGACAATAAAATGTTTGACTAGGCATTTTACACAAACAATGTTTAATTATTTGTGTTACATCTTTTACCATGAAAAAAAAAATGAAAACTAATAATAAAAAATGAAACATTTCCTTTATAAAATATTTTTAAGCAAAAAGAATTTTTGTCAGATAAGATTAATTAAAAACTGATTCAATTTGTTTTCAACTTTTGCCCGTATGTCAGTGTACATGCTAGGTATGACTGTGTCAGCAAAGTAACATCTTGTAGGAATAGTGTACATTGGATCCATGATGTTCAGTAGCTGTCTTAAGTAGGGTTTATCCACCACAGACAATGGTTGTAAGTCACCAACAATAAATTTTCCAATTGCTGAAGTTATTTTCACTGCCTTTTGTGAATTTGATGGGTAACATTTGTGTTTTTTTTATCAAACAATTCCCAATAGTTGTTTGAGGCTTATCGACAGTTAGTGTAACTGTTTTGTCAACAGAACTCGATTTCAGGTCAACACGAGAAGCATTTGCGGAAGACTTTGGTTGGCTTACACGACCTTTTAATTTTGTGTACTCGAACTTATGGTGGCGCTCTAAATGAAACCACATGTTTTGTGTACCTTTGCAATTTTTTATTTGCTTACGACACAATGTACGGACTGCGTTTTCTCGATCTACACTGTGTTTTCCATCACTTTCAAATACTGGGTTTTTAAAAAAATCCCATATTTTTGACGAAACATTGGATGGTCTTGACAATGCAACATACGCAGGGCAGGAGAATCGCATTGAACATCAAGTTCAACATCGTTGTTGTTTTCGTCGGCCATGTGTATACCTTGAATACATAGCATGTATTACGGATGATTGTATTGGTTATTTAAAAATACACTAGCCAATCGGTGATCGTTTTACAAACGTCCACAGAGATTATATTTCTTAAACCAATACGAACAACTCGTTGAATACAAAAAATAGAGACAACGTAGTGAGTTCGCCATATCGTCTCATCCCTAGGGTCTATATAGTTTCAATCTTTAATAACGTCTAAAAACATATACATAACAATATCAATGTAATGACGTCAAAAATACGCCAAACGGCACAATACAAGAAATGGCGGTATTCGGTCATAAATGTAACAAATTCTCAACATTCTGGGGGCCGCAAAATGTATTCAAATATGAAAAGACTATAATTAATAAGAATTACTATTTAATTTCCATTAAAATAATCACTTAAATGTCACAAATAGCCGCTCATCTATTGTCACACGTCACTTTCGAATTGTGGCGTAACAAAGGGTTTCTAGGCTTCTTTGGCTTGTAGCCATTGGCATCGGCCTCTTAGATCATTTTACACACCTCAGATTCCTTGATGTCCGACTGGCGTTCTGGTGTGTTGTTGACATTGGCCACGTCGATCTCCCCGCCACTCTGGACATTCAGAACATCTTGTGTGTTGTCGGACGAGTACATTCGGAGTGGCGAGTTGTACTGGGCATGCTTGTAGGCGCCAGTTTCCGGTTTGGGTGGCGCTCCTGGCGGCCTGGGTCTGGACGCCTGGGGTTCCTGAGGCACGGCCGGACTGTCATCAAGGTCAAGGTCGGGGCCCACGTACCCCTGGGCATAACCGGTCGGGGCTGGTTTTGCTGTCTAGCCTTGTCTTTGAACTGTTTCAGATCTAGTCCTGTCGGTATGTAGGAGAATGGCTTCTGTGTGCCTTTGTTCTTCATCATGGTGGACAAAACCTTGTCTGGCATCTGGTTACCGTCCCCTTCCGATGATCCTGTTGTATGGGGGCTCGTCTTTGGGAGGGTTTCCAGTTGGATGGAGGCGGTGCTGGAGGAGGCTGAGGAGGAGTGAGAGCCAGAGGGGGTGGTGCGGGCTGCAGAAGATTCTGGTTCGGAGCCGGACCACCTGGGTAGGCGGGCTGTGGCGGACTGTAGCCGGAGAACCCAGACGAGTGGTTAGACCTCGGAGTGTCCGACATGCTATGAGACTGGTACCCGTCCGACATTATCCCGCTATCAGCATCACGATTGTCTTGTGCAAACAATCTGTCACAATAGTTAGAGTTCTAAAATTTTTCGCAAGGAGATAAAATATCATCGAAACTGTTTATGGGCGATGTTGATATGATGATGGTGGTGATGATGGGTGATGTTGATATGATGATGGTGGTCATGATGGGCTATGTTGATATGATGATGGTGGTGATGATGGGCGATGCTGATATGATGATGGTGGTGATGATGGGCCATGTTGATATGATGATGGTTGTGATGATGGGCGATGTTGATATGATGATGGTGATGATGGAAAATGCTAATATGATGATGGTGGTGATGATGGGCGATGTTAATATGATGATGGTGGTGATGATGGGAAATGTTGATATGATGATGGTGATGATGATGGGCGATGTTGATACGATGATGGTGATGATGGGCGATGTTGATACGATGATGGTGGTGATTATGGGCGATGTTGATATGATGACGGTGGTGATGATGGGAAATGTTGATATGATGATGTGGATGATGATGGGCGATGTTGATATGATGATGGTGGTGATGATGAGCTATGTTGATATGATGATGGTGGTGATGATGGGCGATGTTGATATGATGATGGTGGTGATGATGAGCTATGTTGATATGATGATGGTGGTGATGATGGGCCATGTTGATGGTGATGATGGGCAATGTTGATGTGATGATGGTGGTGATGATGAGTGATGTTAATATGATGATGGTGGTGATGATGGGCTATGTTAATATGATGATGGTGATGATGATGTGCGATGTTGATATGATTATGGTGGTGATGATGGGCTATGTTGATATGATGGTGGTGATGATGGGCTATGTTGATATGATGATGGTGGTGATTATGGGTGATGTTGATATGATGATGGTGATGATGATGGGCCATGTTGATATGATGATGGTTGTGATGATGGGCTATGTTGATATGATGATGGTGGTGATGATTGGCGATGTTGATATGATGATGTTGGTGATGATGGGAAATGTTGATATGATGATGGTGGTGATGATGGGAAATGTTGATATGATGATGGTGGTGATGATGGGCAATGTTGATATATGATGATGGTGGTGATGATGGGAAATGTTAATATGATGATGGTGATGATGATGGGCAATGTGGATATGATGATGGTTATGATGATGGGCAATGTTGATATGATGATGATGGTGGTGATGATTGGCTATGTTGATATAATGATGGTGATGATGATGGGTGATGTTAATATGATGATGTTGGTGATGATGGGCCATGTTGATATGATGATGGTGGTGATGATGGGTTATGTTGATATGATGATGGTGGTGATGATGGGCTATGTTGATATGATGATGGTGGTGATGATGGGCCATGTTGATATGATGATGGTGGTGATGATGGGCTATGTTGATATGATGATGGTGGTGATGATGGGCTATGTTGATATGATGATGGTGATGATGATGGGCAATGTTGATATGATGATGGTGGTGATGATGGGCGATATTGATATGATGATGGTGATGATGATGGGCAATGTTGATATGATGATGGTGGTGATGATGGGCGATATTGATATGATGATGGTGATGATGATGGGCAATGTTGATATGATGATGGTGGTGATGATTGGCTATGTTGATATGATGATGGTGGGCAATGTTGATATGACGATGATGGTGGTGATGTTTGGCTATGTTGATATGATGATGATGGTGATGATGGGCGATGTTGATATGATGATGGTGGTGATGATGGGCGATCTTGATATGATGATGGTGGTGATGATGGGCTATGTTAATATGATGATGGTGATGATGATAGGCAATGTTGATATGATGGTGATGATGGGCGATGTTGATATGATGATGGTGGTGATGATGGGCGATGTTGATGTGATGATGGTGATGATGATGGGCGATGTTAATATGATGGTGGTTATGATGATGGGCAATGTTGATATGATGATGGTGGTGATGATGGGCGATGTTGATATGATGATGATGGTGATGATGGGCGATGTTGATATGATGATGGTGGTGATGATGGGCGATCTTGATATGATGATGGTGGTGATGATGGGCTATGTTAATATGATGATGGTGATGATGATAGGCAATGTTGATATGATGGTGATGATGGGCGATGTTGATATGATGATGGTGGTGATGATGGGCTATGTTGATATGATGATGGTGGTGATGATGGGAAATGTTGATATGATGATGGTGATGATGATGGGCGATGTTGATATGATGATGGTGGTGATGATGGGCTATGTTGATATGATGATGGTGGTGATGGTGATGATGGGCTATGTTGATATGATGATGGTGGTGATGATGGGCCATGTTGATATGATGATGGTGGTGATGATGGGCGATGTTGATATGATTATGGTGTTGATGATGGGCGATGTTGATATGATGGTGATGGTGATGATGGGCAATGTTGATATGATGATGGTGGTGATGATGGGCGATGTTGATATGATGATGGTGGTGATGATGAGCTATGTTGATTTGATGACGGTGGTGATGATGGGCAATGTTGATATGATGATGGTGGTGATGATGGGTGATGTTAATATGATGATGGTGGTGATGATGGACAATTCTGATATGATGGTGGTGATGATGGGCCAAGTTGATATGATGATGGTGGTGATGATGGGCGATGTTGATATGATGATGGTGGTGATGATGGGCTATGTTGATAGATGATGGTGGTTATGATGGGCCATGTTGATATGATGATGATGGTGGTGATGATGGGCCAAGTTGATACCATGATGGTGATAATAATGGGCAATGTTGATATGATGGTGATGATGGGCGATATTGATATGATGATGATGGTTATGATGGGCGATGTTGATATGATGATGGTGGTGATGATGGGCTATGTTAATATGATGATAGTGGTGATGATGGGAAATGTTGATATGATGATGATGGTGATGATGGGCGATGTTGATATGATGATGGTGGTGATGATGGGCTATGTTGATATGATGATGATGATGGGCGATGTTGATATGATGATGGTGGTGATGATGGGCGATGATGTGATGATGGTGATGATGATAGGCGATGTTAATATGATGATGGTTATGATGATAGGCAATGTTGATATGATGATGGTGGTGATGATGGGCGATGTTGATATGATGATGATGGTGATGATGGGCGATATTGATATGATGATGGTGGTGATGATGGGCGATCTTGATATGATGATGGTGGTGATGATGGGCTATGTTGATATGATGGTGATGATGGGCGATGTTGATATGATGATGGTGGTGATGATGGGCGATGTTAATATGATGATGGTGATGATGATAGGCAATGTTGATATGATGGTGATGATGGGCGATGTTGATATGATGATGGTGGTGATGATGGGCAATGTTGATATGATGATGGTGGTGATGATGGGCGATGTTGATATGATGATGATGGTGATGATGGGCGATGTTGATATGATGATGGTGGTGATGATGGGCGATCTTGATATGATGATGGTGGTGATGATGGGCTATGTTGATATGATGGTGATGATGGGCGATGTTGATATGATGATGGTGGTGATGATGGGCGATGTTAATATGATGATGGTGATGATGATAGGCAATGTTGATATGATGGTGATGATGGGCGATGTTGATATGATGATGGTGGTGATGATGGGCTATGTTGATATGATGATGGTGGTGATGATGGGAAATGTTGATATGATGATGGTGATGATGATGGGCGATGTTGATATGATGATGGTGGTGATGATGGGTGATGTTGATATGATGATGGTGGTGATGATGGGCTATGTTGATATGATGATGGTGATGATGATGGGCAATGTTGATATGATGATGGTGGTGATGATGGGCCATGTTGATATGATGATGGTGGTGATGATGGGCGATGTTGATATGATTATGGTGTTGATGATGGGCGATGTTGATATGATTATGGTGGTGATGATGGGCGATGTTGATATGATGGTGATGGTGATGATGGGCGATGTTGATATGATTATGGTGGTGATGATGGGCGATGTTGATATGATGATGGTGATGATGATGTGCGATGTTGATATGATGATGGTGGTGATGATGGGTGATGTTGATATGATGATGGTGGTGATGATGGGCTATGTTGATATGATGATGGTGATGATGATGGGCAATGTTGATATGATGATGGTGGTGATGATGGGTGATGTTGATATGATGATGGTGGTGATGATGGGCTATGTTGATATGATGATGGTGATGATGATGGGCAATGTTGATATGATGATGGTGGTGATGATGGGCGATGTTGATATGATTATGGTGGTGATGATGGGCGATGTTGATATGATTATGGTGGTGATGATGGGCGATGTTGATATGATGGTGATGGTGATGATGGGCAATGTTGATATGATGATGGTGGTGATGATGTGTCATGTTGATATGATGATGGTGGTGATGATGGGCGATGTTGATATGATGATGGTGGTGATGATTGGAAATGTTAATATGATGATGGGCGATGTTGATATGATGATGGTGATGATGATGGGCGATGTTGATATGATGTTGGTGGTGATGATGTGTCATGTTTATATGATGATGGTGATGATGATGGGCAATGTTGATATGGTGATGGTGGTGATGATGGGCAATGTTGATATGATGATAGTGGTGATGATGGGCGATGTTGATATGATGTTGGTGGTGATGATGGGCAATGTTGATATGATGATGGTGATGATGAGGGGCAATATTGATATGATGATGGTGGTGATGATGGGCAATGTTGATATGTTGATTGTGGTGATGTGTCATGTTGATATGATGATGGTGGTGATGATGGGCAATGTTGATATAATGATTGTGGTGATGATGTGTCATGTTTATATGATGATGGTGATGATGATGGGCAATGTTGATATGATAATGGTGGTTGTGATGGGCGATGTTGATAGTGATGATGGTGGTGATGATGTGTAATGATGATATGATGATTGTAACAAAGATGGGTGATGTTGATATGATGATGGTGATGATGATGGCGTAAAGCTGACAATGAAAGTAACAAATTGATGATGGTTATTTTGTTGTTTCTTTTTATTATATATAAGGCCTTTTGTTTCTACTGGAGGACAAAGGATGAAGCACAGCATACAGCTATGTCATCATCAACAACAATAAGCATTTGTGTTAGAGGTGTGTGTGACAGGGCACTGTCAGCAACAATGGCACGAGACGCATCATCAATGATAACAGCCACAACAGCAACAGTGCAGTAATGGCAGAGACAGGTGCACCCTCTTCACAACTTCACCAAGCAGCACTGTATGTAAGTTCTCTTAGCCTGCTTAGCATAAATTAATCGGTACTAGGCAAATAGTAAAGGCTCATATCTGTCAACTGTCAATGGAATCAGTCTGATTGGGAACTACCCTTTGTTGCTGTTTACAATTACCCATTACCAAAATGCATTGTAGTTGTTTATTACTGAAGAATTATCATTATGATTTGTTAATAAATGTAGCAGTTCTAAATCTCTGCTATGATTGCCTACCTTTTGGAAGTGGCAAGTTGTTTTAGGGGAGTCATGGAGCCCTGAACTGCGCTTACCTTCCTGGAGGAGGTTAATGATGTTAACAGACAAGCCAATAATTGATGATTACTTGATATGCTGAAGGATTATGATACATTTTCACATATTTTTCCAATGTTCCATGACCACATAGATAGCTGTGTTTATCTGTTGTTGTCAATCTTTCTACACAGGATCGGCCCTTTCTCGAAACTGTTTTTATTCTAATGTAAATACAACACGAACAACCCTCAGATGCCAGAGGGTAAAACAAACTTCCATTTCTCAGAAGGTTACAGGCATATCAGGCTCAGATAAGTTTTTTTTCTACCATAATGTTTTGATGATCGTTCATTTGTTTTGGGAAAATGTTTATTTGTTTCTTAAAGAAATGGTAAAGATGATTTTGGTTTACTTGTAATTTGGACATCTTTAAAAAATACAACAGAAGTCACTTTAATTTAGCTTAATTAACAAAATGAAAAACTTATATAAACATATTTTTTTCACATATTTTGTCCTCTTATCACAATATATATATATATATATATATATATATATCCAATATATGTGCACTTTTATTTATAAAATTTTTTGTCAGAAAATGAAGATTTATGGAAATCACCTGTCGCATGTTGACTAAAATGGATAATTTTCAAAAGTCATATATTTACAGTTAAAACATGCAAGGGGTTGGGTTTTTCAATTTAAATTTAATAAAAGGGAAGTTTTGCAGTTTTGTGATAAGAGGCTTTGTAACATAAGGGACAAATTATTTGGTGTTAGTAGCTGTGTTGTAACTTTTCTGAATCAGACATGTGATGTTGCCCGATTTCGTCCGAGAGGCTACGGACATCAGGAGTCTGTCTCACGTCTCACGCTGAGCCAATCAATTCTCCCGCTTTGATGTTCCCGACAGACTTAATCTCATTCCTCCTAAAGACTGTCCCTGTCAGTAGCTACCAGCCGATCATTTGATTACGCAATCAATCCTACTGCAAGCGACCAGCATCTGCATGTGTATGTGTGCACTTAATGGAAACAGATCACTGCCAATCATTGAGCCTACCAAATGTTCATTTGTCGCCACGATAATTTCGTACCCTGCCTCCTGGTGTTAAAAGGCAACCGCCACAAACTGTAATCCCTTGATTGACAATATAACCACACCCATTTAGTGAACGGCTGAGATCATGCCCAATCAATGTCACATGTTTCATTTTCTTACACAACTAATGAAAGCAATGCTTAACGCACGTGCGGACAAAGGCATAGGACTGAGCTTCGAAATTTTAAATGTTCAATTACCTGTTTATAGGGTGAAATAAGAATTAATTTGTATTTACCCAAACGCAGGCTCTGCATAATTAGACTGAACTTCTTCGGGTTTTTTCCTTATGGAGCCAAGGTAATAATTTCCAGCATTATTATTGCGATTGACAAACCTCCTGACTGCAAAAAAGTACTCTGATTTCCGTTTACTTCAGTACTCTAATGTAAATCATGTAAATATGTAGAAAAATGGACAAGCATGCACTTGAATACAGGCAACTTTCATGACAGAATAATTCAAAAACGTTTACCAACTGACCTATCTACGTGCCTTACAATCAAACAAAAAACAAACTAGTTCTAATTATATGTGTGGTGTCATAGCACCATTTTGTCAGCAGACTACAGCATTCATGTGTACTCATAAAACTTACTCTAGTATTGATTTTCTTTTTCTTAAATCGAGATAAACTGAGACGATTGTGTATAGTTTTACTATGTTAAGGTTAGTGTCTAAATGGGCGACTCATCCTGGATAGAAACCGTGCATAGGTAAGCTTGCAGAAATACCAAACACTATGTAGTTTGTTAAAGGGTTTATCAGACAATGCACGCTTAATAAGAATACATAATAAAGTAACGTATGTATTGATAAAAATGATACAACGTTTGACCTAAAAATATGTTAAAAATCTTATCAAAACATCTTTTCATGTGAACATTTATTACTTATTTTAAATGATAACAAACTTTCATTACTTAATACCATATTATTATGCTAGGCATAATTATTCTGTATGTGGAAAATAAAATTTATTACGGTCATAGACCAGCCAATAGATTTGACACAGTCGGAATTTTCCAAATGTATTAGTACATAGTCCATCAAGCATAGCCTTAACAAGATTAGTGCCATAGACTTTTGTACAACGACAATAAAGTCCTTATGGTCTGAAATCTGCCATAAAATCAAAACTACAATAAATGTAACGTAAGTATCCTGATTTCCTGGATAATATAAGAGCACATTTATTAACAATATATGTAACAAAATTCAATGCATTCTTGTATGTTATGATTTATTAAAACTCTAATGACCTTACTTCTAAAGAATAAGCCAAAAACTCACACTAACAATACTGATAACTGTAACATGGTAACGTATGTATCCAAAAATATCATTTGTTACCCCTCATTTATACTATTTGAGAACGGAACAAATCTTCAATATATTCCTGTTCATGTTCACTGATTTTGTAAAGTCTCTTCGACTTTCCTGAGGGCCTAAGTGTTTTCACAACACAAAGAATCTCATTTAGTTCACGGCAAGCCCAATCTTTCACTGAAGGCCACTTGTACATTTGTTTTGCGTTCATCATAAAGTTAATGCGAAAGTCACCATCGTTAGCATCCTTTTCTTCGACCTCACCGATGTACCAGGCCTTTTCATACACAACTGCTACCATATTCCCAACTTCGATCTCATCAAACGATGGTGAGGCAAAGGTGTTAGCTACACTTTGGTCAGAACGATCATCTGTGACATCGGACTGTTCCGGTAAAGTCTCACTGGCTGGACCAGCATCATTTAGTGTCTCTGTGTTTGGCATATTCTGTTCACATCTGAAATTTTCTTTTTTCCATGTCTCACAAAAAGATCCTGATACACACACAGGGCAGTAACAAGACGTTTCTCTGGTCATCAGTATGTCATCTTTATCGTCGACGTTGACCCCACCGCATGAAGCTTCATGGTCCCTTTCAATGCTTTCGTCTTAAGAGTGCTCATCACAGCATGTTTTCTTGTTGTTTCTTCTGTGCCAACATAGATGAACTTTGCATTCAAAGAAGAGTTTTTTCCCCAGGCATAAAACTCCTCTGCCAACTGTATTTGAACTCGACCTTGCTTTATGGCCATGTCTGCCATACGCTTTGTCGTTCCCCCTAGACCATCGCATGGACCTTTCCCGTGGCCAACTTCGAAGTAGTTCCAGTGAGCTTTGATATCATACATTGCCTTATGTCTGATCAAGGTATAAAATATGAACCTGTTTCTGTATTGAGACGATGGTGAGTCAGTCCAATAATGCACTTTGGTAAGATCAGGCTTCGTGCGTTTCAATTCAGGTACTAAATGATCTAAGAATGCACATACGGTACTCAAATTATGTGCCATTTCATCACTCACAACAACAAAACTTCGATGCTGCAACTCGCCGTTTGCCTTGTAAAAGGCTACAGCAGGATGTAAGGTAACCATAGTCTGGTTCCGGTACGTCGTTTGTACTTCGTCAAGAGAACGGCAATTATAGTTTTCTGCGAAGTCCATTTGAAGCATGATTTCATCTTCTGGTAGGTTATCCTTCGGTAGTCGAACCTGGTGGTATTGTTCTCTCACTCGCTGAACATGCTGTTCAAACTGACCAACCTGCTGTACCAAATCATGTTCAAATTTCTGCTTGTCGTCCTCCTTCTCAACAATTTTCATCTTTGTTTTACCATTGCCAATGTCAACCTTTTGCCAGACACGGTAAGATACTTTATCAGGCAGAATTTGTAGTAGCTGACCTAAATCATCCTTGTGAACCAACAAATTCTCTGGGTTCTCGCTTATTCGAACGCCAACATTTCTCATTGACTGAACTTTCAAAGCCATGTTCTGCTGTTGTATGCACTGACACGTGTTCCTGGATATAAACGACGCCAACAACATGTTTGTTGGTCTCAAACGCGCAAAAGGTACGGGCTAAAGAATTTTGACTCAACCCAGTACTACTACTGATATGTTTTAGACATCTGTACTTCTTTGCTACTTTTCCAGATATTATTCTATGAATTGTCTTAACTTTCTTACGTCCTGCTTGTTTTTTAGCTTCTTGAATTTCATGCACGATGATGTTGCTGGTCAGTATCTGACGCCGTGCAATCTTTTCCCTGTTTGGCGTAAGATTCAATGCCTTCAGATCAGACAATGTTTTCCTCTTCGGTGTGGTTTCTTGGCTTTTGTTCGACTGCATCATTCCAACTTTGTTTGAAATGCGTTCGATTCTCTTGTTCTTTGCTTTTATTTTCTCCTTAAGCTTGTTGACCTCACATCTTAATGAGGAAATCTTTCTGTTAGCTCTACTAAGAGCTCGCGCATTGATTTTTTCACGCACCTTTTCCGGTTACTGGCAACTTTACTATTAGTTTCGCCGGTGGTGTAATACCAGGACCAGACTCAATATTGTCCCCTCTGGAATCTCTGTTTTTAGAGATAAGTGATCCGTATCCACTTGTATCCAATGCACTTTCATTGTTCTGAATACGCTTTCGCAAGCGACATAGTCTATTTCGCAATTTATTTTTCTGGTTTCTAGCATCAAGTTTTCGTTGGCTAAGCTCAGCTGCTGGCACGTAGTATTGCTGTTGACGAACTCTTTCTTTCTCTAAAAATGAATTACCCTTTGCTTTTTGCCTCTCTCTGTAAGTCTTTTGAATTTCTGCGCGCGATTTCCCCATCCTGAATTGAGAAACAAAGATAACGTAAGTATCAATACATACGTTACTACTGATTGCAGAATATTCGGAAGAATAGGAAATGGTTGTTGTTTTGTAAATACGTATTTACAAATTAAGAAATGTATTTTCTGAAATTAAAATAATTTTCATTCTCATCACAGTACTAATACCTTCATTGTGCAACCTTAAGTTAAGAAATGTTATTGGAATTACTGGTAAATATCTTTGTGTTTCATACGTATTGATATTTAATTTAAGAAATAATTATTTATTATTTTCAATTCCATTGCACCAACAATGCTGTTACTTTAAAGGGATACATACGTTACTAGCAGTAACGTATGTATCAAAATAATTTAACGTGTATATCTATGTTTAGGAACTCACAGACAAAAATCACACGATGGCATATAGACATTTAAACGCAGATTCATCGATTGAGAATAAATATATAAACACATATCATGATTTTGGGAAACTTTACTCACCTGAGAAACTGTAGGTATTGCCTGTTTAAATGTCTGTTTAAAAACAGTTGTGGAAGTGCACACGACCTTCATATGTAAAACATGGCGGAGTAAATAACTTGTACACACTGCTTACACGTGTCATAAAAGACATTATTCATTATAATGATGTCAATTGTTTACGACAGTCACAAATGTATCGATCACGTATGTATCATTCGCGGCGTTTATAAGCCATTAAGTTAATTAAACTGCGTCAATCAGTTGTGAATTAATTTAAAAAAAGTTTGTTTAATGATGTCCTCGAAATTTGCGATTATTAAGATATTTCTGTTCAACCATTTTGTTTGGAGTATATAGTTACGTATGTATCGTCATGGTTTATACGCTATGGGTTAAGTTTCCTAAAACGAATGTATATCTTTGTTATTGGATAAGTGCATACAATAAAACATTTCAGATGGTGAATGATATGTTGATATAAATAATTCTTTTATTTCAAAGCGTTTATTTGCATATTTTGCTATTTTAAGAAAACTTTATCCCCTGTTGTAACGTATGTATTACGACAACTCCAACAACAAAACAAACAAAAATTTCTTAAAAACAAATACAAATACGCTTGCTATATCATTAAATTTTACAAACATGCAATAGTCTTCTTTAAATATCAATAGTATTTACAGGCAGTAGATTATGTTTTTGTCTAAAATACGCTTTTTACAATCCAAAATGCTTTGGCGACAGTAACGTATGTATCGTTTTCGGTAGTCTAAGACTGACTGACACAATAATGGTTGATGATTCAAGAGAAGACTTTGGTAATAAAATTGCTGCAGTATTGCCACTCTAAGCCGGAAAGGCATATGGACGCCCTCGAGCATATCTGATAACAACTATAAACAGCGACACCTATATGCACCTTATTAGTGATTTTAAGTGTAAAGTTGAAGCATATATCATTTATGCATATATTTAACACCCACTACAAAATTGGTGGTTCCACTTATTCAGTGATAGGCATTGCGTCCACATTGAATCTTGTGTGCATCCACAGTTTTTGTGGTGGATGTCCACAGAATTCGATGTGGACGTCTATTAATATATAAAGCAATGCATGGCGTCAGTCGAGAGCTCAAGCTCAAAGCTCAGAACTTCACTAACAACTCCAAATGGTAGCTTCTAAAACTCAATATGCATTCATTCATTAACAATCTTGATGACACATCAGCATAATTAGGTGTGCATTTTAATTAAAGCTATCCTTGTTTTAAGTGTTAATCACCGTACTTATCAGGAAACTGACGTTGAATGCAAATGCCAAATCTTTAATTACACCTGTTGGTATACGTTCAGTATTATGTAGTTCATAAGTATTTTACACTTTGTTAGTGCTCCTCTATTTTTATAATAATACTGCACAATGTTTTTCCTCAGTTCATGCTGCGTATTGCATATTACATACAGTTTAGTAAGATTGATATCTCTAGGCTAATACAGGTAACAGTTAAGCACTCAAATTGTTATATTTTTTTTTCCTGTTATTTTTGACAGAAATTCACAACAGAGAACGCAGATGGACAATTCAAAATTGCTTCTTTCATAATATGCCTTTTTCGAATAAAGTTATGATCTGCTTGTTATAACAGTTTACACTGATAGTCACCACTAGATTACCAGAAATTAGTGACGTATAAGAAGGCTATTGACAAACAGGGTAGCACGCAACTTTATATCCAGTTTACTTCTAGCTTGATATGCTTTGATTTAATCAGGCTTAGGCCTAAGGTGTAGAGCCAGATCAGGCCAGTTCCTGCAGGAAGCTGTCAGATCAGTATCTGCAGTATGTGCTGCTGAGTCTCAATTAATTTGCCTTGTAAAGTACAGATTAAGTGTTTTAACAGATTACTTGGAAATAAGTTTGGATAATCAACTAATGTAGCAAGCTTAGGTTAAATGAAGGTATTTTTATTTAATAAATCTAGATTCCACCAACAGCATTTCGCTTGTACTAGGTTAAGTAGAAATTCATAAATGAGAGAGATATATAGTCAAGATTTTACCAAAAGATGCATATACTACAGCTGAACATTTAAGGGTTTTCTTTTACCTCACAGCAGTATGAACCTGACATAGGTCAATCAGCACAAACAATAAACCTATTGAATATCTTTAAAATATCTGAAAAAAACCCTGCCCTTTGTTTCCCTGTAACTTCCTATCTCCCTCATTCATCTTCCAATCATTATATAATGGATACCCTGCACTTTTCTCGGCATGATACTGACCTGCAATGTTTCATCTTCCCCCCACCTTGGTGTATGGTATGAGCTGGCTAGTTGTAAAAACCCTTAAAGTTAAAAGGTATCCCATTGCTATGTTGTCAGAAATTACCCTCCAGTTTATTTATTATGGGACCAGTAGGTTAAGATGATTTTGATAAAAAAGTGCTCAGTCTTGTTTTTGTTATTTTTCCTTCGCTAAAACTGCCTACATGAAATGTAAAGCTGATACAGAAAGCATGTTCAATTTGTAAGACATACACATTAAATTGGGTGCATCAGCTGCAGCGTGTCACAATGGTATTTTCTTTAAAACTGGTTGAATTTATAGTATATGGTTCAATGCAATCTTACATCTGTCAGTTATAAAGTTTAACTGTCATTACATTGCTACTTTTTGTGTCATTGGCTCAGCTCTACATGCTGTAAACTAAGACCAACAGCAATAGGTATTTGACATTGGCTCAACTTAATATGCTGTAAATTAAGAAGACCAACAGTGTATGTCATTGGCTTAACTGATTGCTGTAAACTAAGACCAACAGCTGTAGGTATATGCCATTGGCTGAACTCATATCGCTGTAAACTAAGACCAACACCTATAAGTATATGTCATTGGCTGAACTCATATCACTGTAAACAAAGACCAACTGTATAGCTATATGTCATTTGCTGAACTCATATCGTTGTAAACTTAGACCATAACCTATAGGTATATGTCATTGTCTCAGCTGTACATGCTGTAAACTAAGACCAACTGCTATACGTATATGTCATTGGCTGAACACATATTGCTGTAAACTAAGACCATAACCTATAGGTATATGTCATTGTCTCAGCTGTACATGCTGTAAACTAAGACCAACACCTATAAGTATATGTCATTGGCTGAATTCATATCGCTGTAAACTAAGACCAACAGCTATATGTCATTGGCTGAACTCATATCGCTGTAAACTAAGACCATAACCTATAGGTAAATGTCATTGTCTCAGCTGTACATGCTGTAAACTAAGACCAACTGCTATACGTTTATGTCATTGGCTGAACTCATATTGCTGTAAACTAAGACCAACTGTTATAGGAACTTGTTATGGCTTGGCTCTATATTCTTTATGTAGATTTAGACCAATAAGTGTATCTCCTTGATTATGCTGTATATGCAATTATAGACTTAAGGTCAACTGCTTTAAGTCTATTCCTTAAGCTGTGCTCTATATTGAGTAAATAGACTTAGACCAACTGCTACAAATAAATTTCATTGTCTGAGACCAGTATGTGGTATGTAGACATAAGACCATCTGCTCTAAGTATTATGCCCTCAGCTATACTCTTAATTCAGTAAATAGGCACAGACCACTGCTTCAGGTATATGCACTTGGCTAAGTTCTATATAAACTATCTAGACTTACAGGGTTACAATTACACCGCCTTTTCAGCACTTTGAATTCTCTTCAGCCACATAGTAACTGCTGACTGTAGTACATCGTCGGATACCCAGGGTTGCTCTATTACGTTACTCTCCATTCATCACCCGTGGGCAAATTGCTACTCATATCGTCGTTTTGTTTACTATGAAATGCCGCAATCCGATTGGTTCGCTAAGAAAATCCAGCGGATCTGCCAACCAATCAAGTTTACGCTTACATACCACCTCGATAGCACAGACATACTTTACACTTGCGATGCGCTGTACCGGTCACCATATTTACGTTCTCAGGTCACCGTATTGATCTTCCGATTGAAGAGTATTTAATTTTGTAACCTATCATCTGATTGGATAATGTCTGTTCTGTTCTATTCAAACAAAACGACGAAATGAGTAGCAATTTGCCCACGGGTGATGAATGGAGAGTAACGTAATAGAATCAACCGGGGGTATCCGACGATGACTGTAGTAATGAAAATCTTTATAGGTATGGCATATTAAATAAATACATGTTATTACTAATATTATTGTCAAGAATCAGATTTAAGCTCCTGTTTAAATCTGACTGATGACATAGATTAGTGCTGTGGATGTTAATAAACGTTATGCTAGAAATTGAGAGCAGCATCTACGTGACAAAAAATGTGAAATAAGTCCAGGACAGCTCTTGTCGCATTTATCTTTCAGAATTGTATAACTCAGAACTACCAAGATTTTTAGTATTGTGTATTAACATTTGAATAACTTCCCATCAGAACGTCGTTGGAAGCCATTAGGTTCTATTGTTTGCACCTGTTGACATTGCGATAGAGGGCTGTTTCCTGTGGCAAATGGCTGTCCTCAGGGCATATCCATGGGGGATAACTCTGTCAGGGGAACAGCTGTGGAAACTATTGGGGCTAAAAGTTGAGCTGACAACTTAATGATGAGAACTACAGAAGATGGTACAATAAGTGCTGCTGGATATAACGCTGTCATAATATTTTCAATTTGTTTTCACTTCATACATATGGTTCATTGTCTCGTTAATTAAGAAGCATATAATCCTTACTTAAGTATTGTTAAATGTAAGAAGACATGCTTAACGTACTGTAAGTTATACTTATATCTATGTCTATTGATGAGGTAAGATTAGCAGACAAAGAATCATTTTCCTAAAGAATAAACATTTACTTGTCAGTCTAAATGCCATCATTATGAAATGACCTGTATTACTTCATGATCTAAAAATAAGAAAATCATTCACTTTAACAAACAAAATTCACAAATGAATGTCATATACTCTGAGCAAAGCATTATATTAACTGATGTTGTTTTTTTGCTTAGTCCCAAACAAAATAAAGATTGTGATAAATGTTCTCTGGTCATCTTACTGGTTTCCTAATACAGTCTTTATCTTAAAGACTGATAACATCATTTGGGATGTCCTTTGAAAGTAGGCTGGGCAAGCGGGGTGGGGGTGGATGGAGGAGGACCATGTGGGTTTCCATACTGCAAGTAACAATAAAACAGTTATTGTTTATAGAAAAACTACATTTCCTGTTATGTTTATTCTGTTCATACAAAACCTAGTTAAGTATAAAAAGGACCACTCTTCAAAGTCCATCTTAAAACAAAGGGCAAGTTAAAACACCTTTGTGCTTTTGATTTTGATTTCCATAGTATCAACTAATATTATTATATGATTAAAAAAGGGATTTTTCATTCTACTTGTTACCATCAGTACTTTCAAATTTTACAAACATAAAATGTCTGGTTACAAAACCCTTTTTAACAATAATATCTGCAATCGTTTGAGAAAATAAGGCAGTAAAAAGAGGAGCCAATGAGAATGTTGTTAAAGAGCACCTGCTGTTCATGTCACATGTTAAATTAAGACCATTCTAATTTTGTTGTTGTTGTGAATATTTTATTATGATAAAAAAGGTTTAATTATATTGTGTACATACACCTTAGTACATACATTGATTTAAATACTCATTAACATATACAAGTATATTATGTAAGTCTAAAATTATAAAGATTATCTCCATCCATTCCTTGTAAAATTAAACTTGAGTAAACAAACATGACTTAAAAAATGCTGCTTTTTAAAAAAAATAATTCAGCTTTGCCTTGATCAACATGACACTTCCTTATTAAATATCACATCATATTCTGTTGTCAGTAATAATATTATTATAAGCTAGTACATATCATTAAATTTTAATCAATGTAAACTATATACCATAAAGTCAGAACTTTCCAGACAATAGAGCACAACTTTTTGTGTCTGTGATATAAACTTTATGCCATAAAGTCAGAACTTTCCAGACAATAGAGCACAACTTTTTGTGTCTGTGATGTAAACTTTATGCCATAAACTCAGAACTTACCAGACAATAGAGCACAACTTTTTGTGTCCGTGATATTAAATATATGCCATAAACTCAGAACTAACCAAACAATAGAGCACAATTTTTTGTGTCTGTGATGTAAACTTTATGCCATAAACTCAGAACTAACCAGACAATAGAGCACAACTTTTTGAGTCTGTGATATTAACTATATGCCTTAAACTTGGAACTAACCAAACAATAGAGCACAACTTTTTGTGTCTGTGATGTAAACTTTATGCCATAAACTCAGAACTAACCAGACAATAGAGCACATCTTTTTGTGTCCGTGATATTAACTATATACCATAAACTCAGAACTAACCAAACAATAGAGCACAACTTTTTGTGTCCGCGATATTAACTGTATGCCATAAACTCAGAACTAACCAGACAAAGAGCACAACTTTTTATGTCTGTGATGTAAACTATATGCCTTAAACTCAGAACTATCCAGACTATAGAGCACAACTTTTTTGTGTATGTGGTATGTAGAATAGGTCTAAAGAATAACTAATCAAAACTTTTAAAATATGATTAAGTCCTTTTCAGTCAGGTTAAGATTTTTTCCCATTTTCCATCGTGGGTTCTAACATAAACTGGGGAGTCATTTTATGTTACACTTAACAAGTATTATAAGCAATATTGACTGGTTTTATTTAATAACGGTCTGTCTATAAAAATACATAAGAAATACAATACATTGCAAAACAAAATTGTACCACACCTCAGCCTAAATAATTACTGCAAGCATTGAATGATAAAGTAACTAGCAAAGAATGCAAGCGTTGCCTAAGGCGCGAGTTAACCTACATGAAAATGTGCAGATTTGCAGTTTCAGGCTGCTTGTTTGTGACTGCCAGCCACATTTTTAATTGTTGTTTTATGTCCATGAATGCTGTATACTATATCGCCTAAATGTCTGACTAGACTTGTTTTCATGGGCACAAAAAGTACTGAATTTATTAAATGTTTACATCATTTGCATTGATTTTTTTTATTTTCACTTATTATAGTATATAAACAAATGTGCTGAAATCAAAATGTGTGAAAAACACCTCTTTTTTAAGTATGTAAACAAATGTGCTGAAATCAAAATGTGTGAAAAACACTCCTTTTTTTAGTATGTAAACAAATGTGTCAAAATCAAAATTTGCAACAACAGAAAATAAAAAAAAATCATGAGTAACATGAGCTTTTTTTTAAGTATTTTTGTACTTCCATTGTGACCATCATGAAATAAACAACACAAATATACAGCTATGAATAAAATACAAAAAAAAGTTGTACAAGAAAATTGTACAAGAATGAAGCTTGCTTTCCAACTTAGTTGGACATTTTCTTGAAATTATTATCTGTTTCAATCTCAAACAACAGATATTTATGTTAGAAAAAGAGGTAAAACCAAATTTGAAGGATAAAAAATGGCATAATTTTTTAAGTGTTACTTTTCAGTCATAAAGGGGCTTAGGAATAACATCACCCTTAAAATTCACTATTTGGTATTATTAGTCAAACCATTTTGGCTGTGACTGGACCTGGTAGCACAATCGGTAGAGCATTGGCTCCAGGTACTGGAGGCCCCAGGTTCAATCCTGGGTCATGACATACCAGTCATTAAAAAAGGTAGTAGTATAGCTCCCTTGCTAACACTCAAGCAAATATAAGGGTAGTTCCACGACTGGTTGGCACTGTGTCAGGATAACGTTACTTGGTGTGGTATCATGCCAAGTGTTCACATCATGCTATACACAGTGAAGGCAGCACCATATCTGCTTCAAGTGAACACCGTCTCCAGATGACTAAAATACTCTTGGCGGGAGGATAAACCCAATAAACAAACGTTTTGGCTGTAAAGCTTGCCTTCTTAGAAAATCCCCTAATGATTGTTTATCTGTCAGCAAGGTCAACTTTATTTCATACATTAGTAACTCACTAAAATATGCAGCACAACTGATGAACAATCTTTAAGCATATATTGATATAACTAAAATCCGTAAATTGCAAGTATCTAAATATTAACACTTTGCCATTATATCTTGCTTTGTGTTACTTTCCTTTCATGTCCAAAGAATGCGGTGAATAAATGGTGAATCTTAACAATCACAGGTAAAAGGACAACCTGTCTGGTTAGAATGAAAGACTTGTATCATGTATACAATAAAGTGTGAGTATTATTCCTTAAATCTTAGTTTTTAAACTGATATGCATTATTACTAAAGCTCGCATAGTGCTCCCATGTTTAATTTCCATAGACGTTGCAGGCAATAAATTTTTTTATATTGCCCTCTGACAAGAAATAATTTTGTCCTCATGTGCATCTTAAAATAATACTGTGAAGTTTTCTTATGTTTATAATTAATAGGAGCTTATTGCTGACGCGCTGAAGCGTGCAGCCTATATATGAATGCTGAAAAATTTTGCACATGCGAGCGAATGTCCTCGGACATTCTCGTTCTAGCTAGAGAATGATCAAGCGTAAATCGGCCGGCTGTTACCAAATTTCAGAAATTCCGCGATTTACATGTTCCCAACAAACGGGTCCTAATTTGGTAAATGGTGTTTTTTTTATATTTATTTGTTATTTGTATTTGTTCTTTCTTTCCACGCAAACGATGTATTTTTACTTTTTAAATTTTTAAAAATTTATGTACATCCGACGGTTTATACTTGTTATTGAAGACATGTTTGTCCCCTTTTAGGATTGTACAAATAAGTAGCCTTATATACCAGAATTAAATTATTCCAGTGATTTAAATGTTTACTTAACAATTATAAATCAGTCATATCTAAATTTCTAATAAAAATTAATTTTCATTGTTGCGTTGCCCTTTTATTCTCCGCATCAATGCTTTTCTTGTATAATCTGACAGGGTTACAAGCATTGACCAAATCGTACATGCTATGGCTAGGAGTTGACTAGCTCTAGAAGATGCCAAGGACACAAAGCATGTGATATCAATAATAAAAACATGTAAAACACATTCCCATTTTTGTTATTTGTTCAGCATAATACATTACACATACCATGTATTGTCAACCCATTATATGTCCTTGGACATCAACAGTATGTCACACTAGCTTAGTTAACAAAATGTGTTATCCCCCTTCCTGAGATGTGATATTTATAAAGAAAATGGTTGAAATAGACTCCTAGTGTTTGATAGGTTGTAAAATAAAATAATGACCACTGACAATGGATGGTATTTGAGTCGTGATTCTTTCTCATTTAGATACATTTATAGCCTTGGACACTGTTTTATACATAGTTACTGCCTGATTTATTCATTAGATTTTCTGTTTGTTAAATAGAAAGTAACAATAATTTATTATCTAATTATTTGTGTTTAAATGCGATAACTTTGCCATTCTTCCATTTAAGATCCTGTCTTGCATTTAAACCAAAGAAAACATGCACAAGAAAGGATCAAGTAAGCTTAGTTAACTACCATTATTCCTGATAAAATGTGGCATAACTCTCTGTACACAACACTATTTCTTTTTTATCTCTGACTTGCTATCTTAAACCGTAGTTATGGCCTATTTCAGTTTATTGTCAGTTGAAATGACATACAGCTGTTTAGATAAAAAGCTATGGTTTTAAAGGAAAACTGTTTATCTTTACTGCATGTTCTGGTCTATCAGCACTTTAATCCTTGTGGTTTTAATTTAGCTTTGTAACTTTCAAACTCGAATGGAAACATTCGTAAATAGAATATTGATTTTTGTATTTAGTTAAAATATAATGGATTGCACTTTATCCACAATTGTGCTTCTTCTGTTGATAATTTGTCTATATTTGTCTGTGTACATTATGTAAGCTAAACAAAACACATCTCCATTACAGTTGAATGCAATTTAGTTAAAATGTTTTTCATGCAGTAAATGAATACCTGTCTGATATAAAATATCTTACCTTCATATCCAAAAACTACAAAGAAGTTGACAGAATTGAATTTTTCAACAATATTGATGCTGATACATTACATGTACACATTACTTTTTTATGGCTGACAAATGAAAAATGTGCACTTCTGAACTGATTTAGCTGAAAATTATCACTGTATAGTTGTTTTAAGCATTTGTTGTATGTAAGTGCATGCTAGACTGGTTATGTAAAAATGACATGTTATAACTATTAAGAAAAATTACTAGTCATAAGTGAAAAGATTCCAATCAAAACATTCTGGTGTGACATCATATTTCTCAGACATGGTTAGAAAGGGGAAAAGCATTGAAATCACAGAGTCAGACTTCTATGTTAGTAGATGCTCGACTGATTATGTTCTAGACAGATAGTTTTGTTTTGCTGAAATAACTTGAACATTTGGCTAAAACTATTAATTCTCCCAAACTTAAATCATCAAAAACCTTGTAAGGAAAATGCATCTAAAAGTAGTCTTTAAATAGTTGTTGGAATTTAAAAATGTTTTTAATAAAATATAAATGTCTTGGATTAACAACTTTTCACATTTCATTATTATTCTTCTCTAAAATAACCAAAACCCGTTTCAATGAATCATTCATACATCAATTTTTATTGTCCATTGTATCATCAACTGGTATTTGATTTTACAGAAAAGTTTTTTTTATTTAGTTACCATATGCTTGTTTTGTGTGTTTTACAGCTTTGGCAACAAAACCTAATATCTTGTCACACCCATACTTCCAGCATATTGACCTTTCGAGGTCAACAATAACTTTGAAGTTGACCAGCTTCCTTCTGTCACTGTTACTTGACTACATGGCCACACCCCTCTGTTTCCACTATAATTGTAAACCCTACTGCCATGGTAATATAGTAACCAGTGATAACTTCTAGTTGGATAATGACCAAATGACAGGGTTGAGAAGCCTGGGCCCTTCTTCATAAAGTTATTGTTGATTGGGCCACAAACGTCCATCATGATTTACAGCTCCCATTACCTTTATTACATTTGATAACAAGTTTATAGGGCATATGGTTAAAGGTTACTGTTTCATACTTCCTCATCTTGTGTGCCACATAGCTTTGTAAAGAGGAATCTCTTTGTATTGCTCACAGTAATTCTTATACAATGGCCAGGCTTAGGGGCTCCAGATATGAGAGGGAAATCTGTTTTTGTGCCATATATAACATCATTCTTTATTAAACCCTATAATGTGGGTACCCATTAGAATTGTCATATCGAGACTGTTCTAATGAAGGGTTTGAAGGAGAAATAAAGAAGCAGGATCTGTATTCCTTTTATCTTGGACACTGCTGGCTTCAACCAAACTTGAAACTCTTCAAGCAGCTTGCCGACAGGTGGTCACATGTGCATGTGTTATATTTGTGCTATATATGATAAATGAAGATTTTAAATATAATACTGAACACTAGTGTATATGCAAACATACTGTCCTTCAAAAGACTGTTTAGGCAGGGAGAATCAAATGAGTCGCAATGCTTTTGAAATCACTTCTGTCTTTTTTTAGCTATTTAAACCTCAGCAGCCTACAGTAGCTTGCAACAATGCATGCAGTAAGATACATCATCTGTATATGTAAATAATAAAAACAACACTGATTGGCTCATTAGTGATGCAATAATTTAAACAAACATGGAGTGTAATTCTTATCATTATTGAAATCTATGCACTTATCTGTGACCAGATCTTTTGAATTATAATTACATCCTAAATTCAAGAATAAAATTTCTCAGAAAGTTTTTTTTTAAATTATTGAAAACAGTTGGTTAGTATGTCAAGTGACTTGGAACTGGCATAACTGTAACCTTTTATTTATTTATTCCAAAAGCACACACACAGTAAAGTCGTTGACGTCATCATGATGTAATCATAGAACTTTTTTCCTCGAACCAATTGCTGTTTAAAAGTTAGCAACACATTTTCCTCTATGCTGTTGATCTCATCTACATTTTGAGGCATACTTTAGTTATACATGCCTATAAATTGCTGACAGAAGTTGTTTAAATTATGTTGTTGTTCGGAAGTTTTGTCATGAATAAAATGCAAAGTTTTGTTGATGGGCCTAATGATGAAAATATGGTGGGAAAGAAAATGTTCAATGTTTCATTTTCAAAAGTGGTACGTATTTTGTTTTATTTAACAATTAACTACTTTTTTTTTTAAGGAAAAGCAATGTGTTGTTAATGCACTAAAATATACCTGAAAAAAAAGGTCTAACTAAATACTACCAAAATATTTTTCTGGTCCTGAAACTTTTCGATTGCATCTCCTGCACTCTGACCACTACATCTCATTTTTTGTGTAGTTCATTGCACTCAGTTATGGTGATAATATTAACGATCAGTTAATAATTGGTGGAGGAGGAACTACCGGTACACCGCAGGTCAGATGGAAGACCTCAAATATATGTGTTGGTAGAACTACTGGCACACTGCAGGTAAGATGGAAGACCTCAGATATATGTGTTGGTAGAATTACTGGCACACTGCAGGTCAGTTGGAAGACCTCAGATATATGTGTTGGTAGAATTACTGGCACACTGCAGGTCAGATGTAAGACCTCAAACATATGTGTTGGTAGAACTACTGGCACACTGCAGGTCAGATGGAAGACCTCAGATATATGTGTTGGTAGAATTACTGGCACACTGCAGGTCAGATGTAAGACCTCTGATATATGTGTTGGTAGAATTACTGGCACACTGCAGGTCAGATGTAAGACCCCAGATATATGTGTTGGTAGAATTACTGGCACACTGCAGGTCAGATGGAAGACCTGAGATATATGTGTTGGTAGAACTACTGGTAGAATTACTGGCACACTGCAGGTCAGATGGAAGACCTCATATATATGTGTTAATAGAACTACTGGCACACTGCAGGTAAGATGTAAGACCCCAGATATATGTGTTGGTAGAACTACTGGCACACTGCAGGTCAGATGGAAGACCCCAGATATATGTGTTGGTAGAACTACTGGCACACTGCAGGTAAGATGAATGACCCCAGACATATGTGTTGGTAGAACTTCTGGCACACTGCAGGTCAGATGTAAGACCCCAGACATATGTGTTGGTAGAACTACTAGCACACTGCAGGTCAGATGGAAGACCTCAGATATATGTGTTAATAGAACTACTGGCACACTGCAGGTCAGATGTAAGACCCCAGACATATGTGTTGGTAGAACTACTAGCACACTGCAGGTCAGATGTAAGACCCCAGACATATGTGTTGGTAGAACTACTAGCACACTGCAGGTCAGATGGAAGACCTCAGATATATGTGTTAATAGAACTACTGGCACACTGCAGGTCAGATGTAAGACCCCAGACATATGTGTTGGTAGAACTACTAGCACACTGCAGGTCAGATGGAAGACCTCAGATATATGTGTTAATAGAACTACTGGCACACTGCAGGTCAGATGTAAGACCCCAGACATATGTGTTGGTAGAACTACTAGCACACTGCAGGTCAGATGAAAGACCCCAGATATATGTGTTAATAGAACTACTGGCACACTGCAGGTCAGATGTAAGACCCCAGATATATGTGTTGGTAGAACTACTGGCACACTGCAGGTCAGATGGAAGACCTCAGATATATGTGTTGGTAGAACTACTGGTAGAACTACTGGCACACTGAAGGTCAGATGGAAGACCTCAGACATATGTTTGGTAGAACTACTGGCACACTGCAGGTCAGATGTAAGACCCCAGATATATGTGTTGGTAGAACTACCGGCACACTGCAGGTCAGATGTAAGACCTCAGACATATGTGTTAGTAGAACTACTGGCACACTGCAGGTCAGATGGAAGACCTCAGACATATGTGTTGGTAGAACTACTGGTAGAACTACTGGCACACTGAAGGTCAGATGGAAGACCTCAGATATATGTGTTGGTAGAACTACTGGTAGAACTACTGGCACACTGAAGGTCAGATGGAAGACCTCAGACATATGTGTTAGTAGAACTACTGGCACACTGCAGGTCAGATGGAAGACCTCAGACATATGTGTTGGTAGAACTACTGGTAGAACTACTGGCACACTGCAGGTCAGATGGAAGACTTCAGACATATGTGTTGGTAGAACTACTGGCACACTGCAGGTCAGATGGAAGACCTTAGATATATATGTGTTGGTAGAACTACAGTAGAACTACTGGCACACTGCAGGTTAGATGGAAGACTTCAGACATATGTGTTGGTAGAACTACTGGCACACTGCAGGTCAGATGGAAGACCTTAGATATATATGTGTTGGTAGAACTACAGTAGAACTACTGGCACACTGCAGGTCAGATGGAAGACCTCAGATATATGTGTTGGTAGAACTACTGGTAGAACTACTGGCACACTGAAGGTCAGATGGAAGACCTCAGACATATGTGTTGGTAGAACTACTGGCACACTGCAGGTCAGATGGAAGACCTCAGACATATGTGTTGGTAGAACTACTGGCACACTGCAGGTCAGATGGAAGACCTCAGATATATGTTTTGGTAGAACTACAGTAAAACAACTGGCACACTGCAGGTCAGATGTAAGACCCCAGATATATGTGTTGGTAGAACTACCTGCACACTGCAAGTCAGATGAAAGACCTCAGATATATGTGTTGGAAGAACTACAGTAGAACTACTGGCACACTGCAGGTCAGATGTAAGACCTCAGACATATGTGTTGGTAGAACTACTGGCACACTGCAGGTCAGATGGAAGACCTCAGATATATGTGTTGGTAGAACGACTGGCACACTGCAGGTAAGATGTAAGACCTCAGATATATGTGTTAGTAGAACTACCTGCACACTGCAGGTCAGATGGAAGACCTCAGACATATGTGTTGGTAGAACTACTGACACACTGCAGGTCAGATGGAAGATTTCAGATATATGTGTTGGTAGAACTTCTGGCACACTGCAGGTGAGATGGAAGACCTCAGATATATGTGTTGGTAGAACTACTGGCACACTGCAGGTCAGATGGAAGACCTGAGATATATGTGTTGGTAGAACTACTGGCACACTGCAGGTCAGATGGAAGACCTGAGATATATGTGTTGGTAGAACTTCTGGCACACTGCAGGTCAGATGGAAGACCTCAGACATATGTGTTGGTAGAACTTCTAGCACACTGCAGGTCAGATGGAAGACCTCAGACATGTGTTGGTAGAACTTCTAGCACCTGCAGGTCAGATGGAAGACCTCAGATATATGTGTTGGTAGAACTACTGGCACACTGCAGGTCAGATGGAAGACCTCAGACATGTGTTGGTAGAACTTCTGGCACACTGCAGGTCAGATGGAAGACCTCAGATATATGTGTTGGTGGAACTACTGGCACACTGCAGGTCAGATGGAAGACCTCTTTCATAAAAGTCTCCAGTACACATTTTTAAAAAAAAATTGCAAGTTATTGTTTAAATGCCTTTTATATTCTTTGTATTGGGTTCCATCTTAACACTTGCTTATAAGGTCTGAAGAGAAATTGCCTTTTTGCAATAAAATAGTTAAAATGACTGAATGATGCATTTAATTTTCCAAGCTCTGAAGTTAAATGCAAGTATTTAGCTCACATCAAAGTTTCTTTGGCCAAAGATATGACAGTCTAATCAGGTCAGAATACATTAAGTTATATCAGTTTGCCTCTTACATGTATGTCACAATTGTAAGCAAACTGTTGTTATATCACACTGACACAGTTATGGTTATATTGGTAATGTCCAGCTAATTGTTGGTGGAGGAAGATCCCAGACATATGTCTGGGTAGGACCGCTGGTGCACCACAGGTTAGCTGGAAAACCACAAAACATGCAGTCTTCACGATAGAAATTTACAAACACTAGACCTTCCAAGCTAGCAGTATCTACTGGTCTAGACCAAATTTTACAGGACCTGTATGATTTTGGCATTTTGACACAAAAAAGAACTTGTTTAGCCAATCATGTTTTATTCTGTCATTTATAAAACGACAACAACTTAGTGATCTGAACATAATGGCAATCTCTGTACAAGGTTGGTAGGCTAACTGAGGTGCTACGTGTGGTTGGGTTCAGTAAAAGGCTGTAAAGCATTGTTTGGTAAAGTTTATTATAGAAGTTTTCATAATATTTCAGAATTTAGAAAAAATGTGGCAGAAAGTTCTGTTGGACCATCAATCAGTCCATTTAACTTAATTTACTGGACCAACAGAGATTTTTGTGGACTCGGTCCACTGGATTTTGTTGAAGCCTGCATGAAAGTTCACACCGACTGCGACTTGAACCCATATGGTGAGGGGCTGAGAATGTTGTTGTTTTTAGAACTTGGCAAATAAAAAGTGATCTGCACACAATTCTGTCTCCTTTCTCACTCCTATCTCATTCCTATCTCCAATTCTATCTCAAACTTTCTTTCTTATTCAAACCTGTCTACTGGCTTTCTATTTCTGCCATTTTCTCAATTTATATTGCTATATCTGCATGCGGCATCATTTTAGACATTCTTACGTTGAAGTCATTGTTTGTAACTTTGGCAACATAGCTCTTACCTTTATCCTACATCTTTACTGTGAAATAAAGGGATTTTTATCCCAAATGAGACTCAAACCCTCATGGTGAGGGGCTGAGTACCAGTATTTCTGTCATTTGAATACTTAACAAGTAAGACTCCTTAATGATTCACAACACAGATCTTCTCTTTACAAGCATGTCGCTCTACCAAGTGGGCTAGAGAGGCTTTGTGAACAAACTTGCATTGAAACTGCTGTACTTCTCCCTCCTTTCACAGTAAGATCCAATTCAAATGTCATCCCTGGTTCTACCCTACAGCACTATTGCATATGACAGCACTTATACCGGCTATTGCAGTAGGTAATGGAACCACATGTAACAGGAGCAGAAAAAGAGAGCATCCACCAGGATTTGAACCATAGTCTTCCCCAATACTAACTCTAACTCTACAAACTGAGCTATAATTGCCAATAATCTACCAGTGAAACTGCTACATAACTAAATGAATTAATACCTAGTGTTATTTTTTTTGACAATTAGTTAAGAAAGGGTGAATGCAGTTAAAGCATTTGGCAGATTGAAAGATAATATATCACTCATATTATTACTGAAACTACCTATGATAGATCTGATCTGGAAACTTATCACAGCTAGACATGCAAATGGACCATCAACAGGCTGGTGGTGCTTGATTTGTGTAGCTGCCCAGAAGATATGTTCTGAACATTCCAGTCACTGCAAGTGGTCACTTGGGACAGAACAAATATATGAGTGCCAGCAGAAAGTTCTGAAAACTCTGCTTTATATGTTCTATCAATTTTTATGAAACTTATATCCCCTTGTATGGTAACAGTGCTGCATTTAGAGGTCTTTTATGCAAAATATGCTGAGCATTTGGCATTTGTGTATGATTAGGTGCTGTTGGTGGCATTGTTTTATTTAGGGTAAATTTACTAATGTATCAAGGAAACGGTCTGTATAAATCTGCTGTCTTTGCTTAATTGTTCATTGCATTAAATGAAATAAGTTTATATCATGTATATGGGAACAGTGTTCTGTTATGTGCTACAATTGTTAAATGGGCTCCTTTCTAAAAAATAGACATACAGACTTTTACAAATTATCAGCATTCCTGTAGTTAGTGAACAGTTTTGTGACAATGACATCACTGTTGCAAAAAGAACCATGCGGTAGGATGTGCACTGCAATGTGGAATAGTTAGCATACATATCTGGCATGAGTTTGGGTCAGTGTTTACAATTTTGATGGGGAGTCCATAGCTAAACAAGATTTGCACCTGATAGCTCCCCCTCCCCCTGTTTTCTCTGCTCACAAGAGCAAAAGCAGGTAAGAATTGGCAAAGAAAATATAAGCCCAGTGTAAAAACTGGTGATATAAATTTGAGTTTTGACAGGTAATGTAACATGCCTGTCATTTTTGGAGCCTGATGGAAAGGAAAATGAAAATATGGAAGGGAATTAGATGGCTTTGTCTATCTTCATCCTACCCCAGCCAGTAGCTTTTTTCCCTTACAGCCTGACTTTCCAGGTGTGTCAAGTGCATTGGATATATGCTGTTATGTCTTGAGACATGTGAAATAAGTATCCAGTGTTTTTGTACCAGAGCACACGGCTGTCATATAACAGATGCATGGTGAACAAAATTCTGCCTGATGTCTTCAACCATCATGCACATTTCCTTAGAGACAGTGTTAGCTTTTCTCAGGTAAAGTGTTGCCTTCATTGTTACATCATGTGTGAAACATTGTGAAATGTGTGAAACAATACCAACCACATTTTCATTGTCCAGAAGTTGGATCATTTAGTTCTTGAACATTTGCAATAGTCTAAGAATAGGCAAAAACTGTCAACAGACCATGTTACTGGAACCATGACATCCTGCTGTAGGGGATTGTTTACAGCACATTTGGGATAGTTGTTGAGCATACTTGCTATGAATTTTTGTAAATTGAATAAAACAAACATAGATGATAAACTATAACCAAAGTGTGTAAGCCTACTGTTTGATTAAATTACAGCATAAGTCTTTTAGAAAATTGTCAGTGCAAAGAAGAACTTAAATGAAATGTTAGGTTTACTTCGAAAATTAATGCCGTCATTTTATGTCTCGTATGTTTTTGCACATCAAGTCTGTTATAATACTCATTTTATCACTAGCACTTAAAGATGAGGCAACAAAAATATTTTTTCACAGGTGCAGCTGCAATCTTAATCTTTATGAACATTTAACTAAACACATTTATTTTTTATTTTATGACTTAAGATATAACTTCTATAGTTTATAAATCGTATAGTGTATTCAGAATATTAACTGGATTATTATCGGGCCTTATAGATACTTCTTATTTCTTCTATGCCAATTATTTCTGCAACCACTAAAATGAGATAAGGCTATGAAAAGCAAAACAACAAGAACAATGAATTATGTAATGAAAGGTTTCTTTCATGCTGAAGAATAGTTTAAAGACATAATTTGTCAAAATTGAAAGAAAGTAAAACAAATGGTGCTATTGACCTGTCCATCTGGTCACTGTTGATGTTGTTGTTGCTATTGGTTAATCGTTTTGTTATGGCCCATTTCTCAAAAACCATTAGAACTATTTTCTTGTAACATGGAGTACTTGCTCACTTTAAATTTAACTTATTTGTGAAAGGTAAGTAAGCCTAATGCCTAATATTAATTTTGATAATTTTACCCTTTTTTCATAAAATGTTCCCAACACAGATCTTCTATAAGATTTTTGTTCCATTTCTCAAAAAAAAATTAAAAAAAATTTGATTGTATTCAATTTAAATGTAAGATACTTGTTTATATTCACTGTAAACTTAAAATACTTGTTAACTATCAAGGCAAAACTTATCACAAAAAAGGCAGCTAACCCTAAGATAAAAGTTTAGACAGTTTTTGCTCATTTTTCTGTTTACTTACATTTTACAATTCAGCACTGAGAGAAGTTGATTAGGCTGTCTAGAGACAATAATTTTGCAATTATTCAACAGTATTATCTAATGCCACAGAATTCTGAATGGCAAACACTATCAAACAAAGTGCCCAGTGAAGACATTTAAATCATTCAAAAATGCATGTCACTTGAAGAAATAATAATTTTGTAAGAATATTTTTGTGTGTGTGTGTGTCATCTGTCATAAGAAGCAGTCAAGACCAGTTTGTAGTACCAGTATATAAAATGGCCTTTGGTATAGTGTTTCAGCAGTGATGCATGGGATTAGGGATTAGCCGGCATTTTTGCCAATACTGCGCAGCGACATTTCTATCATTATAGCACAGGAGCACTTATGAGGTGCCCAGGGACTGAACCCGGCCGGTCCATTATACTGACACCGACGAGTCAGGCGTAATGCTGTCCCCTTAGCCCCGAGCGTTAGGAGGGAAGCCACTACTACCAACTTTAAAGTCTTTGGTTAGACCCGGCCGGGGTTCGAACCCACGACCTCCCGATCCGCAAGCCGACGCTCTACCACCTGAGCTATTGCGGCCGGTTGTGATGCATGGAAAGCTTTTCTTCAATAAGTATAGGGACTCAAATTGGAGTCATTGCTGCATCCATGCAGGCTTGTCTTACCTCAGTATTTCTATGTAGCAGGAGTTAGTTATGACAGCTTGGCTGAAAAAAAGTAATTCTGGGATAAAATATTTCTTCATGTTGTAAATCTGGCACATCAGGGTTCGACATTAACTTTGTTGAGAGCTGGACCAGTGGTCCAGTAACACAGAAAACTTACTAGACCTGACCTAAACTGGACTAGACCAAAATGTAAAACGCATAATACACATACAAGTCATACTTAAATCAAATTGTTATATGAGTTCAAGCATTGTGTTGCAATAACGTACCAATATGACTAAGTATGACTAGAAATTTATATGAAACTTAATATTCTATTAATGCAACTTAGGTATGATTATACTTATGATTATACCAAACATAACATTGCTCTTTTCTTCAAAATCTAGCCAACTAAACTCATCTGTTCATTTTGGACAAACGATCTTATCCGCTTTGTTGTGTCATACAGTTTTTTTAAGCATCCTTCCTCGTTCTGTTTTGTCGGACGAAAAAACGAACCTAAATAAATTGCTCGACATGTTTGTGTTGTCTGCGCATAGTGCGTTATGAACAAACCTTATAATAGTCTGTTATCGTAATACTTGGGATCCCAACATTACAGATAGTATTTCTGCTTTTGTATCCCTCACATTTTTATTTAAATAGTATAAATAATAAAAGAACAGTTCTGTAAACTTTAGAAAATGAGAAGTTAGATGAAAAAATAAGCATTCGTATCCTGCTTAACAATACATATTACGACATTTGATATTTGACAAGTGCATGGGGAAAAGGCTCGTTCTGAAAACAAAAGCCAAAGAGTGAAGGCATGTCAAGGATGTTACTAAATATACTGCTAAATATAGCACTCTCAGGTTTCCCAAGAAACTGTATCAACAAGTGTGAAAAGTTTGACAGAGTTTAACCATTATAAGTATTTTTTTAAACTTTTGATTCATTCATAGGCAGATTTTTTGCGAACTTTGTCCGATTTAGAACATGACCAGTCAGTCCAGCTAGCCTAGAACAATTAAGGGATTTCCCCATTGGAAATGATTTATTATCAAGCTTCTGTTTTTAAGTAATATTTGTATTCAGACAAAGATAAGAAGCAATAAGAAAGGAAACAAATAAGAGAATCTGTGCAAATGAAGAATATGATAACACACCACTCAGTTAGCTAAAAAATAAAAACAAAAATTTTTGAGACAATTAACAAAGATCTTAAATAATAATAAAAGTAAATAAATTCTAATATTAATGATAATGTTTCATGAAAAGATAGATTATAGCTGCAATACATTTTTGAAAAAATGAGGAAAATGTCATTTGATATTTTAGCTGTTGAAGTTGAGAATATAATTATGTAGTTATTATATATACCAAAACATTTTTAAACTAAATACACTACACAGAAACATAAAAGTAGTTGTTTAATTACTGATTTCAATCACCGAAGATCAAATTTAAAAAAAAAAAATCCATTGTGACAAACAAGTAAGCATTTAAGTGATGTTTCATTCCAAATTAATGCTGGGGTGTTTTGATTAAAATTGCTTCAGAGTTCAGATTGATACAGCAGTGTTCCTTTTCTAAAGCATATCATTTCTCCATGAACATTCTGCCATGTGGATCATTCCTCTTTGCACATAATTCTGCCATGTGGACCATTCCTCCTTGCACATAATTCTGCCATGTGGACCATTCGCCCATGTACATTATTCTGGTATATGGATCATTCTCCTATGTACATCATTAGTCTGCAATATGGATAATTCCTCAATGTACATTAGTCTGGCATGTGGATCATTCCTCAATGTACATTATTCTGCCATATGGAGCCTTCCTCCATGTACATTAGTCTGCCTTATGGGTCATTCCTAAATGTACATAAGTCTGCCATGTGGTTCATTTCTCCATGAATATTATTCTGCCATATGGATCATTCCTCCATGTGCATAAGTCTGCCATATGAATCATTCTTCCATGTACATTAGTCTGCCATATGAAACATTCCTCTATGAATATTATTCTGCAATATTAATCATTCCTGCCATGTGGATAATTCCTCAGGGTGAATCATTCCTCCATGTACATTATTCTGCCATGTGGATCATTCCTCCATGTACATTATTCTGCCATGTGGATCATTCCTCCATGTACATTATTCTGAGATGTGGATCATTCCTCCATGTACATTAATCTGCCATGTGGATAATTCCTCAGTGTGGATCATTCCTCCATGTACATTAATCTGCCATGTGGATAATTCCTCAGTGTGGATCATTCCTCCATGTACATTATTCTGCCATGTGGATAATTCCTTAGTGTGGATTATTCCTCCATGTACATTATTCTGCCATGTGGATCATTCCTCCAAGTACATTATTCTGTCATGTGGATCATTCCTCAATGTACATTATTATGCCTTGTGGATCATTCCTCCATGTACATTATTCTGTCATGTGGATCATTCCTCCAAGTACATTATTCTGCCATGTGGATCATTCCTCAATGTGGATCATTCCTCAATGTACATTATTATGCCTTGTGGATCATTCCTCCATGTACATTATTCTGCCATGTGGATCATTCCTCCAAGTACATTATTCTGTCATGTGGATCATTCCTCAATGTACATTATTATGCCTTGTGGATCATTCCTCCATGTACATTATTCAACCACGTGGATCATTCCTCAATGTACATAATTCTGCCATGTGGATCATTCCTCAATGTGAATCATTCCTCCAAGTACATTATTCTGTCATGTGGATCAATCATCCAGGAACATTATTCTGCCAAGAGTGGTTTGCTGCTCTGTAGAATTTTTTCTCAAACATCGTTTTGCTGATCCTTTCACTTGTCACAGTTTTTACCTGCAATGTATGATTTGTTTTTCTACTCTGATTTAATTCTTATTTAGTTTGTGTGAAGGTAGTGGAATAAAAAACTGTTTTTAATAATGAAATGTAAATAGTGTCTGCTGCTGATGATCAAGGTAATCATGATAGTAATGATGAGGATGATTGATGATGATGACAATGATGTGATGATGATGATAATTAGAAAGAAGATAAAACCAGGACACAATGAGGATGATTGTTTTGAAGATGAGGAAGATGATGGTTATGAAAATATTTTTTATTAAAAAAAAATTGAATCAAACTTCTTTGCGAAATTAGTAATTACTACTATAGTTAAGTTTATATTTTACATCATGCTCTGAACACGAAGGACGTAAAATGAATCATCTTCAAGATGGTTAACTGCTTCTTCATCTCTACTAGTGTCACTTTCTGGTAATGAATTTGATTGAGTGCACATTTGTTTTGTTGAACATTATCATTCTAGCATACAGTACTGGCATACCCCAAAATTTGTTGGCATATCAATAATGGTTAGGAATCAGACCTCTGGGGAGATACAACAGGGCCTCTCATCTTTGAATGCTCTTCTGTCTTAGAGGAGGAATTGTTCTCTCTGAATACTCTCCAGCTATGAAGTTGCATTTGTCAATGACAAAATAAGTGACATGGACATGTATTATGTTTGATTGTTTTTCCAGTCTTATAAATGAAGGCAATATTAATATGCCGTAGCAATGAGGCATGGCTCATTTCAAGGCAAACTGCAATGAAGATGTGGCCAAGACTTATTTCTGATGGCATACTTAATATATATTTATATATATACCAGGACTGTCACTGATTTCCTGTATAACAAATTGATGCTCTCCATGTATGGACAAAATCATCACTATATCAACAAATTTGCATCTTAAAGTATGAGATTATAAATAGTTTTATTACCTGCTATTTATGTTACAGTCAGACAGACTTTGTCCATTTAATGATATTTTGATTGTTGATATATATACGAGAGACTTACAAACTTTGGATAGCATGATTGCATATTATTTCAAGTTGAAATAAGATCTATTTGTTGATGCCATTGGTAATACGTCAAATCTGTATATTTTATCTAACACTGTTCTGCTGCATTCACAAAAAAACGTGTCAGTACTTATGTAATAATTATGCTGTATGTAGAGAAAGAATTAATGGCAAATTGTGGTCCTGATGTTGAGTATGCTTAAGTATCAGAACCATCTTGAGGCTATAAAAGCTGCAATGTTTTATAGCCTGCAGGGTTTTATGTGCTGCACTCTTGCACAGCTTTAGGAAGAATGTGGGAGTGGAAATGAGCTGGTATACACCCTTAAAAGTCTCTTACAGGATATGATCTGATTCACTCATTTGTAGCTTAAAATTGCATTTTTTTTTATGTGCAGTTTATATTAATTCTTAAGTGGAAAAGTTTTATGTGTCTTTCGGTTATTCCTTTTTTGGAACTTTTATGACATACTTTTAAGATGGATGATCAGTTATTCTGTTTAATGTTTCAGAGACACATGCAAGGCCATGTATTACAATCTTCCAAGGTTTACCATTAAAAGGTCATTTTTTTTTATTATTATTTACTTATTTCAAATAGTTTACCCTTTTGTGAAGTAGTTTAAATCATATAGATTCAAAATGCTTACTCATTGCAGGAGGTTTTTGATATACACATAGATATCATTCATTTTTAAAAAAAATACTTCACAGCAACAAAATAATTGTCATTTTTATGACGTCCAGATATTTTGGTAGAGGAAGACCCCAGACAAATGTCTAGATAGAATCACCGATAGATAGAGTGGAGCTGGAAAACCTTGCCAAGTTTAAATTCGTTACTCCAATTAGAGTTTAACCAATGCATTATGAGGCTGATGGTTAGACAAGTTTACACTTGTGACTCTATCACCTCATCATGAGTGCCCATCACCCATCACCAAATTTATAGAGTGCTTTCTGAAACTTATTTTTTTAATACAATATTTCAGGATTAATAATTCAAAATATTTTAGCACCCCACTCATACAAGAATTATTTTTATAGACTTTAGTTTCCAAACTGACAAATTTCAGGGGGGAACCACTGACATGCCATAGGTCATATGTCAGTAACTGTTACCTTGAGTATCTGCCCATTTTGTGGCAACACATTTAATTGTAACATCTAACTTTACAATAGTATCAGATTGGGTCTTCCTCTTTCAGCTAAAAAACTTTTGTAGGACTTCCAGTTTTATGTGCTATTTTCAGCGATCACCTGCTAATAAAAGGTTTAATGTTGATTTTTTTCTGCAGTTTGTGAGAAATCTGAAAATATTACTTGCTATTTTCTAGGTAAAGTGTGAGCTGATTCAATTAAATGATAATAAACATATTTGATATCTTTAGTACCTTTTAACATTATATGTTATCTATTTTAATTTTGCAGCCCTATCTGTTTTTTAATAATTTCTTATACTCTGGTATGCAATTACTGTATTCACATCTGAGGACAACTCATCTGCAAAATAGTGCTTAAGAAATTTTTCAAATTTACAAAAAAACACTAAGCAAGGGCTTGGGTTTGAGAACTTTTTGTATTCACTTTGCTAGTAGTGAATACAATGTTGCCTTCATCAGCTGACCTAACAGATTTAACTAGTTCCTAGTGCAACAAGAAATAGTTCCATATTGTTTTATAATAGTGCCTTTAACGTAAGGAAGTAACAGTTAGAATCCTGTGGCAGTAGAGAATCATCAAATTTGCATATTAGTATGTCAAACCTGTTTAATCTAGATACAAATGTGACTATGCATTCAACATAAAATAAACTACTTTATTACATAAATCACTATTTACAGCATCTAGAAATACAGCATCCAGCACAGAGTAAGTCAAATCTTTTACTGCTACCTTTTCACATAAAACAAGTCAAACACTCCTGAGAAATAACTACAAGGCAATGACTAATGGGACTAAAAAGTAAATAACTGTTAGCCTACTATGCACAAATTGAGCTGTCTTCAGAAAATGTTGTAGATCCAGATCAGCCTGCTGCTCGCTTGAGTTAGAAGGGTTTATGCCAGATATTCTGGATCAGTTTCTAGTACAATTGTCTGAAATGCAATACCATATTATAGATTCTGACTGATAGCCTATGTGCATGGCTGCTGTTTAACAGCCTGTCTGTATGGCAGGTATGTGAAGATCTTATTTTTATTTGCATGCATGAAAGCCGCTGCGATAAGGTAGGAACATGGTATGCAAGTGACTGACCTTTGGGAGATTACAGCTGACAGGTACCTTATTACTGGCCTTGGGCATGCTTTTAGAGATGTGTTTTGGTTTGGAAGTATATCTCAGCAATAAATCATGGTCATTATATCAACATTTAACTGTTATTTGTGGAAGAAGACCCCAAAAAGAAATGTTTTAAAAATCCAATGTCACATCAAAAACTGCCACGATTGTCAAAATAAAAAAAACTGTCATCAGATAATGATATGTTTCGATTATTTTTTTATTATTATTTTGTATTTGATTTGTCAAGTAAGGGAGATTACTGTGATGGGAATCATGCTGACAATTTGGCGGGAAACAACTGAATCATGCAATTTGATTGGCTAGTTTCTTGAATTAATTTCCTTAACCTTTAATAACTTACGAAAGTAGATAGGAATGCTCTTCAGTATGTCTTTTGATGTTCAGACTGCATGCAAACAAATTGAGATTATCTATTAGTAACAAAACAGTCCATAGCCAGAAAAACGCTTGTCCTGAACGATCCATTGAGCATGCACGGTAAAGTCGGACTGTAGATGCCATGTTTTTACAACATGTAAAGATACTTGCAACCTATAATTATAAAATGGTATTTGCTTTTTAGTTTGTTTTAAAAAATATATTGTCTTGGGAATTAAAGTATACTGAAAACCTTCTAATAAAACACAACTTTTCAAAAATGTCTTTGTCAATTGTACCCATACTGCTTTAACCTGCTTACCTGTTCCAGTTTTTGAGTCGCTTCGCATCATTGACTTTCCTTGTATTGGTTTTTAGCTGACCTGCAATGTGCCAGAGGTTCCTGCAAAGATGTTTGTCTTGGGTCTTCCTTCACTTCATACACAGTATTGCTGAAAGTAATGTAAACTTTGTTTTGACCAGTCAATTGCTTTCTTTTATTTATACCACTGCACCATGGAGCAGTAGACTAATCAAAATGACATTATTTTAAGGCTTAACACAGCAGTTTGTGACATTTTTAAAAGGAACAGACATCCCTTATTTCTGGATTCCTTATTAAAATGGTTGCTAAAGATATTATACTGTCAATTATTGGCCCTATTAGCCCTGATTGCATAAAATATGATAATTTTTTATCAATAATTTTTTTTTTTTAATTTATAAAAACAAACACTGTTATTCTGAACATATCACTTGCAAACAAGTTATCTAGACTTGTTGGTTTAAAATGCATGTTAGTTGCCACTATTCAGTTAATTTGCTGTGCAATTTATAGAATTGAATATTAAATTTTCTTCCTGCCTTGTTCTGCCCTGAGGATTATTTTCCATGAATGTTCTGCCTTGTGGCTCATTTTTCATTTGTACTTTTAAGGTAAATAGATGTATTCTTCAAAAATATACTGATAAACCCTGCAGTAGAAGATTCATCCCAATTAACTTGTAGTAAATTTATTAATGTGAATGCAGGGAGCACAAAAAATTCCCAATTTCAGCAACAAATTGTCTTGATTGTCAAAGAGAGGAATTATTACCAGTAGGATCAATTTATCTCTGATTCATTTTGCACTTTTCTTTTGCAGTTATGGAAGTACACATTGATACAAATGCTACTACATGTAACCTCCTAAACTCTCTAGAAAACTGTTGACTGTTTCCAAGTCGAGTTAATTTGGACATGGGTGAATAAGTGTGCAGACTGTTATTGGTAGCCCTTTTACCTCGGTGGGCTTGTTTGTTTATGAGATTATCATCCCAACATAAGTATTTCAGTTATCTGGAGATGGTGTTCACTTGAAACAGATATAGTGCTGCCTTCACTGTGTATAGCATGCCAAGAACATCTGGCATGATACCACACCCAGTCACATTACCCTGACACCGGGTCATTTGTATATTGGATTTATCACCCTAAAAACAGTACTGCAGTTATTTAGAGATGGTGTCCACTTGAATCAGATATAGCACTGCCTTCACTGTGTATAGCATGCCATAAACATCTGACATGATTCCCCACTGTCACATCCAGTCATGGAACTATCTTTATATTTGCTTGAGCTATACCACTGCCATTGGTATGTCACGGCCCAGAATCAAACCTGGTATATCCTGTACCTGGAGCTGATGCTCTACTGATTGTACCAGCTCTGGTCTCGATAGGTTTTGTTGAGTGGTCAGAAACAAGCCAGAATAAATGTACATGTTTATTATGTTTCATTTTTGCAGCTTGTGCATATAAAATATCTTTATATAATATATAAAAATGCAGAAACTATACTAAATGAAAAAATTACATCACTGGCCTTTGACAATGTTTGTAAATTGTTAGTAAAATAACAACTTTATAAATATATTGTCAGCATGTAAGCTGCAGATCTAACTTTTTACTCTGAACAATCAACTGACTTTAAAATAATCTGTTAATGTTTTTTTTGTAACTTAAGTAATTTAAAAGCACTAACTTTTGCTATCGATTTACTGGGTGAATTATATGTACCGGTACCTAGGACATGGGCACAGAGTACTTTAGGTCACATGATCAAAACAAAAGAACATCAAGTTAAATATTGATTAATGATTTAAACCAAACGTGATTTACTTCTTGCATGGGATTTGCATGAACTTATTATAACATACTATTTTATCTTGTGTACAGGGACAAGATAAAAAAAAGTTTTATCGTAGGTGTTAGGCAATCTTTGAAAGTTCCAGCTGCAGTGTGCCATTTGCTCTACCCAGACATTGATCTGGAGTCTTCCTCTACCAAAATAGCTGAACGCCGCTATAATTGGTCACTGCAATGTATTTAAAAAACAAAACCAAAACCAAAATGATGAATAATAATGCTAGTCCTCAGTACATTTGGATGTTTCTGTTGATGAGCTGAGATTTTATTCATGGAGGTCAAGGTCATAAATATTAATTAATGACCGTCTTGAAGAAACATGGGGGAAAGTAACCCATGAGTGATTCTCAATTGGAAGAAACATGAGATTTTCTGTTGACCATGTCTTTGTTCAGTTGTTAATCTATTCTGTGATCTGTTGACTAGTGGATTGTTTGTGGTGATTGAAATGATAGAATGGCCTGAAGCATCTGCTGAAAGATGTTGGTGGTTGAAGGGCGTAGGGGCATGACTGATGAGGCAGGGTCTGGCGGGGAACCTCCATAGACCAACAATAGAATGCTGGAATGTCCTGCATTGTGTACATAAGACAGTATTAAACTATACATCTCATCTTCCTTATCGCCATTTATAAGATTTGTCACTAATGCAAACAGTGATAGAGAATACTTCTAACCTCTCTGCTTTTCTTTTTTTAATAGTTGCAGTGTAAAAGAAACAGTCAAACAAAAAAGTAATTGACATATAATTGAAAAAAAAAACATGACACATTTCCTAAGCAGTAATAAAAAATTAAAATTAAATTACCCCCCTTGATCATTAAAGTATGTCATATTAATTTTGCAAGCCATCAAGAGAATGCTTAACTTATCAAGAAGTCTTCACAATTTCTTAATTGCAAAAATGTCAGATGTACTAATATAGTACTTTTACCCATTGTTACACTCTTAATATTCAAACATGTCGGGTATTGTAGTCAATTTTACCCATTCTATACAATTTCTAAATCACAAACATGTCGGATGCACTAATATTGCAGTACTTTTTACACATTTGTTAAAATCTCTGAATCACACATATGTCTCATGCACTAATATTGCCTTTACTCTTATCTATTCTTTAAAATATTTCAATCACAAACATATAAGATGTACTAATCATACATGTGAACTCTCCAACTTTTGGAGGTAGACTCCCACCTTTAAGGTTGAAAATTATTTGAAAATGCGGTGTGTTTTACACATTTTCAGAAATCTCCTCACTTGGAAACAGATAATTTCTTTACTTGTTTATATAAAAAACACAAATCTCCCACTTTTCAAGTGTAAATCTCCCACTTTGGCCTCAGAGAAAGTTCACATGTATAACTAATATTGCAGTCAATTTGACCTATTCTTTAAAATTTCTGTGTCGCGAACATATTGTAAGGTACGAATATTGCTGTCATATTTATTCATTCTTTACGATCACTAACTCTCTAAACATATCAGATGTACTAAAATTGCAGTCATTTTCACCCATATCCATAATCGTAACTAGCACACGTTTTCCTGTGCTGTTTAGTAGGTCATTTAATGAAGATCACTCTTTGCTGTTTTAACCCAGTTTCTCAAAGCTGCACTTTGTATCCATGTTTTGGCCAATTGCTATCAGAATAGTTGATCAAATGGGACACAAATGGGTATTGATATCTCGTCTCATTATTCAGTTATTATTGATTAGATGAGTTATGGATAAAAGTGTTTACCATCATCTTCTGAGCTATTGCCTTTTGATTGCTGGAGAAAATCCTGCAATATCGGACCATCGAAAATAGTTGAAAAGAGAAGTGAGCAGGGTAAAGTGGTAAAAACATTATAATCCACAACGATAGTGATGGAATGCGTTACTGTAAGCCTGGGGTTATGGATATAGTTTCCACTATCAGATAAATGGGTCTGGGTAAGACATTGTTTTATGTTCACATCTTATCTTGTACAAAACCCGTGCCTGCAAGTGAATTCAAAAGGTCTTCTCGTGCATTGTAATGACTTACTTGTTTAGCTTCATTTATTCAGTAACTGACAATAATTTGTGATTTTATTTTGCAGTTTGGACTAAGAGGTAGTCTCTAAGCCATAGTTTGATATGAGAATAATGTATTTATGTGTGGTATCAGGATAATATTATTAGTCATGGTATCAATATGATGGGGCCAACTATTGTATCAGACTTATATGACCAAGTATGGTATCAGGATGATGGGGCCAAATATTGTATCAGAATAATATGACCAAGTATGGTATAAGGGTGATAAGTCTACAGGTAAGTATGGTATCAGAATGATTCGCCTAAGTAGGGTATCAGAATAATGTGACTTAGTATGGTATTAGGACAATGTGACCAAGTATATGGTATCAGGATGTGACCAAGTATGGTAACAGGATGATGGGGCCAAGTAAAGTATCAGGAAAATGAGTCCAGGCATAGTATCAGGATAGTGAGTCCATGTATAGTATCAGGATAATGAGACCATGTATACTATTAGGATAATGTGACAAGTATGGTGTCAAGATGATGTGACCAAGTATGGTACCAGGATGTTGGGGCCAAGTATGGTATCAGGATAATATGACCAAGTATGGTACCAGGCTCATGGAACCATGTATAGTATCATGAAGGACAAATATAGTATAGTATCAGGATGACTTGCCTAAATAGGGTATCAGAATAATGTGACTTAATACAGGTTAGGATAATAAGACCAAGTATGGTATTGGGATGATGGGATCAAGTATGGTATTAGGATGATGGGATCAAGTATGGTATTGGGATAATGGGATCAAGTATGGTATCAGGATGATGGAATCAAGTATGGTATTAGTATGATGAGATCAAGTATGGTCTCAGGATGATGGGGTCAAGTATTGTATTGGGATAATGGGATCAAATATGGCAACAGGATATTGGGATCAAGTTGGGTATCAGGATGATGGGATCAAGTATGGTATTAGGATAATGGGATCAAGTATGGCATCAGGATGATTAAATCAAGTATGGTATTGGGATGATGGAATCAAGTATGGTATTTGGATAATGGGATCAAGTATGGTATCAGGATAATGAGATCAAGTATGGTATCAGGATGATTGAATCAGGTATGGTATCGGGATGATGGAATCAAGTATGGCATCAGGATAATGGGATCAAGTATGGTATCAGGATGATTGGATCAGGTATGGTATAAGGATAATGGGATCAAGTATGGTATCAGGATGATGGAATCAAGTATGCTATCGGGATGATGGAATCAAGTATGGTATTGGGATAATTGGATCAAGTATGGTATCAGGATAATGGGATCAAGTATGGTATCAGGATAATGGGATCAAGTATGGTATCAGGATAATGGGATCAAGTATGGTATCAGGATAATGGGATCAAGTATGGTATCAGGATGATGGAATCAAGTATGGTATCGGGATGATGGAATCAAGTATGGTATTGAGATAATGGGATCAAGTATGGTATCAGGATAATGGGATCAAGTATGGTATTGGGATAATGGGATCAAGTATGGTATTAGGATAATTGGATCAATTATGGTATCAGGATAATGGGATCAAGTATGGTATCAGGATGATTAAATCAAGTATTGTATCGGGATGATGGAATCAAGTATGGTATTGGGATAATAGGATCAAGTATGGTATCAGGATAATGGGATCAAGTATGGTATCAGGATGATTGAATCAGGTATGGTATCGGGATGATGGAATCAAGTATGGCATCAGGATAATGGGATCAAGTAGGGTATAAGGATAATGGGATCAAGTATGGTATTGGGATAATGGGATCAAGTATGGTATAAGGATAATGGGATCAAGTATGGTATCAGGATAATGGGATCAAGTATGGTATCAGAATAATGGGATCAAGTATGGTATCAGGATTATGGGATCAAGTATGGTATTGGGATAATGGGATCAAGTATGGTATTAGGATAATGGGATCAAGTATGGTATCAGGATGATAGGATCAAGCATGGTATCAGGATGATAGGATCAAGCATGGTATCAGGATAATGGGATCAAGTGGGTTATCAGGATGATTGGATCAAGTATGGTATCAGGAGGATGGGACCAAATATAGAATCAGGATAATGAGACTACATGTAAGTTTGGTATCAGGATGAGAAGGACCAAATATAGAATCGGGATGATGTGACAAAGTATGGTATCAGAATAATGTAACCAAGTATGGTATCAGAATAATATGACCAAGTATAGTATCAGAATAATGTGATCATGTGTGGTATCTGGACAGTAGACAAAATGCAGTATAAGGATGATGGGACAAAGTATGGTATCAGGATGATGAGGCCAAGTATGGAATCACAATAATCAGGATAATGTGAATAAATATAATACCAGAATAATGTAACCAGGTGTTTTATTAAGATAATGTGATTGAGTATGGTATAATGTCATGATATCACAAATTATTGGATATCAGTAGAGATCTACACAATGAAGGCAGCATCCAAGAGCCCTATTGATTAGTAATAAAAAGCCATTAAGCAAATATACATTTAAAAAGTCCATTTTCATAGAGATTACTAATCTTTGTTTCCCATGGTTCTTTTTTCTCCCAGACATGTTCTTGCACCCAATACTCTTGTATTTTATTGTCTACATCTTTTTTCTCTCTCTGGACATTTCTACACTAGGAATTGATCATCAATGATTGCCAGAAGATAATCACTACAGCTGAACTGGTTTGACCTGTAACCATTTAATATTGGTGGCTCAATATAATGTACATATTTGGAAAGAAAAAAACCCACCAGAATCCTGGTCAGTATTATTGGAACATGGAATCAAGGACATTTGTGGCATTTTAGGGGCGTTTTGCTAATAGACGTTCAAAGGGGATGGTTAACACTTAATGGACTGGTTGACACTGCTAGTTTGGAGGAATGGTAGACACTTATTGGCCTGGTTGACACCAATGGAATGGTAGACACTTATTGGCCTAGTTGACACCAATGGAATGGTAGACATTGGCCTGATTGACACAGAGGGAATGGTAGACACTTATTGGCCTTGTTGACACAGAGGGAATGGTAGACACAGTGTTCTCCAGAAGCACCGGCGGCCGGCGGTATCGCCTGATACTTAAGAAATGAGCGCCGGCTACTCTCTCTCAAAAAAAAAAATAATAATAATAATTTTCACCGAAAAAAAACAACGGTTTCGCATAAACAGGAACTGAAAATACATCAACAAAAGTATCGACAAAACACTTCCCAGATGTTATTGTTTTACTGCGCATCCGTTTGCGCAGGTCGGATGCAGACAGTACGTACGGTTTCCAAACGATGCCAAAATTCATAAACTGAGCAATCGTCTTTCTTCGACATTTTCCGCCAAACTGGTAATGACATAGTCGTGTGTATCCGTGAAAAATGCATGTACAGTAAGCTATAAATAGATGTTTCGTCTGCATTCTTCGCAAAATATACGTATATAAGTCTCTGAAATGCCACCAAAAAGGAAAATAAAAAATGAAAATCAAACAAAATAATCAGAGAAAAATGTCAGATTTTTGGACAAAAGGTAATATGTATACTTCGATATTGAATGATTGCATGCAGGTGATTTTCAGTTTTACTTCAATGAAATTATATTTTATAAAAATAGCCCTCATATCTATGCCGGCCATACCCCACCCATCCAGCAATACTGAAAATTTGAAATCGATCTTTTCCTGAAAACAAGTAACTAAACTCTGTCCCCACTTTTAAGAACACAAATTAGTTTGTTGATTTTTTAAAGTAAAGAATGATACTGTATAATTGAAGAAACATATACTTGGAGCAGAGATGTAGACCCTAGTGTAGACCCGAAATATATCACTTTTATTTCAAAAGTTGCTTAAAAACTTGCAGTATTTTACAATCAAAACAGGGTTATAAAACCTATTTAATTCTAACCATCATCTTACTTTTCAGTATGATGTTATAGATTTCAGAGTTATAGTTACATGACTTGACCAGGTTGTAACTATGAACTTTGGTTTCTGATTTTATTTGTAAAAGACTCTGATTTTTAAACTGTCATTTAATAAAAGTGATATATTTTGAACAATGGTTTATGTTTTGTATAAAAATGTAGCTTTTAAAAGACAATATAATAGCTTTAAAATGCACCATTCTGCACCGTTAAAACAAAAACATTTCGGGGGAGGCCCCCGACCCCACTAGCAGGAGAGACACCCCCCACCCCCCTTGCGAACATCGCCGCTTTGCGGCTTGACATATGATAATGCAGCCTGCTACTTTAAAAAAATAACCTGCTACTTTTTATTTTCTGGAGAACACTGTAGACACTTATTGACCTGATTGACACAGAGGGAATGGTAGACACTTATTGGCCTGTTTGACGTAGGAAATGGTATACACTTATAAACATGGTTGACACTAATGGAATGGTAGGCACTTATTGGCCTGGTTGACGTAGGAAATGGTATACACTTATAAACATGGTTAACACCTATGGAATGTTAGGCACTTATTGGCCTGGTTGACGTAGGAAATGGTATACACCTATAAACAGGGTTGACACCAATGGATGGTAGACACTTATTGGCCTGATTGACACAGAGGGAATGGTAGACACTTATTGGCCTGATTGACACAGAGGGAATGGTAAACATGTAACTTCTGGCTGACACAGGGAATGGTATACACTTAAAACCTGGTTGACACCGATAGAATAGTTAACACTTATTGGCCTGATTGACACAGAGGGAATGGTATACACTTATAAACATGGTTGACACCAATGGAATGATAGGCACTTATTGGTCTGGTTGACAGAGGGAATGGTATATGCTTAAAAACCTGGTTGACACAAGGGCAATGGTAGACATTAATTGGCTTGGTTGACACAGAGGGAATAGTAGATACTTATAGACCTGGTTGACACAGAGGGAATGGTATACACTTACTGATCTGGTTAACACAGAGGGAATAGTAGATACTTATAGACCTGGTTGACACAGAGGTAATGGAGTATTCTTCCAGGCCTGGTTGACACAGTGGGAATGGTATACACATACTGGCCTGGTTGACACAGAGGGAATGGTATACACTTACTGATCTGGTTGACACAGTGGGAATGGTATACACATATTGGCCTGGTTGACACAGAGGGAATGGTATACACTTACTGATCTGGTTGACACAGAGGGAATAGTAGATACTTATAGACCTGGTTGACACAGAGGTAATGGAGTATTCTTCCAGGCCTGGTTGACAGAGAGGAAATGGTAGACACTTACTGACCTGGTTGACACAGGGAATGGTATACACATATTGGCCTGGTTGACACAGAGGGAATGGTATGCACTTACTGTCCTGGTTGAAACATAGGGAATGTATACACTTACTGTCCTGGTTGAAACATAGGGAATGTATACACTTACTGACCTGGTTGACACAGGGAATGGTATACACTTATTGACCTGGACAACACAGTGGGAATGGTTTATGCTTACAGGGCTTGTTAACACAGAGAGAGTCGCATATACTAATAAGCCTAGTTAACACAGTGGTAATGGGATGGCATTTGCCAGCATTTTTTTGCCGATACTGCACAGTGGCATTTCTATCATTATAGCACAGGGGCACCTATAAGATGCCCAGGGACTGAACCTTGCCAGTCCATTATACTGACACAGATGAGTCAGGCGTAATGCTGTCCCCTTAGCCCCAAGCGTTAAGGAGGGAAGCAAATACTACCAACTTTTAAGTCTTTGGTTTGAACCCGCGACCTCCTGATCTGCAAGCCGACGCTCTATCACTTAGCTATTGCGGCTGGTCAAGGGAATGGTATACACTTATTGGCCTAGTTGACACAGGGAGAATGGCAGATGTGTAATGGCCTTATCTGAATCCAGATAAAAACAGCCCTACAGCCTTTTTTATTTTGTGAAAAAATAAAGTAAGTAAAAAAACCCAGCTCAATGAGTATATTGCAGAAAAGCTGACCAAAATAATGGTGATTGAGCCTTGTATGGCCAATCTAGGTCTGAAGTTATTTTAAATGAACTTATAAGCCTTTTTAAAGCATAGCAGAATATGTTGAAAATTGTATATAAACATGGTGCCCATCAGTTGCTCAGTGTCATAAAACTTGTATTTAAAGATTTAGCAATTATAAACATAGTTTTTGTGGTGCAGTAAGTAGAGAAGAGGACTTCTATACAAGAGATCCCAGGTTTGAATCCCACAAAAACAAACTCCTATTACATTATTGTCATTTTCTTCCCATTTCTCTGGCTAGCATGTTTATGGCTCCTACATCTGTTGATAAATTTGTTTTCAAGCATCATTTCTAAACCACAAACCATTGAAGATTGTTATGAAGAAGGTAAGCGATCAGACTGAAAAAGATTTTGTGGCTTTAAAGATGATGGTGATTTTTTTTTTTAAATCACAATTTCCCCCCTGTTATTCATATTTGTAACATAACATGCTACCATGAATCCAGCCTTCTCATATTCATTAACATTGTAATTGTTATTTAACACATTCTGCTTTCAAATCTAAAGTTTCAATCTTTGAAACCATGCACCTTTATCACGACATCTCATCTTTTGATAATGTTTATACAAACTTTTCCATGTATTTAGATGCTTTGTAAACCCGCCTAACCTGACGCATGTAACAGCTGCTTAAGAATGAATCTATTGACAGGTAAAGAATATAAACTGTTAATATCGATTGGTTCTTGATAGTACTTGCATGCCTTATTTTCTATTGATTCTATTTTTCTCTCCATCTTTCAGCTCCTCCCTCCCACCATTTACTCATATCACATCTCTCTCCCAACTCTCAGAGACCTTTATATGTGATGCACTTCAGTGAACAGCAAGAATAACTAAGCAGCAATAATGACTGGGAGGCAGGGGACAAAGGTACAGCACATTACATCTCAACTGCTACATTTGGTAAATCTCATCCTTTTACACTGCCATTTACTATTCCTTCATCCTATATAGTGTATATTCTGATCAGGCAATTTTAAGGTATAGCTGAGTGAACTGGAACTAAATAAATTTCCTATGCTAATTCAGACTGGGCTTAGCAGATTAGGAACATCATTTGAATTGTAGCTGCTAAAAGCATTTGTCACTGATGTTTTTTTTGTTTTTTTTCTGACCTTTTTCCATGGCCATATTTTATTTTATATCCAATTATGTCTTATGTTTTTTTCCGATATGAGACCATTTTTTTTTTAGTAATTTCTCATTTTTGAGAAATCAGATTGTATTCTTCTTGCTTTTTTTTATAATAAATGAAACAAAATATGATAAGTTCAACACTTTTCCCAAGGTCAATAAAGTTACTAAGTAAATGTTCATAATCAGTAAAATTGTCAAACAGATGTTTCTTTTCATGCACATTAATGCTCATGGCCAAGTGGCTAATTTGCCTACTTAAAACTTTTCAAGTCTCTTAATGTGTGGATGTGAAAACTGGTCCGGGAATGTTCATGTGGAAAGAGGTCTTCCTGCTGACCTGTGGTGCACCAGTGGTTCTACCCATGTGTCTGGGGTCTTCCCTTCTCAAATTGTTAGCTGGACATTGCCAATTTGCCCATAACACACAAAAAAAAAACATAAATGAAATATACTATTTTTATTAATGCTCCTAGTTTTTATTTTTTTATTATCTTTATTTTATTTTTATTATCTTGTCATAAAACAAAACAAAGAATTATGATATCAGCGTGTTCTCTCTTTATTCATGATCAGCATCATGATATATATTTAATCAATTTTACTGACATTTCTTCTAGCATATTTTTAAAATTATTTCACAGACAAGAATGGTGTAACATTAAATCTGCCGCAGCCAACAGCTCCACATCTTTGAGATGGTTTACCCTGCTTATTTTACCTCCTGTGGCCTCAGAGTATAGCTGGGAGCAATATACAGGCAAGCAGATCTGCTTCCATCTGTCTACAGTAGTGTAAGAGAGTTTAATAAATATATGGGATTAAATATACATTACATCACTGAGCAGAAAAAAAACGTGATCCGTTATATTGGTAATTGCTCTTGCTACAGCAAACTGTTTTTTTATTACGTATATTTTTCCTTGAAAACTAATTAAGCTGTATGTGCTTGTATTCTTGTGAATTTTCTCAATTTTTTTTCCGGTTTCAGTTTTTCGTCAAACTTGCAGCACCCATTTATACACTTTATTATGCCTTGCTAACAAATATTTCATCATGAAGAACAGTATTGTTGATAATCAAGACCAACCTTTGAATGTTATTTCTGTTTCAGTGTGCACACTGGGTGTATTGACAAATTTCCGAGAGACCCAAGATTTCTGGAAGAATTGGAAACTGTTTCTTGCAAGAGTTTTCAAAGACGTCCATAAATTTATTGGGATTAAAATTTTGTGTATTGAAGCAGTATATTGTGGAGATAGTTTGGATTACGCTGACCATTTGTTACTTGGTGGTTCAGGATTTCTTCTGCTTTGTTTGAGGTAAGTGATATAACAATTTGGTAATATATGAATTATCGAGGGCATCATACTTTTAACTTGGTATAGGCACTCTTTCTAATAATTTCTGAAAGAATGGGTCGTCAAATTCAATCATTTCTTTCCTCTCCAAATTGCCAAATGTTTTGAAAAGTTCCTAAATGTAACAGTTTTAAGAAAGTACCAGTAAAGCTCAGGTATGGTTAGGAAATATGGGATGCATTGTGAGACTTTAACCAGATTTAACCAAGTGGAAATATATATGATAATATTTCCTTCATAAATATTATTATTTATGAGTGAAAATATGCACAACTTGGTATTTAGAGGTTTCCATAAGTTTTAACAGTTTTTCAAAGAAATCTGTAACAAGGGTTAGGATAATTGTTTGTTACCATGCTGAGACCCTTGAATACTCTTCTTAAAAAAAGTGTCAAATGTATGGGGGATGCCTGTGGCCAAGCTGTTAAAGTCACCTTAAAACTATTTAGCCTTTCACTGTGGGCTAAACATGTATATTTTTTTTACTCCGATAAGCGTTTATTTATTTTTGTCATTTTTCTTTGCACTACGCATGCTATTTTAAACAGTTTACTATTTGTAAGGTCATTTTGTCTTATTGTATTGTGGCTTAAATAAAAAAGATATGACAAAAAAAGGTGCAACATAAGATTGTTTTACCACAAAAAGGCTTGACTAGTTCTGTTAGAAAATTGTTTTTTTTTTTTAATTTAATTATTTTTGTTTAGGCAACAACAGAGTCCTGTTGCCTCAACTCCTAAACCAAAGATTATGTTTAATAATGTCTCAAGCAAGCTGATTGGTGCAATTAATATTCATGCACTTGAAACTGTCCAATCATGTGCTAAAGAATATACTGAGACTGACAGCCCCAAAGGCCTAAGAAGGGTTTTGCTTCAAGCAAAATATAACAAATTTACTCCTTTCCGCCCAGTTAATTACTGAATTCTTTACCTTTTTTGCAATAGTTGCTTGTGTTTGAGTGTTGAGAGTTATTTTCTGAACAATAGTGCCAATATTTGACAGTTGAAATGTTTAATCATCCCCACTGAATGCATTAAATCATATAAAAATGTGTATCATTTGTAACACTGCTCAAGATAAGATTTCTGATCTGGTGTAACTGTCATGTAACAGTGTGATGTTAGTGCTCAGTTCTTAAATCAACAAACCTTTCCCCTTTTCTCTGTGTATTCTTTCCTGAATGTTCAGTGCTGGGGTAGATTTATTGGAATCTGGAATCTATAAGTCAGGCTTGTGAAAACTGTAGCCCCATTAAAGAACTAGTTGCTTTGTCAGATGGCATAGCTAACCAAGTTGAAAACATCACAAACTGTGGCTTATCAGTGGTCTCAATCAAGAGATATGGAGATGTTAAGGGGAGATTACCTCTGGTTGAACACCAGCCTCTCTGGGAGAATATCTTCATCAGGGACTAGATAAGCAGCCAGCGTATTGAAGATACACACAGATACAACAGTTCTGTAGACACACTGGCTGCCCTGATCAAGCTTTCAGTAGCATTGTTACTGAAATTTTTTGTTTACCGTAACCGCCCTTCGAAAAATCTGTTGATGAAAACAACAATTCACTTTCAGTAGCTTTTGAAACAAGCTCTTACAATGAAGATTTCTTCCTCCACTGCCAACTTCTTTTGTAGAACAAGCCTGACAACAATGCAAATTAAGTGATAAATATCAGTTGAAATCGTTCAGATCACATGATTAGCCGGCCTCTTTTATGAATATTTTTTTTCATTTCTGAACAATCTGAAAAAAGTTGTATAACACTTGTTTAAATCCCTTTCCAAATGTATATTTCATACAAAGAATAAGGAAAAAGCATTGACTAGATTTAAAAAAAAAAAAATTTAATTTATTCAACATACATGCTACACCATTTTAGGCAAACAGTGTTAACATTTACAACATGGGTTATTATAATACAGTCAACTCTCGTTATATCAAATTTCAAGGGACCGTAGAAAATAGTTTGAGATATCCGAAGTTTGAGTTATCCGAATTTAAGGATAGTTTGTGTAAATCTTAAATCTTACCTGCTACACGATGACTGGTAATGACTGAAATTCCTTGTTATATCTGCCACTGTAAACTAAGTTTCTGCAAGTTTGTGTGGTTTTGCTTGTTTAAAGTGTTATTAATTTTTTTACAATGTAATTTAATATTCTTCTTTTTATTGTAGGTTGTTGCGTGGTCGTAAGTGCATGGCCTAATTACAACAACAATTACAAACTGAAACACTTTAATCAGCGTTAATTGATTAACGAAATTGTTGTTCATTAAATCAGCTAATTAAATAATAATCGATTAACCTCTTCTCTAAATTATGTGACATCCTGATTGCCGATAATTGACAATACAACTCGCGCCCAAATCTTCGCGAGTTTCAAGGTAGGTGTGAAAATTACTATTGTTGCCGTTTTGCATCTTATAGCAATTTGAAGTTTGAGATAGACCAACTGATTTCAACAGTTTTATACCTGTGGGGACAAAGAATTTAGTTTGATATATCCTATAATTTGACACATCCGAATTTGAGTTAAGCGGAGTCGAACTTAGAGAAACTATAGGGAAAAAAACGGGACTGTAGAAAACAGTTTGACATATCCGGAAATTTGAGATAACCGATTTTGAGATAACGAGAGTTGACTGTATACTCTTATATGTACACAGTACTATTTGAAGTAACTGAGATGCAAGGTTTAGCATTCTTGTATATCTTACATAACATTTGAGAAAAACAAATACATTTTAAGAGTCATTACTATTTAAGATAATCATTTTCTGAAAAGGAATAATTCAGATTGAAGGTTAGAAATTAAAAAAAAAGCAAACACTTTTAAAGATGCCTTAAAAGAAAGAAAAAATTATTTAAAGTAAACACAATATAAACAAAAACAGGCACAATCCAGACTCTAAAATTGGCACTAATAAAGAAACATGAATAAACAGGTGAAAAATGTTCATTGTTGTTTTTTCTGTTTTCAATGTCTAGAGCAGTACAGTAACTTGAGAATGTTGCGAAGCCTTCTCGAGTTGTCTGAGAGGCAGAGCCTGATACATTCCCAGGGCTCTTTCACCTGTATTTCATTTCAGGGCATGAAAGAACATGCCATTGAAAAAAGGTCTGCTAATTTAAATCATTTGACCCCATGCTGTGTTCAGGGGCTTTTGGTTTACAGTTGGAGTAATTTAACAATTTTACTGCCACTCTTAATTCTGCTGTGCTCCAGCATTTGTCTTTTGTTTGGAACCACCACTCTTTTCTAGTTGTAAAAGCTTGTCTAAATCAGCCCATGCATGAGAATATAATTATGTTGTTTTAGAGCCTACAAATGAAGACCCCAGAAAAATGATTGTTGTTGATGCATCGCAACATGTAGAGGAAGTCTGTTTACTGTTTACCTTGTTTACACATTGAATACAATCACAAATAATGCACTTTATATTTATTATTTAAATTATTTCGTCACTATCAATGTTTATTACTGAATTATGCATGTGACATACCTGTATTTTCATAGCTATACTATAATAGTTTTCTAAAGGGTTAACTTGCACAATTGGGATGTTTCATTATGTTTTGCCAAGGCCATATTCATAACTCAGAAAAATCGTAAAAAAATTATTAGATTTGACAGTTTCATGAGTAAAATTTAAGTAAATTTCATATATCTAAGAAAATATTTCAAAGTTTAAGAAAATTTCTCAGTTTAAGTATAAAATATAACTAAGATACTTAATGAATATGCCCTGAGGTGCACTAAATTATTATTGACTTAAAAATATGTCTATTGGTTATATTATACATGTATACCAAAGAAAGTTATATTAAAGCACTAGTAATAATGTACATTTTAGCATTTCTTAACCTTCATTAAAATATATTTACCAAACTATCAAATATTAAATCACATTTAATTTAATAGAGAAAAAAATATATTTTAAATGATTTTTACACCAAAAAACATTAAACCTTTTTATAAAACAACAGATAAAGTCATGAAAATGTTGCAAATACAACAGTGATTGTTTTTGTAGTGTCATTAAAGTGATATAAAAGCAACTGTAGAAAAAATGCTTAATTTTGAAGTTGTAAATGTGATGTCATTTTGTTTTCTGCATAATGTATGATAATTTTCCCTACGCAAAAATACTTTTATGAGAGTCAATATCACAAGATTGACTCGCACATGACCAGCAAATGACCAATCAAAATGATTGGAATTCATAGGGTATGTCATATTGAGTGCTGTATTGCATATATTCCTTTCAATCAATGTGTGCTTTGTATCAAGCTTTCTACATGTAGTGTCAATATTTTATGAAAACTATATGGAAATATAGGGCCAATAGAGAAAAGAAACATTTTGATTTTTGTAATTGGTTCAACAACACCCATACATTGAAACACTCATACAATGAAAAGGCTATCTCCTTTGCCCACATTCTGACATCAGCATGTTGCTTTATTACTATGTTTATCTTAAAAAAAGGTTATTATGTAATAGTCTTGCTATCTGACCCATTCCATGTCTGCCTTAACCATACTTGCAGTACTTAGGTCTAACTTTGCCATCTCACACACATACTCATAAAACATTTACAAGTGCAGTCATTAGGTCAAGGTCATGTTAAAGGTCAAGTTTAAGGTACTTCCTTATAAGTGGCTACTCCTGCTACATTGCATATATATTGTGTGTATACAGCTTGAAGGTGGAATACAACAGTTTAAGCCAAATATTGTTATCTCAAATATCTTAATAAGTCATTTTTACCTAAAAAGGTCCTTCAGAATGCTGTTTATTGATGCCCTAGATTTGTGGAAACAGTGAAGCATGAATCCTTACTCGTCATTGCAAACTGGTATTCATATCTGAGATACGCTGCAGACATAGCTATTTTTAAACTAAGAAAACCATGTAACAACTAATTTTTGGAATCGCATTATATCATTTTCCAGGGAGTCTGTGCTGACGTCAGTATCTATTTTTAGCAGAGATCATCATCGTGCTTAATTATAGATTTGGAAAGAATGAACATTATGAGTAATATTTTTCCCAACTTGTACTGTTTTACAATACAGAATAGTGCTTACAATCACATACACTTAGATCCTAAAATAAGTTTATGCAAAAATCATGCCTGAATTTCCCAGAAACTGTGAAAAACATGTTACTTGCATTTAAGTGAGATACCACTTTTAATGTCTGTCCCCAAAGCCAATTTCAAGTGCAGTCATTGTCATATTTTAGATCATTGCATCTTCTAGGGCAAATGTCATGTTGTCTCACTTAAAGGGTCTATGTATTGGCAGTATAATATTTTCACTGTGAGGTCTAATGTTTTGATGTAAAAAACAAATACTTTAGATATTTCTTGCTGATTTTCCATGTAAATTTTGAATTGCCACTTTGCAATGTTGCTGAAAATCAATTGGTTTCAGGAAAGTTTGTCATTTTTTGTCAAATAACATTTGTCATTTAAGTTCACATAAGTTCTTTTATGAATTTTATTATAAATTTGTGAGTTTCTGCACACATTTTAGGTCAGTATTGATAAAATTATCTTTTAATGAGACGAATGATAAAACAAGTCTATATAGTTTCAATCTTTAATAACGTCTAAAAACATATACATAACAATATCAATGTAATGACGTCAAAAATACGCCAAACGGTACAATACAAGAAATGGCGGCATAACGTCATAAATGTAACGAATTCTCAACATTCTGGTGGCCGCAAAATTTATTCAAATATGAAAAGACTATAATTTATAAGAATTACTATTTAATGTCAATTGAAATAATCACTTAAGTGTCACAAATAGCCGCTCATCTATTGTCACATGTCACTTTTAAAGGATAGAGCTTGACCACTGGTCTGGAGGTGACGCCACTGGCGGTTCGCACATGAGCGTCGCGAGTAAGCCCATCACATCCGGTGATGAGTTCTTCAATGATTCCCAACTTCCAGCAACTACGAGGGCATTTGTCATGGATCTGTACCACATCTCCTACGGCTATGATCTGCTTTCTCTTACCAGAAAGTCTGTGTGATTCGCGAAGTGCTGTTAAGTATTCCGTCCGCCACCTTTTCCAAAACTGTTCAAGCAGCATGTTTCGTTGCTGTAGACATTTGTGTATGTCTCTGTTGTCTCTGCTTGAATGCGATTCTAGTTCTATCGCAATGCTGTTGTACGGAAGTGAGGTAAGTCTCCGGCCAGAAATGAGGTGTGAAGGTGCAAGAGGCTCTAACTCATTGCATGATGATGGCAGCTGCGACAAGGGTCGATCGTTCAGTATGAATGGTGAGCAGGTCGCGCCGAATAAAACTGTCTTGAAGCGGAAGGTGCACAGTGGGGAGTCTGGATCTGATGGGTCACTTAACCACAGGAAACGTGTGACGCACTAATGGCAGTCAGATCGTTGAGAATGGGTGGTGTAGACTCTAAGCAGTTATCAAGCTAGGATGGTCAGGTGATTGTTTACAGCTACAATCAAACACAATGCATATTGGAGTCGTAGAGGAGTCCTTTCTTACAGGGTGGTGGGGTATGTAGTGCACGGTCGCTGTTGTGGGCTGGAATGTGTCTACTTTCTCTATAAATCCTCTGCGTTCTTGCTCGGCGATTATCTCACTATACTGCTGTAGCATTTCCGGTTCTCGTTTTAGTCTTCTTACCGTGATCTCTGTTCTGCTCTTCACAACATGATAGTTGGACGGAAGTGGTTCATGATCGGTTTTCCACGGGAGAGCTGCAGTGTACTTGTTATCAGCGTACTCGATTGACGTTTGCTGATACATCTGTAAACGGTCACGCTTCTCTGGCTCTTCTACAGGTGACGTAATGCCCATACTCTCTTATGTCCAAAATCGTTCGAGTAAACTGCTGTCGTCTGGTTGCGATATCATGACGTTGAAAACATGGTTTGAAGATGAAACGTCTGTGTGCATAGGTCCCGATAAAAGATAGCCGATCTTTGACTTTACTGCTGTAGATTCGTCTCCTCGAATGACCTCGTCCTCTATGACGTCCCAATAATGATCTGCGCCTATCAGCACCTAGATGTCAAACTGCTCTCTTGTTGTCACCGGATGTGCGAGTTTCAGTTTCTTCAGATACGGCAAACTTATGTGCTGTAAACTTGTGTTGATTGGTGCTGCGATTGTAGGGACTATCAACATGTTGATGGGTATTCGTATCTTCTGTTCTGTGAGCAGATAGATGGTAGTAGTATCTACGTGACGTAACCTATCATTCTTTTCTCAAAATGCTGCAACATGAAGACTAATTGTGCCGTTTCTCTGTACATCAAGATCGCGAGCAAGTTTCTCCGTTATAAACGATTTCTGTGCACCTTCGTCAAATAGTATGCAAGCGTCTGTCTGCATCTGTCTGGAGCAAACACTGTTAATAGCAGTCTTCAACAACACACCTGACTGTGAACGACTGACGGAGGAGTGAAAAACTGCAGCTTCAGGTCTGAGTGTAGACGTTTCCGGTGTGACATCCTTGATTGTCTTGTCTTTCGTCTGGCATATGCTTACCGCTGCAATGATAACAGCACGTGTGTGAACGGCACTGAGCAACGGTGTGCTTTCCGAGACAGTTATAACACAAAGCATCTTGTCTAATTATTTTCTTTCTTTCTTTTACTGTATCAAACTTCTTACACTCGGCTGGTCTGTGACTCGCATGGCAGTAGGGACAGGTGATTGGTGTTCTGCTAGTCATGGTGCTGTTAGTGTAAGGGTGTTTCAGCTTCTTCATCTCTTGTTCCAGTGTAGAATGATGCTGTAGCATGAAGCGGCTCCAGGCTGATGGCACTTCCGGCCTCCATGATGCTAATCTCCCTATAAATGGCGCGTCGGAGGTCATATAGAAGCCAGTTCACGTCTCCGTGTTCGCGAGCTAGATTCCGTCTGATGCCTGCCGGAAGTTTGTCTAGGACGACCGGAACCAGCAGTCCCCCGTAGGTGTCCTGATGTTGACCAAGTGATTCTAAACTTCTTACGTGGGTCTCCATCTTGTCGTAGAAGTTTCGTAAACTCTGAACGTTATCACGGGGCGCAGGCAGCTGTAATAGCGCTTGCATTCTTGCATGAGTAATTCTATGTCGCTGGCCAAATCTTTCTTTCAGTAGCTCGACTGCCCTGTCATAATTTGCATTTGTCAAGGAAAATCCCTCTTATCGTACATGCGGCTTCCTGTTCTAGCTGCGCTTTCAAGTAATTAAACTTTTGCACATTCGTTAAACTGGGATTTAAATGTATGCTGGTCTCGAAGGAATCCCAAAATGACTGCCAGTTTAAAATATTTCCATCGAATGAGGGTAATGTTAACTTTGGAAGTCTGTGACAGCTACTCAAATTGGAAGAAATAATCAAACTTACAGTTCGCGAGGCATGTTGTGTTGCTTGTCTTCTGTAAGCATCGAAGCTGTCATCTGAAGGTACCCACAATGCACTAGATGGGTCGGAAGGGGGCAGTAACTCAGCAGAAGTTGGCGGCGGCGAGAAAGTCGGTGGCGGTGCGTGGGCGGATGTTGGCGGCACATAGGCGGAAGTCGTCGGCGGCGGGTAGGAGGATGTCATCGGCGTTGTGTATGCAGATGTCGGGGGCGGCAGGAAGGAGGGTGTCGGCGGCGCATAAGCGGATGTTGGCGGCGGCGAGTAGTTAGGCGATTGCGTTGTTTCGATGGCAATAGAGTGCTGGGTAGCGTTGACTAAAGATGAATGTTCCGGGGGACTGAAGAAGGCTGAGTCGCAGTCTGTGTGAGTTCCTTCTTCAGTCGTTGAATTTTTCTTTGAACATTCATTTCATAGTTTGCCGTTTCCGTGATCTCACTTGCTATGTTTACTACTTGCGTGAGAGATAAGATTTTCTCGTCGAAGGACGAAACTATTTCCATGGCGGTCTCAATTTTCGCCATGGCCAGGTCGAAGAAATCTCTGTCATTTTCCTCGATCGCAACAATAAGTGATTCAATTCTCTTCTCAATAACATTTCTTTTCCCCTGTCTCATCGCCAGTAGCTGTTCTTGGTTTAATTTTATCATGGCACCAATTTTAGTGAGACGAATGATAAAACACGTCTATATAGTTTCAATCTTTAATAACGTCTAAAAACATATACATAACAATATCAATGTAATGACGTCAAAAATACGCCAAACGGTACAATACAAGAAATGGCGGCGTAACGTTATAAATGTAACGAATTCTCAACATTCTCCTTTACATTTTTCTGATAATCCTTAATTTCTTTAGTTGATTTTCTATCCAGCTTGGGATGTTATAATGTTAGTTTTGTGATTATGTTTTTGGCAATGTCTGTAGAAAGTTCTGGTAATTACCACACATGTATCACAATGTCTGCTTCAGGTGAAATAAAGAACATTCTTGACTGGAAATGTTAACAAAGTTAAAATTAAAAATAACGTTTGTATATTGAGCATATATGTTATATGACAAGGTGACAAGTTTTTGTAAGTGGTATATAAACCTTCGTGGTGATAATCCCCTACAAGAATATGCTAATACTGACCATAATAAATCGGGTGGATCCACGATTTTTTCTCAAGGAGGGTGTCCTAATTGAGCAAGCACTAGAGGTAAAAAAACTTAAATTCATGAGTCCAAACTGTTTGTATTCTTGGCGACAAAGGTAATCTGTGTTCATATTTTTAATACAATGATTGGAGAGGTCAAATTGAGCGAGATCACAGGTACAATTAGTGTTAGGGGGTCTGGGGACATGCTTCGAAAGGAAGAAAGTTGACATTTAGAAGCCAAATAGTGCAAATCGTTATCACATTAAGACTAAATGAAACCAGGGTATTTATTTAAAGAAGTACAGAAACTTTACTGGTAAAACATTGTTACATACATGTATATTGCAATTTATTCATTAAAAAGTGACAAACTGGCTTGTAAATGAACTTCTCTTTGCCTTGAACTCTCAGCTCACTCGAACTGGTACGCCATTCCTTTGGGTGTTCGAGAAACAGGGTGTTTGACTGTGCATTCCTTAACAAAATGAATAGAATTGTGATATTTAGTATGTAGCTTGGTAGAAATTACTTATTATATTTATGATGATAATGGTGATAATTATGATACAAATTTATGCATGAAAGCTGAGATGAAAATGTTTCACCCAATTTATGAAGCATTCCACTTTATAAAGGTCAACATTCTAGAAACTGCTCTACAAATTGCTCGATGGCTTTTATACTGGCTAGTTCCAGATGCATTTTTATACACATGAACAAATGATGGCGCCTCATTAAATGATAACATTTATGCTGAATAATACCATGTTATTACTTTGTTCACCATGCCTATCATATTGTTACTATGCCAATGTATTGAACGTTGTTTAAGCGTTGCCACTGCAAGTGCTTTATAAATTTTCCCCTTATTTCCTTGTTTCCCTTGGTTAATTAATATGATTGTCAAAATTTGATAATATCATTCAATGCAGACTCATTTCAGATTGTATCGCAATCCAAGAATGCCCATCTAGCGATGGTATCTCTGCTTAAGTACTGCATTTCATCATTAATTTAATGAATTGGAATTGACTGGCTTGGTTTTATTCATATGAGTCATTGAAATTTCATTTTTTATAATCTCAAAGTGCGAAGTATCATGCAATGTCAGTAATGTTGATATTGATTATATGATTGATGATTTTAAATTTACATGAAAGTTACTTAAAGGTGTTAAAATCCCATATTAATAGTTTTCTCTACATAAGTACAAATTCATTTGGCATTAAAACAGTTTTTTCCCAGTTTTTTCCTTCCAAACAACCCAATGAATTATAGTTGCCTGTTAAGGTCCCCAAAATACTATTTATTTATATCCTACATCTGTGTGAAAAGTGAACCGTAACACCCTATCGGACACTACTACCTCACTTGTAACACCACACAATGTATAGAAAATCTTGCTACATATTTATTCTTCTAAATCTAAAATAGGCACAATTGAGATTTCTGCTGAAATTAGACATAAATGTCAGAGCTAGCCCCCAATGATGATATAACATTATCTCACAAGTAAGTGCTGACATGGTTTTCTCTGTTTAATAAAAAGCCAACTGTGCGATGTGGCTCAGATAGGAAATACATATTTGGGTGTTACACTTCCGTTTTCAAATGGATGTAGAACATGAATAAACAGCATTTAGCGAGATCTGTTCAGATAACAATGATTTAGTTGGTTGCTTGGGGATTTTATTTTTGTCCAAACTGTTGAATACCACCTTTACGACTTGGAAATATGCTTCATTTGCCATTGGATTCCTATCATCATCTACTGGGCATGTTGTATAAATACAGCTTCTGTAGCAAAACAGATTCAATGTCATAAAAACTTAAATGTGTTCATAAAATTATGCATATTTTAATATAATTACATGTTTTTGGTAATATGTAAAAGGCCTGTATGTCGCTTAAGTGTCAAGAGAGAATTTGTAATGAACATTTAAGTTTCATTAGAAAACTAATTTCTTATGCATGATAGAGAAACGTCAAGTGCGATTGAGATCTGATTGTCAGGCATCAGTCTTTTTATATGCTTTTACTTGCGATCATTAAGTGATATGCTGTGATATACACTATATAGAATTTGGCCTATTGTTAAAAATAAGTTGTGAACATAGGCAACGTGTGAGGCCTTTGTTTGTGTACCGGTTATGTTGTATGTATGAACGTTTTTTTTTAAATGCTCTTCATAAGTTATTCAGATGTAAAGTCTTGGCCCAATTTGTTATGAATACACTTTGTACGCATCTAACTCTTTGAAAAGCTACTGACATTTCAACATATACTGGCATTTGAAAAGTGTTCATTTGTTAGGTACATATGCTGGGTAACAATCGGAACTCCTCGGGTAATTCCGTCCTCAGGACAATCATCCCTCTAATGTAATTGGTGCAATTATACTTACTGAAATCACGATTGTTTTGTTTGCCGGAAGTCAGAAGAAGAATATGTCTAAAATGTACTTCACACAAAACATGAACAATGCCATCGATTGACAGCAGTGTGTCTGCTGTGCCAGGTAAATCAAAATTGGATGATTTAAATTTAAAGAATTAAAAAAATGAAGTTTTTCGGGCATCATACTGTAGTAAATTGTCATTCGAGCTGCCATCTTTGTTATTCACATCTGTCACTTGAGTCTTATTTTTGTATTACATGACTGTTCTGATTCATCTGCAAGGGCAGACTGCACTAATTACCAGAGACTTATACAGAAACATTTTAACAGACAGAGGTGTAAAATTTTTAAGTCGTTCAAGTTTTGTTAGGATTTAAACTGTTTAGTTGTACTTTTTATATTTACTATGTATTTAGTGCCTGTGAACTTAATACAGAGATGGGCTGACAATTCACGATCGGTATACCGGTACACGCTATTTCCCACACACATTGCACAGTTCCATCCATTGTGAATTTCCAAACACGCATGTGACCTTGGTCAAAAGGTGCTAATACAAAATATGTCAATTATGAATTTACAGATAGATACCAAATTCACTGGTGTGCTATTGATAACAGAGAGATACATTTTGTATTATTTCACATATGTCTACATTTAATGACCAGTATTTAATGACAAGTTGTAACAAGTTAAATGCACATGGAAGTACATAATTGCATTAATATATACTAAGTAATTGAGCATATATGCGAAACAATATCAATAAAATTGAACATTGTAATGACTGAAAATGACCAACAAAGACAGGCCTAGTCCTAAGTTCAGGAAAATTTCTTAAGTATAAAAGGGTAAATTATTGTGTTATTATTGTAAATATTATATGGATGATGATTTTTTTTATTAGAACAGCACCTGAAAATATACTAAACCTATTGTTCTGTTAATTAATAATGTAAATGTTGGTTTGACTTGTAAGATTGTCAAGGCTTGTTTGTGCAACTGCATTGCGAAAACATATTCTTTTGTTGGATGCATTATTTAATTTTTTTTTACATATTTTCCAGCAACTTTGATGCTCTGCATCAACCTTTTCTTGTAAAGGAATTTAGCAGAGGCATATCACTACTACAAAGAATCTGAAAACCTGCATCTTCCAATTTTATCCTTATCAAATATTCTAACAGAAATTGAAAATCCTCTTTATGTAACATGTTGAAAAAACAAACATGGTATATTAACTGTAATCTATCATTATAGACATGACATCGTCTTAGCTGTTCCCTTTATCAGGCATCCACATTTGTCAAAGCATGTGATGTTTATATACTTTTTTTTTGACAGATTGCATCCTAAATTTGCTCGCAACACATGAAGTGAGAAAGGGTTGTGTAAATTCCAGAAATCTTTCAAGTTAATACCTTTTGCTAACTTGTTTAATCAGTGCCTACTTCTAAAATTTGGGTCTACAATCCAACCTTTCCAGTCATTTTTCACTTCGAAAAATCTTTTATATCCTCAAGGAAACAGTTTTTGTACCCCAGATTTAATTGTCATGAGGCATAAATAATATTTAAACAATGATTGAAGCCAAATCATATTTGATAATTAACCAGGTTTGATTGCGGTATGGCAAGCAGGCAGGCAGGCGAGCGTGCCTGCGGGCACCGACAAAGAAGGTTTCCGGTTAATAACTTCAGTTTGGATAAATCAATCTTGCTGAAACTTTGGAAATGGATCATAAAAAATAGAAAAACAGTTGGCAGTCAATATCTTAAGTTCAGATAAGCCAACCTTGCTAAACCTTTGGAGACAGCAAGCTTGTATAAAGACCTAGCTTGGGGTTGGATTTGGGGCTAGTTGGGTCAAGGTCAAGGTCGCTTACTAATAAGGAACGAATACTTTCCATGCCGGGTTTGGTTCGGGGGGGAGGGGGCTGCTTACAGGGTGTCTTAGTTGTTGTCATCTTGGTTGTTGTTGTCTGCACACATGCACACTACTCTTTTTGTTCAACTACTAATATCGCAACCATATAACAGCTGCCTTTTTAATCTACTACAAAATTTAATTGTTAAATCTTTGAAAACCTGCCTTAATGGCATGGCCATGTTTCTTGTATATACTCTTTCTTATAATAAAATGGTTTTATATGTAGTCATAAAGATGCAAAATTTATGATCAAAAGCTCTTAACTGCAGTCTGTATTATATGGCTATTCAACAGGGCTCAAGCATAATGCTTATCCTTATATTTCCCCGACATTAAAAAAGAACATCTGTACAGCAGTGGGTTAAAAATGTACACATACAATTGATACGAAACTAAACATGCTATAAATGTTACTCAACAATGTGAAATTCCTATAAAGCAAGATGTAATTAACACCAAAAGTCAGTGCACATGACACTTTAGTGCCCCTTAAGGGCGATACCTCTCCTAAACATGTTGTCTGCATTCTATGTTGTAGGCTACTTTGCTTTTTCATAAGATAGTCACAGACAAAGAGAGTCACTCTGATATTTATTTAGGATCTGCTAATCTTATCATTGCCAAGAAGGTCACAAGTGAGGTCAGGCATAATTGCCAAAAAAATAGTATTTTAAATAGGGCAAAATGGTCGAAAAAAATCTGTAAAGTTCTCAGATGGTTTCACACATTTGTTGTATTTTACTACTTGAAAAAGAATATGATAGAATATATTATAATTTAAAATTGTAAACTTGTTTGTGCAGCCTCATAAGGATTTGAATTAAGATAAAGGCAGAGTAGAAAGAATACCAGAATAGAAAGAATACCAGAATAGAAAGAATAGAAAGAATACCAGAATAGAAAGAATACCAGAATAGAAAGAATAGAAAGAATACCAGAATAGAAAGAATACCAGAATAGAAAGAATATAAAGAATACCAGAAGAAAAAGAATACCAGAATAGAAAGAATACCAGAATAGAAAGAATATAAAGAATACCAGAAGAAAAAGAATACCAGAATAGTAAGAATACCAGAACAAACTTTCAAGAAGTTTGTGCACTATTGAAACATTAAACTCTTTGTTTGGTATTTTAAATGTTTAAGGAAGCTACAAAACTGATGATCACCATTTTAACACTTGACAAACATGTCTCAGATTTAAATAGATGTGAGACATTTGATACATCTTAAAGTGGACAGATCTGAAGAAAACTATACAAAACCTGTCTGTTAATATAAAACATCTAAGGGCTAACCCTTTTTTGTTGATTATCTCTTTCTATATCAGTTCATTACTATTGTGAAGATAGTCATTAACTTGTTTCAGCTTTCAGTTTATATTGAAAAGAAATGCATTTTCCTAATGTCTAGTAATCTATTTATTAATAGAGAAAATAGGCCCACAAGTCGCCAGGGTTTCGTTTCAATACATTGAGAGTCCAGTAAAATATTATGGACAGTTTTGATTGGAGACTGATACCATCAGACCTCTGTCCCTATACTTTATGTCGGGTTGCTTGGATGACCTTTATCACCGTGGTGACCAGATCTGAAACTTGAGGTCACTGTAGACCACATGCCGTTAAATTGTAATGACTTTACTAGGGTGCCTGTAAAAGATTTTTAGCCATAATTCAAGGTTGCCTGGGTGACCAAAAGAACTAATCATTATCAGCATGGTTGAAAAAATGAAACTAGCATTTTACAAGCAGGCTTTGATGCATAGATTTGGTGGAAGAAGATGCTAAGTGAGTTCAGTTTCACTTGCATTTAGTATCCTTTGAAATTAAGTATTTAGAAAAGACATTTAGTTTGACCACTTGTCATATTTAAAATCCATGATGTTGGTTAGCAGGAGAGCTTGAGTGTGTTTGAAAATTACTTTTTGGAATTTTATAGGAGTTTATCTCGCATGAAGATGCAAACTTAATGGAAATTATGCTAATGTATTTAGGGCTGAAATATATATAAATAAATATATAATGTTGTAAAGTTGCTTAATCCCCTTGAAACAAGCAGATTCAGAGGAAGACTTCAGTTCAACAATTATTTCACATAGATGAAAATGTCATGCTTATAAGTATACAAATACTACAATATGTACCAGGGGTCAGGACATTTACACATACTGGGTACCCGTGGCATAATGTGTAGAGTTGCTGATTTGTAATGCATTTGACCCCATGGCCCCTATAATCATGGATTCGAGCTCCAGTCTGGGAAAAGAACTATAATATGGCATGGTATTCTTGCTGAGTTGCAGTGTACCTGAGGTTCTTCCCAGATATTTGTCTTGGGTATTCTTAGATTAATGTTAGCTGGACATCACTATAATGGCAATTGCTTATCTCAAACACTACAAAAAAACCCATTTATTCAGATTAATGACTTTATTGTTTAGTTGGCAAACACACATTCAATAGCCATCAAATACCAGAAAGGCTTATTGACTCTAAGATGTTTGACATTTTTTACTGGTATGTTTTCATTATTTATATCATGTACAATCAGTTGAAAACAAACTGATAGTGTACACAGTTTATTATACTGAATGGTATTTTCACAAGTAGCATACCCATGAGTGAAAGTATATTATTTTGCTGATCATAACTTGAAATAAAATTAATCTTAGATTGTAAAAAAAAAAAATTAAAAAAATTCTTTTCATTTTATACAGAGACCTTACTTTTAAATCGATACATATATTTTCATTTTCAAATCCTGGTTGAGTTCTTAATGTTCTGCAAGTTGCTCTCAAAATCCATATACAACCTATTTACTTTAAATAAATGTTCCTAATACATATATTCATTAAATTCCTTTGCAAATAAAAAAACAGCAACATTTTTGAAAAGCGTGAATGTTAAATAATGTCATAATATTATGGAAATATTAGGGAGTTAGAAACCAAAAGATAATTCTCTTAACTAGTAAGATAACATTAAATAATAATATTGTTTGCTTTCAGATATCTTCTGCCATTTTTGTCTCTGATAAAAAAAAAATGGCTGTTGAGTGGCTGATACAAATTATGATCTTTATTAAAGATTTTTCACTGACATGGTTATTTTGATGGATACGAAAGTGGTGAACAACAAACTGCGCTGAAAGTTCACAAGGAATGATGATTTAATCATTTTAATTGATAAATCCTGATATTTTACTCCTCAGCGAGGAATGAATAATTGTAATATTCATTAAACCTGCAAAAATATTATTCTTGTTTTTATTAAGTTGAAATAAATCTTTATTGTTCATTTTATTACGTTCTATGATTGTCCTTATAGTTCAAATTCAGTTACCCATTTTCCAATGTTCAAACTAAAATCATAAAATCCTATATTTTATTATTCTAAATCTAGGTCTCACTGTTATGATGATTTCCCATTATCGATAAACAAGATGGTATAAATACTGGATATCTACCTGTAGTCTGCAGATATCACAAGGTGCTTTATCTTTAGCTATTAATGTCTCCAACAGGGGAGGGAAGGAAGTTTGAATTATCTTACAGGATACAAGCCTTATCATTATTATCTGTAATAACTTAATAATGACCATGGATTATAAGCACTCAAAGTTTTATTTATTGCTAATGCCGCTTCAGCTGATATTATTTCAGGTAAAAACCCCACATGCTAAAAAGCTAAATGCACAAGTCTCTCCCTGTATTAAGAATCAAAGATAATATTTTATATTTGACTACATTTAAATGTGTTTTTTAAGTTAAGCATTAAAAAATAGATTCCATTGATCTTGTTTGCATTTTTTTAACAGTCATTTAAAAAAAAAGCAAAAGCAAAAACGTAAAATAAGCTCAACGAATAATATTTAGCTGATAAGTTATTGATTACATGTATGTGTGCATAGATTTTTACAATAATTCCACAGATTGTAAATAAATATTTGAAATAAAATTGAAGCTAGGCATTGATCACAGTATGCTGGAACTGAAATAGGCACAATTAGAGCAGGTTATGCCACCAGGTGATGTGATTGACTGATTTGTAGCTCTTACTTATGTAGGTGCCCAAAGCTCTTCAGTGGAAAGGGCAGCTGTTTGTGGAGTATGACCCTTAGCACTTCCACGGGTGAAGCAGTTATTGGTGGAGGGCAACCCCTAAGCACTTCCATTCTATGGTAAAGCAACTATTGGTGGAGGATGGTCTCCGAAAACTGCTGTGGGTATAGCAATCATTGGTGGAGGATGCCCCTTAGCTCTCCGATGGATAGACTAGTAAAATAGGAAATTTGATGCCAAAACATAGCAACAAACTGTTACTAAAGAGAAAAAGTCCATGTCACACATTCTACTTCCAGTCTGTATTTAGTGTAACCACCCCTAGAGCACTTATTGGTGGAGGATGCCCCTGAGCACTTGGGTAGAGCAGTTATTTATGGGGGGTGACCCTTGCCACTCCCATGGGTAAAGCAGTTATTGGTAGAATGTGATCCTGATAACTCCCTTGGGTAGATATTGGTGGATGATGCCCCAGAGCACTTTCATGGGTAGAGCAGTTATTTGTGAAGAATGGCCTCTCATCCATTGGCCCCTTAGCACTTTGGTGGGAAGAACCACTGATGGTCTACAAGCAGGGTGAAAGAACCCGGCCACACTTGCAGAAACATTTCTCTGCTGAGACTTTGCTCCTGCTCACATTTTTGATTGCACATTTGTAAATTATTGAATCTTAATGCATCATTTTGATATCTTAACACTCCCAAGTTGATAGGATATCAGCATTATAAATTGCAACATTTTGTCTCTGTAAGAAGTTTTCTTGTAGTCAATAGTTGAGCTAAAGCAAAATCTTGACTAATAAATGATGCTGTAAGTGGGACCTGAACACACTCTATCAACATGTATTATCTGTTTTTATGGGAAAAAAAACACAGGAGTAGGAAATGTAATGTCATTAAATTGTTTTAGACTACATTATAGCAACACATTTACAGGGTCATTCTCCATTATATAACATTAAGTAAAACTTAAATTGTTAATGTATACAGTACATGAACCACCATGAAATAAACTTCAAAGAGTTACAGCAGTTAACAAGGCCTTTTCTCTTTAATGAGTATCCTTAACAAAGCCTCACTAGACATCACAGTTGTGTCTACAGAATTCACAAATCTGAGATTGCAGATTAGCTGAGCTATCTACTGCAGAAAACATCTCTAAGTTTGTTTACATTTTATTTACACAGATTTCCACTGATCCAAGGTTAGCCTTCTGTAAAGTGGTTGTTGTGTTTTATCGATCACCCAAACGATTGTGACTTGCAAGTCCTGATAACTTGATAGAATGGTTCATATTTTTTTTGAACATTTCTGAAATGTTGTGAATGTTCAATTGCAGCTTTCATTTGGGCAAGTTATTGAAATTTATGGCCCTCATTTGTGAAGGAAATGTTAAGTGTGGAGTTAACTTTCAGGCCAGTTAGTGTTTCAAGTCTATCTGAAGGCCCATCCTGACAAAAATAAATGAAGATTAGTGGGCTGAGGTACTGGTGATAAGAGATTCAATATAAAGTTATAGTTATTCTAATTGCTTTCCTAATCCGTACTAATTTACTAACAAGTTCACTGGCCTACTGTCAATAGGAATTTGGACCATTCCAAACTAGCTTTTGTTTTAATCAATCAAAAAGCTTATATACTACAAACTACTTTAATAATTGAAACAGAATCAGACTTTTTTAACAAGAGTTAGCACAACGGACAGCCTACAGTCTTGTTATGGCAATGCTGTAGTTTTCCTAAGTATAGAAGATTGCTTATTAGGTTTCTTGAACTTGGGCAAATTGTTTTTCAATATACGGTAAATCCTACGTGAGATAAAATCAAGTTTTAATTTTTGTGCATTCACTTCTAGAAATTAATTAAACTTCATGCTAATAAATCCATTGACGGCTTGTGTGCCATTGCTCGTCATAGGCATGAAACTAGAAGGAAGGCCATTACTTAACCATCTGTAATCTGGACACCACTTTCACAGAACATATCACATTTGGTTACACCAGCTTTGGCAGTGTACATGCATGTTCTTCATGGCTACAACAGTGTATGAACCTGCAAATTAACCATGTGTTAGTAAAGTGAAAAGCAACCATTTTAGTTTAAATATCTTAGATCATCCTGGTTTAAGGACTGCAATGCACATGCATATACTGTGTCTTACCAAGGTAAGTGAGAAAAAGGTTTTAAACTTTAAATTATAGGCGAGGAATATTTCAAGATTGCTTTTGGTAATTAGGGTTCAATTTATCTAAAGATGGTTGTACCCTTGGCATTAAAAAAACTGTCGGCTTAATTTTACAACCATATTATTAAAGAAGTGTATGGTAAATTCTGAAACATAATTTTACATTTAATGTCGAAAGGTGAAAAAGTATCAAGGTATACTTAACTTTGTTTAAAAAAAAAAATTGAGGGCCTTTTTCTGAAAAATTTCACAGTATCTAAAATGTATTAAACTAATGAAATTTTTTGTTTAAACTGTGGTAATAAGTTAAACTCTATTTTTTAAAATGAATTCTTTTATTTTCTTAGTCTTTATCTTCTTCAAATGTTTGGAGGTATTATTTCTGTGATGATGGTTTAATGTCAATTATTTTATGTTAAAAAATGATTTATACAGAATTATTTTTTCCTGGAATTGATTAATGAAGACATAATTATTCCTAACAAAATTCAAAATCTGCTGAAAGTTCTGGCTCTGGAAACACATTTTTCATACTCTCAGGCTAATAAAATGAAAGTTACAATTATATTTTTATATGATTGCCTCTATGTAACAGTGGTTAGAAATCAGACAGATTTAATTTCTGGCAAACCTATTTCAAAGAAAGAAAAGTTACGTTGCGCAGGAATCTCTTCTCTTTTCCTTTTATTTTAGTGATGAAATTGTTGTATAACCTGTCTTTAATGTGGCAACTGTGAAATGTTTTGTCTGCTAGAAATGGCTATATTAAGAAGATTTTAATGTGTTTATGTCTTCTTCTCAAAATTGGGATTCACTATATTTCCTACCGATAAATCAAACCAGTACTAAAGCTCATAGACTTGTAAAAGTTAGGTTTAGAATATAAAGTATGAATTAATGTTAAAATTTCCAGCAACAATTTCAGTCAAAAAGAGCTGGTGTTACTTGAGTCAGATAAAGTGCTGCTTTCACTGTGATAGCAACCTAGATCACCTGAATAATTCACCTGATATCAGGCCCACCTAGGCCCACCTGGCATGGAATTATTCTAAGCAGAATGTTAACAAAGGTGCCACTGCAGCAGTTAATTAATTCTACATTTGTCCTTGGATAGTCTGCCATTCCTGGACCCATTAGCTCTACCTGTTTCACTACTACCACTGGTACAGAATATGCTTACAGTTTTGTGATTTGGCCTCTTTACTGAAATGACACAATATCTGAAGAGTTAATTAATATTTTTGACCCACAATTGGGTGGCTTAATTAATTATGAAACACCTGACAGGATGTTTGTTTAATTATGGTGACCCAGGGCGGAGAGTTGTATCTTACCAAGAAGATAAATGTTTTTTCTAGGTGTTTTCCAGCTTTTATAACAGTTGCTACTACCTGTAACAAAGGTGACACATACTATTATAGCAGCTTACATAGTATTTCTGCTCCTCCTCCCTTTTTTCATCTCATCCTCCCCATCCCCTTGATTAAACTTCTTTTGCCACTTCTGTAAAGCAATTCTTATTAACATAATTTCATCCACTACTACTACCACTACCACCACCACCACCACTACTGCTGCTGCTGCTGTTATCCTACTACAACTATATTTCAGCTATTAGTACATTTCTGCTTCTTGTACTTTTACTACAACAACTACTATTACTACTACTACTATAACTACTACTACTACTACTACTACTTCTACTATGACTGCTTCTACTATTACTACTACTACTACTTCTACTTCTACTACTACTACTGCTACAACTACGATTTCTACTACTATACTACTACTGTTACTACTTCTACTATTAATTACCACTACTACTACAACTACTTCTACTACTACTACTACTACTACTACTACAACTACTACAGTTACTACTATTATGACTACTACTACTACTACTTCTACTACCACTACTACTACAACTACTGCTTCTACTACTACTACTACTTCTAAAACTATGACAACTATTACTTCTACTTCTGCTATTCTTTTACTACTGCTACTTCTACATGTACGACTACTTCTGCTGCTGCTTAGACTATTATCACCATCATTTTCTTTTCGACTATTGCTACTACCACTACATCTAGCACCACTATGACAATTATTATGTCATTGTTGTATTTGCTTCTACCATAATCACCTTAATTTTCTTTGCTTCTACTACTTCTTCTAGAAGTAGTAGAAGTAGTGGAAGTACTAGTAATAGGCATAGTAGTAGTGGAAGTAGCAGTCATAGAAGTAGTAGTAATAGGGACAGTAGTAGAAGTTGTAGTAGAAAAGTATTAGTTGTAGGAGTAATACTAGTAGTAGTAGTACTAACGGTAGTCATAGTCGTTGTAGTAAAAATAGTAGTAGTGTAAGTAGTAGAGGAGGTAGTGGAGGTAGTAGTCATAGTAGTGGTAGTAGTAGTAGTAGTAATAGTAGTAGTAGTAGAAGTACTAGTAGTAAAAGTAGTGGAAGAAGTTGTAGAAGTCATAATACTATTATAATAACTACTACCTCTAATTATAAGACAAACACTTCTAATAATACTTATAATTTCTACTATCACTACTACCACTACTACCCCTACTACTAATGGTGGAGATCTACTTCTACTGCTACTACTACTACCACTTCTTCTGTTGCTACTTCCACTACTACTACCACTACTTCTACTGCTACTTGTACTTTTACTGCTATTACCACTACTACTGTTACTATTTTTATTACTACCACTACCACAATTTCTACTGCAGCAGCTACTACCATTAGTACCATCATTTTCCACTATTTTAACCACTCATTGCTTATACAATTCGTGCCATAACCAGTAAAATTTCTATCACCATCATCCACATCACTGTTGTATAAAACAACAACTCCATGCATGGTTGTCACACAATGTGTCAGTTTGAACCATTAAATCTAAATCCAGCCTGTGAACATCTTGTGGGTATGTTTTATCTACCTTAATTAAAGACAATTTGTATGCAAGATGAAAATCTCCACGATTCACAATGCAGATGGCAGCCAGTCATTGTATAGATTTCATCAAAATGGCAAATATGCATTAGACATTGTTTTCTTTTCTACTGAATATTTTAACATGTGATTTAAAGCTGAAAATAACATTAAAAGTTCAACATGGAATGCTTTTTTTACAATTTGTTTTCACAAGTCAATAAATGTTTAGTTCTTTTGATTGAATATTGACAGCTGCATGAATTGTTGACTGTTTTTTTTTCTATTTTAATACTTGGTTTGTCGACAAATATAGTTTATGGAATTTAATGTGGTGGGATCTAGTTAATCAAATGAATTCATCTTAATCGAACCTTTATGAACAGGTATAGGCTGGCAACCTTGATCTGGTATCATTAGTTTTCAAAAATGTAATCATCAAAACTTAGTGATCTTAGTGAACATACATCAAACATGTATTTAACCATGTTAATGTAGGTTTATACAATCTAATATTATGGTCAGTGAATACAATTGTTGTCTTTGAACAGGAAGGTCTGTTGTTATAATCCAACCATCATAACATTGTTTGCCATTTCTATAAACATTTATATTGCTGATTTTTCTTGATGTTTTTGAAATACATCTCGGCAATCAATTATGATTATAATGATGTCCAGCTATTTTGGTGGAGGAAGACCCCAGACAAATGTCTGGGTGGAACCACAGTAAAAATGATATAAGTTTTTCTTCCTTAACAACTGCACTTGCACCACGGCAGGTCAGCAGGAATACCTCCCCACATTAAGTCCTTCCTAACAACTGGGACTTGAATGATGGGAGGCTTAGCAGTCAGTAAATCAGCAGCTCTACCACTACGCTGTGGGCGTCCCCTTTGCTGTATTTTTTTTCAGGGAATTTGGTGTTCCATCTTCACTTTAGCTCATATAGTTCTTGCTAAATGTTCATCTTAACACCAGCAAATTGTCCAGGAAACGTACATGTTTCACATACATTTAAGTAAGTTTAGTAATATGGACTTTAACGAATAATAACACATTATGGAATGATTTACAGGCCTTGTTTCCGAGGAGGTAGCCTGAGGTAAACTGTTAATGGATAGCTGTAAATAACAATTGGGTCCAATTAAATATTACAAAATAATTAAAAGAACAACTAGAAAATAATTTTGTTTATTAGGTTAATCGTCCCACCAACAGTATTTCATTTATTGGAGACAGTGTCCACTTCAAGCAGATATAGTGCTGCCTTCACTGTGTATATCATGCAATGAACACCTGGCATCATACCACACCTAGTTACATTATCCTGACACCGGGCCAACCTATTGCTATTGATAGTGTAGATCCTGATAAGACAGCTTTGCTCCCAGAATAGTGTAGACCCTGATAAGACAGCAGGCTCCCAGAATAGAGTAGACCCTGATAAGACAGCTAGGCTCCCAGAATAGTGTAGTTCCTGATAAGACAGCAGGCTCCCAGAATAGTGTAGACCCTGATAAGACAGCAGGCTCCCAGAATAGTGTAGACCCTGATAAGACAGCTTTGCTCCCAGAATAGTGAAGATCCTGATAAGACACCAGGCTCCCAGAATAGTGTAGTTCCTGATAAGACAGCAGGCTCCCAGAATAGAGTAGACCCTGATAAGACAGCTAGGCTCCCAGAATAGTGTAGTTCCTGATAAGACAGCAGGCTCCCAGAATAGTGTAGACCCTGATAAGACAGCAGGCTCCCAGAATAGTGTAGACCCTGATAAGACAGCTTTGCTCCCAGAATAGTGAAGATCCTGATAAGACAGCAGGCTCCCAGAATAGTGTAGTTCCTGATAAGACAGCAGGCTCCCAGAATAGTGTAGACCCTGATAAGACAGCTTTGCTCCCAGAATAGTGAAGATCCTGATAAGACAGCAGGCTCCCAGAATAGTGTAGTTCCTGATAAGACAGCAGGCTCCCAGAATAGTGTAGTTCCTGATAAGACAGCAGGCTCCCAGAATAGTGTAGTTCCTGATAAGACAGCAGGCTCCCAGAATAGTGAATAACCTGATAAGACAGCTTTGCTCCCAGAATAGTGTAGTTCCTGATAAGACAGCAGGCTCCCAGAATAGTGTAGACCCTGATAAGACAGCTTTGCTCCCAGAATAGTGAAGATCCTGATAAGACAGCAGGCTCCCAGAATAGTGTAGTTCCTGATAAGACAGCAGGCTCCCAGAATAGTGTAGTTCCTGATAAGACAGCAGGCTCCCAGAATAGTGTAGTTCCTGATAAGACAGCAGGCTCCCAGAATAGTGAATAACCTGATAAGACAGCTAGGCTCCCAGAATAGTGTAGTTCCTGATAAGACAGCAGGCTCCCAGAATAGTGTAAATCCTGATAAGACAGCAGGCTCCCAGAATAGTGTAGCTCCTGATAAGACAGCAGGCTCCCAGAATAGTGTAGTTCCTGATAAGACAGAGGCTCCCAGAATAGTGTAGTTCCTGATAAAACAGCAGGTTCCCAGAATAGTGAAGATCCTGATAAAACAGCAGGCTCCCAGAATAGTGTAGTTCCTGATAAGACGGCAGGCTCCCAGAATAGTGAAGATCCTGATAAAACAGCAGGCTCCCAGAATAGTGTAGTTCCTGATAAAACAGCAGGCTCCCAGAATAGTGAAGATCCTGATAAAACAGCAGGCTCCCAGAATAGTAAAGATCCTGATAAAACAGCAGGCTCCCAGAATAGTGTAGTTCCTGATAAAACAGCAGGCTCCCAGAATAGTGAAGATCCTGATAAAACAGCAGGCTCCCAGAATAGTGTAGTTCCTGATAAGACAGCAGGCTCCCAGAATAGTGTAGTTCCTGATAAGACAGCAGGTTCCCAGAATAGTGAAGATCCTGATAAGACAGCTAGGCTCCCAGAATAGTGTAGATCCTGATAAGACAGCAGGCTCCCAAAATAGTGTAGTTCCTGATAAGACAGCAGGCTCCCAGAATAGTGTAGATCCTGATATCTGGATCTACACTTTTTGCCCATGCTTGACCAATTCATACTCAGCAGGTATGAACATACTTGAAAAGCTTTTTGACTACAAACATTCAGTGCAACTACAAGGATACTAAAGAAGCTTAGTTTGTAAAACAAGTCTAAATCATAACATAAAATGAAAATAGACAAATCTGTAAGTTAAACAAATCTTACCATTTCCCGTCTGCTTTTTCAATCAAATGTCAATATTTAAAAAGACTCTATTTAAAAGACCCTATTATGCTAGCTTATTCTACCCATATGTTAGTTAGGGTATTTTCTAAATACTTAGCTTCTCTTAACCACGGATTTAACTCCAGAGAAATAATGTTGACACACAGATTTTCTCTTTCAAAACTATCCCTGGCTGTAAGCTCACTGGTATCTATTCTATATAAAAGGCAATATCTTTCTCAAAACAATCCATGGCTGTTAGAACATTGGTATTTTTTCTGTATAAAGGGAAATATTATCAAAACCTTCCCTGGCTGTTAGCCCACTTGTGATTATTTTATAAAAATGGAAGTACCTTTCTTAAAACTATCCCTGGCTATAACCACATAAGTTTATACTATATAAAGAGGAATCATTCTCAAAACTATCCCTGGAGCACACTGGTATTTTATACTTCATAAAGGGGACTTTCATCCATATGAACATAGCTTGATAGAATAACAAAGAATGATAAATTATGTTATAATAATTATTTTGACATAAAGAATGTTGAGATATTCATTTAAGAGAAAATTAAGTCATACTGTCATTAAATTAGTTTTAGAACAAGGACAATTATAAATTCTGAAGTTAAATTTGATTCAGAAAAGAAATTATTATACATTTGTTTGTAATATTAAGTTTAAAACATAAATAATTTCATATTTTAAATAATTATACATTCTGTAGAGGTACTAAGTGCAAGAAATTATAAAATTAACTTTTTAATGAATTTTGACCATAGATACCATTACACTAGTTCTTGGTTGTGCTTCTTCCTCAAACAACAAGAATATGTTCATTGTTCATGATTCCAATATTATATTTTTGTTGCATAATATTACCCCAGAGAGATTGAAAGGAAGTGCTTGTAGCCACACCTGATGTTGTCCATTAAACCAGTTCAGCTTACTTCCTGTCATAAACTGAGAAACCACTATCCCATCAGGCCCTTTGATGCCGTAACCAAATCTCTAATGATCCGCTCAATAGGGATGTGAATGGAAGAAAACTGAGATCAAGCTATTCTGGTTTGTCTCTACAGATGTTCGTTGGGGGTTCACATGGATACCTTTGGACTATTATGCAGATTGGAATTTTGGTCACCAAAGAGATCTCAATTTCTGTAAATGGGGCTTTGATAGCTCATGAATATGCCAGAGTTACTATGGTAACAATGTCTTTAGAAAAAGATCAAAGATATTTAAATTGTGTTTTCCTCTAAGCTTATAGGTTAGAACTTTTCCTGGTTAGAAAAAAAATAATTGAAACTTAGCTAAATTTCATAGAAATAAGCTTTAAAGGAAGTAGCCAATATTGCATAATGAAAATAAATATTTATGGAGTGTAAAAAAATTAAAACTTATTCAGAGATAATAGAGAAAATGTGACTTTTATCAAATAAGAATAGATAACCTATCAAACATAAGATTGAATGAGTGTTGTTAAATGTTTGTAATCATTTACAACTGTTTTCAGCAGGCCCTAGATGTGTTAATGTCTCCAATTGTCCTGCATTTCTAAGTCTCTGTGTTGTCAGCCAATAAATACTGAAGCTGGGATATGATTCTAATTTCTATGCCAGAGGTTGCAAAGAATTCTCTGGACTATGGTAATACCTACTTTATTTCTTTATAATATGTTTTGAAGATAAAACAAAGATCAAGTATGTTTTGAACATTGATTGAAGGTGGTCTCAAAATTATTTTCTGGTACAATCTAACTGATGAGGATAGTTGAGTGATTAACAGTTGCAAATCATTATGTGCACCTGCCAATAATGTCTGATCATAAAGTAAACAGCCAATCAGATTGCACCTTACAATATTACAACCAATGAAATATTTATTTACTGAATTCATCAGAAAACTTCCTTGAACTTACTTCATTTAACTTTTTTTCCCTTATTCTCTTACATTGGATGTGATTGAATTTATTTGACTATCAACACAATATCATAACAGGGAATTTATTGAACATCAACACAATATCAATAACAGGCCCATAGATAACTACATTATATATACAGTCAAACCTGTATTAAAAGACCACCATTGGGACAGGGCAAAGTGGTCTCTTAAGACAGGTGGTCTCTTAATGCAGCATGGTTACTTTTTGTGAGAACCACACTAGAAATTTACAAATTGTGTTGTATAAGCAAGAAGTAGAGAAAGCAATAACATAAATATATTTTATTAGTGTAACAGAACAGTTAGGCATGTAAAGGTCAACTAATGTCTATAAAAATAAATAAATCAGCACATAAATACATGTATGTTTATCAGATATTATGTTTGCGCATTTTGTATTGTGTACATTCCTCCTGGATTTTCACAGTCAGTTTGTATTTTGTGCTAAATCCTCTGTCGTCTGGTAATAAAATTAGTATGTAATTAAAGTATATTCACTACAATTTACATGTTGTCAAATTGCATACAAAAGTTCTAAACTCATCACTTAGCACTGAAATAATTATGAATGGTAGTTTGTTTCACAGATGATGTCATTCGCATGTCAATTAGAATGTGACACTGGCACTTGACGTCCGGTCGCATCTAATCACCAATGATAACATAAGTCGTTCAGCAAGTCATTTTGAGTTGATTGTTTAACTCGTCTCACTTTTGAATTTCCATGTTCATATTCGTCCATTATTTCACGTTTTCGTTTTGCAATGTTCTAAATCTGCGTTTTTCCGACACCAAGCTCAGATACAACTTTTTCCACTGTTAAAAAGTTTGACAAGTTGGACACGATCGTCTAGTGTACGGCACGTTCGTTTAGACATGTTGATGTGTAATGCAATAAAGAACAACTGTTCCAGATATTCCATTACATTACTGTATCCAATTGCAGTTTGCGCTTTATAATTGTATGTTTTAAGTTTTTAGCAAATCAATTTATCGTAATAAATACAAACATAATTTTGATTTGCTTTTTAAAAAAAACCGAAGTCAGAACATGATCAATAAGTGTCAATACGAGCGGTAATAGGGCACACTCGATTAGGTGTGAATCGAGCGCGGGCTTGATGTGTACATCGACCCAGTGGCATTACGTAATATCCCAGTTTGACACGGCCAATTGCAGTGATTAGCAAATATATATATATGAGGGTTGTCCCAATAAATCATAGACATTTGACATAAAAAAAATCTACAGAACATACATGTATGAAATTTTCATCGCTTTTTAAGACATTCTTTTGTAACATGTATGCAAAGTAACTGAGAAAAATCATTTAAAATAAAGAAATAACATATACTTTAACAAGGTGATCTACCGACCAGCAGCGTACGTTGCAATGTCACTTATACAACGTAACATCACTCTTTCTCGCAGTAATCTCCAGTGTGTTGGATACATTTACAATGTCTGTCCACCCATTTATTAAAAATGTTACCATACCACTCTGTTGACAGACTCTTGTTGGAGGCCAAGATAGCGTTCCTGATCTCGATGGGGTTCTCGAATTTGAGACCTCTTTGACAGGATTTCAGAGCTGGAAAGTACGCAAATCTAGTGGAGCGAGGTCTGGCGAATAAGGGGGATGATCCACTCTGTGAAAATCAAGTACGTCAGTCTCCAGCTGGGTTTTCTCTGCTGTATGACTTGGGGCATTGTCTTGATGCAGGACTAAGTTCTCTATATTCTCAGCCAAGGCAGGACACTTTTTCCTATTAGCAAGTCAAGGCGAATAACCTGAAACACATTTCTTTGTTAATATTGAACATTGGCTTGAATGACCATATTTACAAACAAATAAAAGTTTTACCAATGTATTTAAGATAAAATTAATTTACCTAAAGCAAAATATGAAATATAAAGCCGTATGTTTAATTTACCTTAGAATAATATGACACATTGACTGTCTGTCCAGCAGGAACCATATGCACAAGCAGCATACCATATCTGTCCATATACATAATGCACATGACCTTTCCCATCAATTTGACAACCTTGACTTTCTTCTGAGGAGGACTGTCTAGGTGTTTCCAAACCATGGATTGACGCTTGTTGTCCGTCTCGTAATAGTGCACCCACGTCTCATCCGTCGTAACAAGTCTTGACAGGAAGTTATTGCCTGCTTTACATTTTGTAAAGAAATTTCTGTAACATTTCAACACGAGTCTGTTTTTCTGCCTCTGACAATATTCTTGGTACCCAACGAGCCAAAACACGAGACATAGATAATTTTGTTTTCAAAACCCGGTGGACTGTTGACTTGCCAAAACCAGTTTCTGCTGCCACATCACAAATCGATTTCCGTTTATCGCCGTTAATGCCGTCCTTGTCCCTATGTGCCGTTGTATCTGTGCACTTCTTTGGTTGTCCTCTTGGTAATATTTCAGTTTCACCTTGTGTAAACCATTTTTGCCACTTATATACCAATGCTCTGGAAACATGAGCATACCTCTCAACTTGTTTTAATTTTTTTATGTGTGTCAGTTGGTGTCAATCCGCTTTCTGCACAAAATTGGATGACTGTACGGTGCACCGTGTCATTATCAAATGTCGCCATTTTTTTCAACAATTTTATGTTTACTCATTGTCATGAACCAAGCATTTCTTGCATGTGAATGCATCACTTTTTTGAAACGTTGGGGATTGACGTCAGAATAATTAACCTTCAAAGCAATGTTAACTTTTGTTGGAAAAATTGATGTTGTGTGATGTATCTATCGTTTGAAATAACAAGTTGAATTCCAAAAGACAGCATTTTTTGATGTGCGGTGCCGATCGCTATCACGATCTAATAAAATTTATTTAATTTCTTTATAGCTTAAGGTTTTTCTTTGTACCTTCGCATAAATGTTACCAAATGATGTTTTTAAAAACCATGAAATTTTCATACTTATGTGTTTAGTAGTTATCTTTTTATTCAAATTGTCTACAATTTATTGGGACAACCATTGTATATATATATATATATTTTCATCCCATGGAGGGTGATAGCTTGTATTGTCAACCCGAGATCTGTAATGTTGACCGAGGTGTAAATTTTGACCAATAAATTTGGCTTAAAATATGGCATTAGCACTAGATTATATGTAAACTGCCATCTAACAAAAGGTTGTGTTGTCTATTTAGGTTGGGAAAATCAAGTGTTCTTAATATGCAATTTTTAGCTGAACAAACTTGTTTATCTCCAAACTACACATGCTGTAATATATGTCTTAGATATACATCTGTCATAAACAATGTTATGTTAATAAGAGGCATTTGTAATTATTGTTTAGTAACCTTTAAATGGAACTTGATGAATAGTCAGTAAAGTCTACATACTTCACATGATAAATGATCAGTTGGTAAAGTCTTCTAAAATCTCTAAAGTCTTCTTAAATTTTCTGATATATTGATAAATATTAAAGAGTGGTTAGTAAGTAACAACTATAGCATAGTGGGTAAGCATGCCGATGTCCTTTTTTATGGAAGATCACATGCTTGAATCCAAGAATCTTTTGTTTCTTTTTTTTGACGAAATAAATTAAATATGTAAGTTATCTGCCACATGGAAAACCTGCTGCACATTTTATGTGAGGGTATATGTGCGTGTTTTCATCCCATTTATAAGGCTTGAGAACAGTCACATTTTCATGGCTTCCTAGACAATATATCATAGAACAAAAGAAAACTTGGAAAAACATATATTTCAGAGAATAGGTTACTATTGCTACCATTTCTATAAATTTTCAGCATCATTCAGGAAACAAAGAGAACTCCTTTATTGGAAAGGCATAACACATGTATTATGCAGATACATTTTTATATTTTTTTATGAAATGGCTTGACAGAAGATAATAAATAAAACAGAACTAAGAAAGAGTAATAAACTAGAAATACACTATCAGATAGGATGCAGGAGTATTAATTGTTTAATTTACCTTTTTTCGCATTTTATTATATTAATATTTAAGAAATTCTTAAAGCAAGAAAAAACAACAACATATATTGCAAATTCGATGTGAACCTGTGACTTTCAGATGTAAAACATTGTTAAAACATATATCTGTTTTAAACAATGTCTACATCCAGAAGGTTAGATTCTCTGTTCCATTTCAATGTTACCTCATACACCTATGCTAAACTATGATGAAATGTTTTCTATTATCTTATAATAAACTCTACACAAGACATCCTGATATTACTTGAATTGCTTTGAATGATTGTGTACTGGTCAAATTCAACTGATCTGAGGATACTTTTAAGGTAGTTGTGATTAATGGCTTGTAGTTGATCTAAATGAATAAAATATGTATCAGCTATTGATTATTCAAATTGTAGTTACAGTAGTGAAGAGTATCAGAAATGGTTGCATGTTCCGGACTTCATTTCATCTCTCTGGCTGTTGATTGATAAGATTCTTAAATTCAGTAATTTGTCAAGTTTTCTTGTGTAATTGATGAATGTTCTTATGTCATTTATTTATATTGTTTGTAATTGTTAGAATATATTAACTAAGGCAGGATTTCAAAGTACACAATGAATGGTCATGGATAGGCCTTCAAGCAGACCTATAGAATATACATACATTTAACTTTACTTAGGCCACACTTACACAATCTGTTCTCAGTTTATGTTTTTCTCAAACTCAAAATGTGATTTCCCCAGTACTTACTAATATAAAATGTTAAACACATCACTGCAATATAGCAATACTTTAAAGGGTTCATGGTGTATAATTAATTGGAATTGAAGAACTAGTAAGAGATATTCTTGGGAGTCAAAATTTGAGCTTGTACAAACTCTCAACTGAGAAATGTTTCTGCAAGTGAGTCCAGGGTATGGCCTGCTTTCAGACAGAAAACACCATTCCAAATCCTTAGTTTCTGTTTCTATTTACTCACAAGCTAGCTTTTAATGGAGATTCTTAGTTGCAAACTGCACCAATACACAACAGCCTAACACAGGGTGTTAAGTTTTTTTTCTGTTGATGTAAAATATATTTTAGATATAATATACTATCAACAACCCTATTGATATTTATCTCTTGAATGTAGCTATTGACAGCACTTTTTACGGGGTAAATGATTTGCTGCATTCTGATTGGTTAAAGTCAGCTGGTTTGGAATGGTTCATTACTTTAAGTTGCTTTGAATTTCAATAGCATTTGATTATTACAGTATTTTAACTTACATTTCTGTATGGTTTTTTGAATAGCATTACACAATGTACCATCATGCTTTTATACTGTAATACTGTTGACCTGCATAAAAGTACACAAGTATAATACATGATATGACAATTTCTCTAACATTTTAATTAATATTGAAAGGTATAATGTTTCTCTCTCAATTGTCCAACATTTTAATTAATATTTCAATGTTTAAAGTTTCTGTGACATATTGCTTGACTGTATTGATTCTGTTCATATGAATGATTATGACTAAAATCTTTTAATAGATTATCTGTGCAGCCTTCAAGCATGTTTTACTGCTTGAAGTATGTGCAGTAAATGGGGATTATCACCAGTTATCTAAGTGAAATCCCTTGTTCGAGGGATGTAAAAGTTAAAAAAATATGCATTTTTCCTTCATGACAACGAAGGAGTGTTCATCTCTGCCGATGATCGTTGGCATGTCACAGTTGTTGAGTATGCTTCTATAACTTGTCATCAATACCTGAAGGTGGCTATGATTTATCTTGGACTTTGATTGCACCACTGAGATATGAATTCATGCATTCAGAGACATGCCTTTATATGCTTGTAATGTATTTCTCAATCACTCAATGCTGTTTATTGTTGATGACTTCCGTACTCTGTATTCATGTTGTTTTGAATGTGATACTGTTATATTCTAATTACTGTCATATTGTCATTCAACAGTCTGGGTCATGTGACTCTGTCAGTTATTTTATTTCTTAACATGCTAAAATTTAATTAATATAATTTGCACTGGACAAGTAGTGTAAATCAGCTAGCATTCATTGATATTGGTCAAGGTCTAGATTTATTCTAGATCTGACGTTAAGTTAACATTCAAAATCATATACAAAGTATTGAATGTTTACTAAAATGGTTTCTAACCGATGTTAGTGACTCTTGTGTAACTGTTTGTCTTAATGTATAATCTATATTTTAGAAGAAGGGATTTATTTGCAGATGAAGACTTGCCTGCTTTCCCCAATTTCCAGTGCATTGTACATTTGATTTACTATGGAATAATTTTGACCATTGTTTGCACACAAATCAAATACAGGATAAAACTTACACTGCCCAAACAGTGCTTCCAAGCGCTTTGATTTTATGGACGTTAAGCTGTGTGACTCATCCACCAAGCTATGGAATTACTTGGAACTACTTTTTGTCATAGAGGTGATTAGATTGGCCTTAAAATGTTAGGTGGGAGGCTTCCTGTAAAAAGCAGCAACTCTGTATCCACTGCTAATGTATTGAATAAAAACAAAATAAAACATAAAATTCAGGAACAATGACAAAGGCCCGTAAAGATTAAGTAATGAGGATATTAAATTAGATGCTTAAGTTTGCAGAATGTTCGATACACTGCTTTGTTTGTTAATTTTATTGGTTACAATGAATTTACAATTATTATAGTTTTTATTTCATTTTAGGTCTTTATTGTAGTTATTCAGTCAACTGTTCAATAAATTCTCAAACTATGATTTGTTTTCACCAGCACCCTTTTAATAGCTGGTAACCAATCTATAGCTACACTGCTTAGACTACTGCTACAATTGTAGATAGAGATGAAATAAATCAGTAAAGCTGTCATCAGGCTATTGACATGAGCAGCAACTGTGGCATCATCAACAAAAACACCCTTGCTTGCGTGTTATGACTATTACAGTAGTTTAATGGAGAATAAACGGCCATACTTCTGAAGAAACAGCTGCTTGTGCTTCTTTTAAGAAGCTCTTGGGTAACAGAACTGTACTGCTATAGAGACCAGTGAAGCTTGACAGCAGGCGAATAGGAGTGAGCTGAGTGGAGCAGGAACTCTCTAGGGTTGAATACAGTGATGTCTTTAGTCCCCTGGATAAGAGGTGTACATTTTCTGCTAACTCATTTATTTCTCTTCCAAACCACTCATACCTGCTACTTATTAGAATTGTCTTTATAATTCTAATAAGTATCCACACTGTAGAGTTTTCTTAATAATTAAGGAATATATGGCAACAAAAAATCAGGTTTACTCCCCTTTCCTAAAGCTCTGGAACTTCAATCTTGAAAGAAGAAAACTTTAGCCTCTCTACAGTCCCAGAATATAAGTATGTATATATAAAATATAAATTAAGCAGATGAATACAACTGATTTAAATGAAAGCTTGAAACTAAATGTTGCGATCAGCTATCATAGCAGACAAGAAACAAATACTGTTTGAATGAATGCTTGAATTAAGCTGTTACAGTACCTTTTGCTGGCTGCTTTCTAAGGTTTAATGGGGGGGAAGTGCTTTCTGCTTGATACAAAAGGACTTGAACAACAAACACTTCTGATTTGAAATAGAAGGGCTGGCTGGCAGTCGATCATAAACCTGCTCCACATCCTAACTGCTTTGCTGGTCTCCTGTGTACCACTACCATTGACTGGCCTATACTGTATTCAGATACTAACTGTGGGGTAGTTTCTCTCTGGTTCAGATATAGTCTGCAACTCCCCTCCCTGTTACAGCCTTGCCTGCTCTTATTCTGAGTCAAGATATCTAGACGGGACTTCTTCTCGGATGTTGTTGTTTGTGCAGTTTGATACATCAGAGGATTATTGTTGTTATGTCTAAACTGCATTGATGTTGGAATGTAGAGCAATGCACAAATAGAAGCTTGTGCTTTGTTTAGGAAGTTTTCTGTTGTTATATATCTAGATTCATTTGGTAGTTTCATCAAATCTGAAGGAATCAATTTCTACATGATGTGAACTTTGAAAATCTATACCAATAAATCATATTTTCTTGTGCTGTTTTGTGATGATTAAAACAACTGGATTATATTTCAAGTGTGTTAATATGGTTGTATTGTGTATAGATACTGAAATAAGAAGTATAATATATCTTGGATGATTAGGAATTTAGTGGGGAAATTGTGTCACACGGATTGCAAAACAAGATCAACACCTGTCAGGATATTATATCAAGGTGCGTATTGCAGAAGTGACGACCATTAACTATAACTACTGCATGCATATAAATGTTTCTTTATTAAATCAAAGATTTCCTAGGTCTTAAATATGAACATTTTAAGGTAGAAAATATGTTTTTCTTCTAGATTTCAGCAATTATCATGTGTTTAAAAAATTATATTTTTTCTCGTAATAGATATATGATTTAGATAAAACAGTACATTTTGACAAGTCTTAAGGTAACTTTCAATAAAGCTATTCAGCTTATTTTAAGATATTAATGAAAACTAATCTAATGATTTAAAGCTAATTATCAGCAATTAAAATTTCAGTTTGAAAATAAAAAAAATGTAATATTAAGTAGGCAAAAGTATGTGTAATCTAGTTTATTCAGTATTGACCGAAATTATCAGGGGATGAAAATGTTTCTTCCCAATCCTTGCCATATAAGAATGGCAGGTTGATACCATCTGTATGATATGTGCATGCTCAGTTGAGCATACTCACAAAATCTACATAGTCTCCAGTAGATTACATTATAGTCCCTGCTGTAGTAATTAAATCAGTTTAGGTGGCCTAGGTTGGGGTTATATTTTCCTGGGCTGTGTTAAACTTTGACAATCCTTTGAAGAGTGTCATGTGTGCATGTTCCATTGTTTTTATCTGTGTATTTACAAGTTACAAGTACTTAGTGGATTGTTTATTTGTTTATGGAGTTTTTTTTCCAATTTTTATTCTCCACAGGATGTGCTTCCTTGGCTGAAAGTTACATCCGAATCTTGGTTCAGAAGTACAGTGGTTCATACAGTCTGAGAACATACTGTTTTTCGTCATTGATTGTTTGTGCTGTGGAGGATGATATAAGTGGATTATTATTTGTCAGAACTATGTATCGTGGATTAATGACTACACAAAGAGGTAGGTCACTTTGTTCATGATTAATTAATGACTGTGTGTGTGTTGGAGGATAAAGGAGGTGATTCTTGTAATGAGTTATGCATCTTATTTTTTTTTTTTTTGGTTAACAGTTAAAGGATTTTCAATAATGACCGATGACTGATGGAAGTTATCAGTTAAAACTGCATAAAAATTGTAAAAACAAAGACAGAAATATTTGTGAAGCTTAACTCCCAAATCTTTTGTTTTACCTAAATGTCTATTTTACTTTTTAATTATGAAAACCCTGAAGTATTATGTAATTTAACATGGCAGTACTTGCACTTTACTTCTTAACACATGTTTTTATTTATGCCAAATAAAAAAGATCAAAATATTATGTTTAAATTGTTTGAATATACTATCATTCATAGGATTAATTGCTAGTAATTATAAGTATATGATAATATATACTTTTAATCAAGTACGTTTAAACATTGGCACTTTTTTTATTTTTTTGTTTGACTTTGAATTGCTTAAGGATGTTTACATGACATTTTGTTCATGTTGAACTTTTAAGAGTAAAATTACATGTTTGTATTCAATTATGCTGTAAAGGCAGTGTTATTAAGATTAAAAGCTATTGTAAACATATCTTATTTTGCTATTTTTTAAAAATATTTTTAAAAATATTTTGCATTGTAGAAAGATGGAAGCATTTGTCATGTTCGGTTATAAAACACCAATTAATTGAAAGATGCCAACATTATCTTATAATGAAAAGAGATTTTTTTATCAAAGCTGAACCAAATTGCACAAACGATAGATGGCTTACGCTGTACTATTATATAGCTGCATTATTCATAGATATATAATTGTTATCAAAAGTTGATGTGTTATTTAAACTTATATTTAAATTGTACAATTTCACTTTAAAACTTATTAGTAGACAATTTAGCCTTATGAGTAAATATATATATTTCCTGCAAGAACGGTAAGCAGATTACAATCATCATTTTCAGCACCAAATGTTAATAATTTGTGTAAACAGGTGCTCATAATTAACACTATAAGATACATTGCTAAGATATACATGGCAAATAACTGCAAATTTGATGGTAGATAAGCCATCACCCTTAAAATTTGTTGCATTTATTCGATAATTAGAAACCAGCTGAGAAGATTTTGATAATAAAAAGTTTCATGAGTATCAATTAGGTACGCTGTTTCAGTTCTTAACCATGTAATTAGAGATTATGCATGACTGAATGAACTCTGAAAGGGCATAATCTGTGCAGCATAAATCTGTCCCATCTTTTCTTCATGCTAGATTAACTTCAAACTGTTGTGGTGATGTCAACCCGATAGTTTCCTTTAACAAAGAACTTGAATATTGATGTAGCATTTGCATTCTTTCGAAAACTGTTGTATTTTTTATGAAGAAGACTATTTCAAAAAATGAATCAACATGTATTGGTAATATTTAAGAAACAGTCTGAAAGAAAGAAGTCTGTCATATCATGTACGTTTTATTATGATTAATTAGACCTAGATTAACAACCTCTTTTAATGCGGGTGTGTATTTTACAACAAAAATAATTACATGACTGGGTTTTGCAGCTTGCCCGACAGTTGTACATTGTTCTTTGTGAACTAAGATTGAGTTATAAATAAAAATAGAATTTTCTTAAGAATAAGACCTTAGAATTCATGGCAGGGAATTAGAGTGCTTGTAACATTAGCATCAAGTTCCTCTCTAATTTCATTGCATCAATTTTTTCTACAATCTTTAATTTTTTTTAATGCATAATATTGTATATTTTTTTTCTAAAATATACTAGTAATCCTATTTTATTGAGATTTTTTAGCCCATGTGTAAGAATTAGGGCATAGGAGTCAACTGAGTGCGATAGAAGCTATGTGTAAAATTAACATAGTTTTATAGATCATGTTTTATAGCCAACGTGTAAGTTCAGCATACCATATCCATAATTATAACCCTAACATTGTTGGGTATAATGGGGGCATAAAGCACCGTACATGATATCTTGGTGTCTTGACTCAGAGGTTAGACCATGAAAAATATGAACATATTATTTCACTGTCATCTACACAGTTTGCTAAATGTTTATTGCAGGTTTCTGAATAACAAAGTATGTATCACCTTGCCTTATTTTTTATTATCATTAAGAAAAAGTAGAAAACATTTGAAATCAAAACCAATTATCAATTATCACTTGGTGTGTATAAAACATAACAAAACAAGTATAATTCTGGCACACTTATTAGCAGTAAGCAAACGAAGAAATCCGTTGAAATTCAGCATACAAATTATAAATTGTCACATAGTGTAAATAAAATATAACAGAACAGGTATTACATTGTATAAGTATATTTTTACCAACGACAAAAAGAAGTCAAATGAAAACAAACATACATGGACAAATTATGCATTATACTTTAGTGTAAATAAAATTAAGAGAAAAGCTAATTACCTTATAGAATTTCTTTAGCAATGAGTGAAAGTAGAAATCAGCAAAAATAAAAACATACATTTAATTGTAAATCATTAATTAGTGTGATAAAATATATCAGAATAGGTGTTATCTTGTATATTTTTCTTTAAAAGACAAAATTTTCCCCTAATGATTTTTTTACATCTCCAATAGGGCTCCATTTCCTCTTAAAGGCAAAAATACTTGCTAGTGACATTTTTTATATGAAAAAAGACAAGATGTCTGATTTTGTAAACAATTGAGAAAGTAAATTCTGAAAACTATACTATAGGTCTATAATTCTAAGTTGTTCCATTACTCTCAATTTTTAATATGATGAAAATTGTTACGCCAAAGTCGAACAAATAATATAGGGTTTGGGGAAGAAGTAAATGAGCTTTCGATAAAAATAATTATTCTTTGTTTATTAATCAAGTAAACAAGATTTCACTTTGTTTGGGTGTATCACATGAATGTAAACGCATTTTTATGGACTGATTTTAGCATTTTCCAGCTTGAGTTAAAGTTATAAAAATATTGGATGATATTTTGTATTATCAAAATAAGTGTGCAGGGTTGTCACTAGAAATATTTTGAGCAGGCTCAATTTACTTTTGAGGAGGCTAGGCTATGCGAGCGCCAAAGGCACGAAGCGCTGCTAAGGGGGTCCGGGGGCCTCCCCCCCCCCCCCCCCCCCCCCCGTCCCGGAATATTTTGAAAACGTAGACTTAAAATCGTGACATCTGAGCCATTCTGGGGACATAATTTTATTGTTTTGGACAAGTCAAAATAACAGGAAATCTATATAAATAATGAAGCATGTTGCAAGCAGAATTCATCAAATTTGTAAACATTTCTATGGAGATCTAATATCTTGAGACCATCGAGCTCAAGATATATCAACTAAACAGTGAATTATTTTCAAAAAACTGCACACTTATGAACTTTTATTTTAAATCAGTTTCAATTCAATCAAACCTATACTAACATTTCAATTTATAACATGTTCAGGAACACAGCACTGAGCAGAGTACCTTCACTTTCAAATGATTTTTTTAATATAGAAAATACTTCCGAGACTTAGATTACATAAATCGAATAAAAATATTCTTGGATAAACAAAATGCTTGGGTGAAATACTGCAGGAATGATACTCATTTAACTAACAGAAAAAACCAATCATTCAAAAACGTGTGACAACTTCTACCTACGCGGATGTTTAACGTCTTTCGAACATCAGATTAATCAACTCAAATCTGATAAAAACAAGTTTGAACAACTCATTTGATTTTTCATTTATTTTTTTTATGAACATTTTATGAATGAACATTTAAGGTGATGCTATTGCCTATCTGGATATTTTCTCTACAATGCAGTAAGTACAATACATTTATAGTTATAAAACTTAACGTCGGCCCAATGTACAAACAAGTCTGCACACATTTTATGATGTTTTGAGTGAACAATATTTTAATGTCAAATAGGAAAATATCATATGTAACAATCAAAAATACATTTTTTCTCATCCCATATCTGATTTCAAGAAATGGCTGAGCTCTGGCTATTTACGTGACATTATCCATAAACTACTTTCTTTGACTCAGCCAAATATAAACTACTTTTATGATTTGGTTTTATTGGTTTAATGTCTAAATACACCAAAGAACAGAATTTGGTCAAAATTTGGCACAATTTTCCAATATATTATGATGAAAATCAGTGAAAGAAAAAGATTTGATAATAATTGAATAGAAAACTGATATAAGTGATGCAGAAATAATGGTTAAATAGAAAACTGATATAAGTGATGCAGAAATAATGGTTAAATAGAAAACTGATATAAGTGATGCAGAAATAATGGTTAAATAGAAAACTGATATAAGTGATGCAGAAATAATGGTTAAATAGAAAACTGATATAAGTGATGCAGAAATAATGGTTAAATAGAAAACTGATATAAGTGATGCAGAAATAATGGTTAAATAGAAAACTGATATAAGTGATGCAGAAATAATGGTTGAATAGAAAACTGATATAAGTGATGCAGAAATAATGATTGAATAGAAAACTGATCTAAGTGATGCAGAAATAATGATTGAATAGAAAACTGATATAAGTGATGCAGAAATAATGGTTAAATAGAAAACTGATATAAGTGATGCAGAAATAATGATTGAATAGAAAACTGATATAAGTAATGCAGAAATAATGATTGAATAGAAAACTGATCTAAGTGATGCAGAAATAATGATTGAATAGAAAGAAAAATAATAAGTTGCCAGCAGTGTTCATCACTTTTGGATACTCTTTAGATCTGAGCCTAATTATCACATATGCATAAGACTTAGGACTTAGGCAAATAGTGAATGATCTGGCTCAGGTTCTAAGCAAGATTCGAACCTAGGATGGCAGAATGAGAAGCCAATACCTGTACCCATTGTGCTAAAGAGGCACCCCCCATAATGCAGATCTTGGGTATAGGTTGGGTACACAGAATAAGAGAAAGCCATGAATATTAAGGGGCTGCGTGATGTCCTAATATGATGTCTAATGCATGTATTTCCTTTAACGCGCATTCCATACACCATTGGTAAGGGGAGAATTGTTGGCCTACAGGATGTCAGTGGTTCTACCTGACCTTTGTTTATGTGTCTGCCTCTACGAAAAATAGTCGCATGTCACCTGCTGCATCAGATCATTCTGTTTTTTTGTAACTGCATAAAATACTAGAAAAAAGCAACAACAAAGTTTCTCTTCTTAGCAAAAAATTGTTTTAAATTTATTTCTAGTGTTTGCAAAGTGACTTTGATTAACCCTGGGGGAAAGGGTTGGAAATTATTTCATTGAAAGTGTATTCTGGCCAGAATGATGTCGATTTAAAAAAACTGGTAATTGATGGTTGATGTTGTTACTGGTGTTGGTGGTGATCATGATGATGATATTTTTATTGAAAAAAAGATTTGCTTGTTATTTTCAACCATGCCCAATGTCTTTACCAGGATAAAGAGGCTAATAACATGAATAAGATACCATCTGTAGACAGTTCATAACTTCAAGTGTATTCCTGCAAAACGAATGATAGCTTATTTACATAACTCAAAAGTAGCAATTTTATAACGTCCAATCTGTAAATAGTGGAAGCTTTAAGCCAAGTCCAAATGACAATTTTATGTTAGAGGATGTAATGTTTATGTGGTCTTAAAGTTGTCTTATCAGAACTTAAGATAAATCTTTTTCCTCCAAGTTTTTGATGTTGAAAATAAAACCCAATAAATGTGAAGATGTTCAGGGATTTAAATTGAATGTAAGTGGCCCGCTGTCTGTGCTTAAAGCTGTTTTATGTGCAAGTTGTCCTCACAGTTTTCTATTATCTTGTAGTTCAATAAAGTTTTTACAGTTCTTTGCATTCAAATGTCCAAGCTATTCATAACACAGAGTTACATGATTTTACTGCAGAAAAAGTCTGTAAATTTTCTGAACGTCAGCAGGTTGTTTATAATTTTCATAGGATGCAAGACTATTGGAAAAGATTGTACACCAGTGGTTCTACCCAGTCATATGTCTGGGGACTACCTTTTTTTCCCGCCACTATTCAACATAACATCAAGTTAAACCTTTTTCCAATCTTCTCCATGTAGGTTCAACTTGCTGTTGTTTGCAAACTGTTAGATGAGATCTTCCATTTAATCTGCAATGTGTTTTACATAGATACATGTATCTGAAGTCTTCTTTCACTGACAATAGTGTGCTGGTGCAACTTACACACACATAACTGTAAAACAGAAAGCATAAATGTGATGAGCAAACCCAATAAAAACTCAGACATTTCCATTTTATCTAGTTTAGACATTTCATGTCTTGACTCGCCAGTTTTGTTCATCTATTACTGAGATTCTAGGTTTTATTGTTCGTTCAAATAGTTCACGCGTTGTACCCTAGAGCCATGTTCAGCATTAGACATCTGTTTTTGGTATAGAAAAGCCAATAAAACTTGCATCAGCCCAGATTTTACACTCTACCAGAAAGCCGTTGACAACAACTTTAGATTCAGACTGAGATTTGTCTTTATTGTTTGCGTCAGATTGCGAGTCACCAGCTATGCCAACTGGGTCCCGTTTTCTACTCAAAAGCATTGTTTACCCCTTGACAAATTAATTGAAAAGGTTGAACAAATGAAGCGTGAATGATCGACCCAGGAAATGAGAATGTGCCAGCAGCAGCTGGAGCGACGGTCATGTGATTATAATCCTGGTCACATGACTATAATCTAAAGGGTGACAGTGATCAATCAATAACTCATGGGCCATGTCCTCTTCTCATTACATCAAGGTGAATCATCATCCAGCTTCAGCCACCATTAACACATTATCAGGATATTTGAATATCAGCATTAGATATATTAAACATTAAATTGGTTTTCTGATTTGTAGTCTGAAATCTTGACATCAATTTCTAAAAGACATCAATTTCTAAAAGATTCCTGATTTGTTTTATCAATTTTGGAAAGGTTTTCTACTGATACTTTGTCTTGTCTTTTATTCCCAACAATTAACTAACACATTGTACCTTTTATCGTATCTGAGCATTGACAAAGCAATCTGCAAAAGACTACATTTACCACTGTCAGCAACCTAAGTATGTCATTGCTTATGTAAAATAGGAAGAAAAACTGTGCCACAAGTCTGGGGCTAGAGCCTGGTACCCATTTCTGTCAATGTGCAGCTGAAACTTCTCCACTTAATGGGTGTGTTTCTGTTGTTCTCTTTTAAACCCTATGTTAATAGTATCCATCATTTGAATTGTGAAACTAATTCCGTGAGAACCAACAACTTAGCATTTTAGAAAATCATGGTATATAGTTCTACTGAAATGGAAATTTATTATGCAATACATCTCTGAGTGAAGGCCTCAGTTTCAAATATCAAACACATCAAGACACCAATTTCCATACGAATATAGTTGTGCTCTAGGCCAAGCTTGAGGTCACCACCAATTTTACATATTTGAGTGCAACTTCAAAGTACATATCTTCACAACTGAAGGGATATTTAAAGGCCTGCATTAAAAGAGCAATTTATAAAGTATCTTCACATAAGTTCACCCAGCAATTATCTTTGGCATTCTACCTAAGACTGTATCTTATGAGATATATTCTACCTAAGACTGTATCCTATGAGATGCGTTCTACCTAAGACTGTATCTTATGAGATATATTCTACCTAAGACTGTATCTTATGAGATATATTCTACCTAAGACTGTATCTTATGAGATATATCCTACCTAAGACTGTATCTTATGGGATGCATTCTACCTAAGACTGTATTTTATTAGATGCATTCTACCTAAGACTGTATCTTATGAGATGCGTTCTACCTAAGACTGTATTTTCTGAGATATATTCTACCTAAGACTGTATCTTATGAGATATATTCTACCTAAGACTGTATCTTATGAGATATATTCTACCTAAGACTGTATCTTATGAGATATATCCTACCTAAGACTGTATCTTATGGGATGCATTCTACCTAAGACTGTATTTTATTAGATGCATTCTACCTAAGACTGTATCTTATGGGATGCATTCTACCTAATACTGTATTTTATTAGATGCATTCTACCTAAGACTGTATCTTATGGGATGTGTTCTACCTAAGACTGTATTTTATTAGATGCATTCTACCTAAGACTATCTTATGAGATATATTCTACCTAAGACTGTATCTTATGGGATGCATTCTACCTAAGACTGTATTTTATTAGATGCATTCTACCTAAGACTGTATCTTATGAGATGTGTTCTACCTAAGACTGTATTTTATTAGATGCATTCTACCTAAGACTGTATCTTATGGGATGCATTCTACCTAATACTGTATTTTATTAGATGCATTCTACCTAAGACTGTATCTTATGAGATATATTCTACCTAAGACTGTATCTTATGGGATGCATTCTACCTAAGACTGTATTTTATTAGATGCATTCTACCTAAGACAGTATCTTATGAGATGTGTTCTACCTAAGACTGTATCTTATGAGATGCGTTCTACCTGAGACTGTATCTTATGAGATGCGTTCTACCTAAGACTATCTTATGAGATATATTCTACCTAAGACTGTATCTTATGAGATATATTCTACCTAAGACTGTATCTTATGAGATATATTCTACCTAAGACTGTATCTTATGGGATGCGTTCTACCTGAGACTGTATCTCATGAGATATATTCTATATCTGACTATCTTATGAGATATATTCTACCTAAGGCTGTATCTTATGAGATATATTAACCTAAGACTGCATCTTATGATATGTTTTTTTCAATGATATTTGTAAGATAACATGGATTTACAGGTTACAGAGTGCACATACCTTATTCAATTTTTTAACCTTAATTGGTCTATTTGTAAGTTGTGATCAGCATTTAATGTCGAGTCCATGGGACAGTATCACTGCTGCTACCATCATGCCAGCCATTCTGGCAGCTTTTATAGAGTCGTATATTTAGTCCTCAACAAGATTGGGAGCTCTGTTCCAAGTCTTTGATTACTTGTAAAGGTTTTGTATCCATAATTAAACCATCTGATGAAAGCATAACTTTCTGTTGCCATGTCTAGAGGGGGTTTGCTTGTGCTACATGATGGAGGTACCAGCAACTGGAGGAATTAAAATGTTCAGACACTGTATTTAGATGCAAATGGCAATAAAATACGAGAATAAATTGCCTTCAAAAATCTTAATTTGTGCGCAGCAGGATTATGAACAGCCCAAACCAACCTGCCAAGTTTGTCAAAAGATTTTTAAAAAAGTTTTCAGCTTTGTTCAGCAGGTTTTGCTGCTGTATTTTTTTCCTGGTCATCTTAAATCTTTTTTACCCTTCAGTTCTTGAACAAGTGCACAAAATAAAAAAAAAATAGAGGTTTTATGCAAATATATGTGTTGCCTATTCTTAAACAACATAATTTCAGCTTTATAAAAAAATAAATGCAAGATACAAACAAAGCTGGATATTTTGGTTATTTTAGGAAGCTTCATCAATTTGTCTAAAAAAGTTGGTAAAACAACACAAATAGTTTCTTATTTCCACATATTATTGTTGGAAAATAGCTAGCTTCATTGTTTTAGCCAAACTGTAGTGTTGTAGAATTCTGTATTAACAGACATATATTAATTCTTGCTCTGATCAAGTGCTTCTCTTTGTCTGTTTCCTTTATGGCCTTATTGTATCTCTCTTGTTCATTCACCTATAAGTCTATATTGATTCCACTTTCTTTAGAGTATTTATAAAGATCTAGTTTTAAAGGAAAGAAAACCATACACCTTTTAATACTGCATACTAGACTGCCTACAATTACAAAATAATGTCATAATATTGTTCTGTCTTGACTCACATGAATACCAAATAGTACTTAGAATAGTATGGATTCAGGAATTTATAAGATCTTCAGTATAGTTGGTAGATACACTCTGGTATTACAAAACAACATGCAGTTATTTTCCTGAGGTAGACAGTTAAACAAACACAATCATGTTACATAAGAAAAATAAAAAAATGTGCAATGAAATTCAACATTTGATTAAATGGCTTATAATATTTTGAATACACAAGAACTTTATGTTAGTATGTAACCTAGATCCTGAATTTCCTAATCCTTCCTCTTCCTCTTCCTCCCAATATTTTATGTTAGTATGTAACCTAGATTCTGAATTTCCAAATCCCTCCTCTTCGTCGCTTCCTCTTCCTCCCAATATTTTATGTTAGTATGTAACCTAGATTCTGAATTTCCTCATCCTTCCTCTTCCTCTCAAGCTTATCCCTCCTCATAAAAAGATAGCATCAAGTTACCATAGCACCCAGACCTTGTGGCTTATCATGGTCTGGTAATCAGCTGGAGGTCAACAGGGTCCCAGTCAACATATATGTAGTTAATGGTAAAAAGTTGAGATCTCACCCTCTTCAGTTCCTGTCTGATTTTCTTGCTTAGATGCATTGGCAAATTGAAACTTAATCCAGCAGACTGTGCAATAAAATTAAAACCAAGCACTCTAATTAAAAGGCAGCATTTTTTTTTCTCTGTTACACATATTTGCTGTGATACCTTAAGCAAGCTGTAGTGGTAAGATGTTACCGCATGTGGCCATGGTCCCATAAGCTGGGAGAAACACAGCAGGTTGTGTCCCGAATGAACATTGGTTTTGACTGAGATAATTTTGACAAATAAACCATGCTTGGGAGTTGTGATGTTAGTATAGACATTTATTAAAATCTAAATGTATACTCAAATTAACTTTGTATATGAATAATGTCGGTATAGATTTGTAGGTTATGTCCCAGAGTTTTTAATGGCTCTAGTTTTAAATGACTGTCCTGTGACATTACATGAATTGTAAATACACATAAACACTTGAAATCAAAGTACATAAAAAACTGAACCCTTATTATGTATACAAAAAATGTGACCTTACAGTGAATTTTTTTAAATGAATGTTTTATATGATTTATAAAGGACCATGGAGGTTAGATTCTTTTATGTAACATGTCAATTCAAGAATGAATAGAAGCACATAAAACATACTACAGGCCCATTTAGATAGGTTGTTTTGATAAAATAATGGCCCCTACATAATATTTTTAGTGTTCACCTCCAAGGCCCAAAATTTTATCTGTATCGGATCTTTTTTACTTTCACATTTTCCTTTTGGCTGGCTAATTGTGCAATATAGAACATATAATCAAGCAATCATCGTCTTTTTTTCATTGATTGTGAACAATGTAAGCAGTCCATGCAATTGTATAATTGTGTCATCCTTAACTAGATGGCACACTGACACTGTGTAGCAACGGTTTGTGATAATATATCTTAGTAACCATACTTTGTGTTTAATATTGAGATCTCATGACCTCTATTTGGCTAAGGGTTGCATTAAAATAACCCTTAAAAACACATCCTTTAATTGGATTAAAATGATTTAAGCATATGGGGCAGATCCACACAGTTTTGTTGGGGGAGTATGAATCACAATTCATTCAGCTTTATTGCAGTAAATATTAAATATACATACACAGTTAGGGACCCTAACTTTGACCTAAGCAGTCAACAGACAAAATTTACTGTAAAAGCTTAGTATTTTTTAATTGTGAATCTTTTTCCTGGTTTTGAGGGGGATGTATCCTCCATCTCACCCCCCCCCCCCCCCCCAGCATCCCTGGATCCATCCCTGGGTTTCCCATATGCTACTGCATTTGTTAATAATACCTAATTATTATTAGCTTTTTTCTGAAAACTACATTCATCATAAAGAACATTATGATACTACTTGGATCTCAGTAAAAAAATAGTGAACTAGACTATGATAATCTAGTGAAGGAGTTCAAGAACAAGACAAATAGAGAGATGGCCTTGTAATAAACATACAAGATGTATGAGAGCAAATAAAAAATAAATAAACATGCACATTTCCTCGATTTTTTTAAATAAAACGCAGCAAAATCCCCCCCCCCCCCCCTCCAGCCTGTTCTGAACTGTTTTATTACTCAAGAAATATATACTCTGGTTATAAGCATTGTACTTTTCATATGTTTTTATTCCACTCCTTATTCTTCACCCAAGAAAATAAAAATATCATTCAGTATTACAAAGAAATTCATAAATAAACAGATACAGAGTCAGGGAGCGGTTAATTTGACATGTTTTGCTAGTAAAGTGGTGTGAAATTTGATTGACAAGCGTACACTGACAGGTGAATAAAAGGCAGGTAATGAGGTGGGGTAATTGAGGCTATTTATGGAAAAATTTCATAGGGAACATAGGAAATCTATCAAGATTAGGTTATTTTTTAATGACAGTCAGGTGTACACTAGGGTTTTACAGTAGCTAACAAAAAGTAAAAAGGCAAGAATAAGTAAATTTGATGATGTTTATAGTTTTTGCATTAGAGAGTTTATCTATTATGTTAATGCCTGTAGGTTCAAATAACAATATTTAGTCAAATAAATGGCTATATTGCAATAATATTTTTTTTTTAAGATAATAAAAAGGCCTCTTAGAAAAAAACAACATTAAAATTGAAGTGTTAAACATACCCAGTGAAAGAAGTGAACCCCAACACCCCAATCTCATAATATTCTGTGCAGCAGTCCAAATTATAGTTATAAAAATGGGGAAGATAACACAAACACAGTTTTTGACAAAACATGGGGAACCTTGGCCCGATTCCACCAAATTTCTTTTGGTCCATTAAATTTTATAAATAAGGGAATTTTCAGCAACATCTTTTTCAAAATTCTTAATTATAATGAAAACATATATAATAAACTAAACTAAACAATGCTTTATAGCCTTATTGAACCCAACCACTCGTAACACCTCAGTTAGCTTACCAACCTTCTGTGTCAAAATGCCCAAATCATACTTTATAGTCTTATTGAACCCAACCACTCATAACACCTCAGTTAGCTTACCAACCTTCTTTGTCAAAATGCCCAAATCATACTTTATAGTCTTATTGAACCCAACCACTCATAACACCTCAGTTAGCTTACCAACCTTCTTTGTCAAAATGCCAAAATCATACTTTATAGCCTTATTGAACCCAACCACTCATAACACCTTGGTTAGCTTACCAACCTTCTTTGTCAAAATGCCCAAATCATGCTTTATAGCCTTACTGAACTCAACCACTGCATAACACCTCAGTTAGCTTACCAACCTTCTTTGTCAAAATGCCAAAATCATACTTTATAGCCTTATTGAACCCAACCACTCATAACACCTCGGTTAGCTTACCAACCTTCTTTGTCAAAATGCCCAAATCATACTTTACAGCCTTATTGAACCCAACCACTCATAACACCTTGGTTAGCTTACCAACCTTCTTTGTCAAAATGCCAAAATCATACTTTATAGCCTTATTGAACCCAACCACTCATAACACCTTGGTTAGCTTACCAACCTTCTTTGTCAAAATGCCAAAATCATACTTTATAGCCTTATTGAACCCAACCACTCATAACACCTTGGTTAGCTTACCAACCTTCTTTGTCAAAATGCCCAAATCATGCTTTATAACCTTATTGAACCCAACCACTCATAACACCTCAGTTAGCTTACCAACCTTCTTTGTCAAAATGCCCAAATCATACTTTATAGCCTTACTGAACTCAACCACTGCATAACACCTCAGTTAGCTTACCAACCTTCTTTGTCAAAATGCCCAAATCATACTTTATAGCCTTACTGAACTCAACCACTGCATAACACCTCAGTTAGCTTACCAACCTTCTTTGTCAAAATGCCCAAATCATGCTTTATAGCCTTACTGAACTCAACCACTGCATAACACCTCAGTTAGCTTACCAACCTTCTTTGTCAAAATGCCCAAATCATGCTTTATAGCCTTACTGAACTCAACCACTGCATAACACCTCAGTTAGCTTACCAACCTTCTTTGTCAAAATGCCCAAATCATGCTTTATAGCCTTACTGAACCCAACCACTCATAACACCTCAGTTAGCTTACCAACCTTCTTTGTCAAAATGCCCAAATCATGCTTTATAGTCTTATTGAACCCAACCACTCATAACACCTCAGTTAGCTTACCAACCTTCTTTGTCAAAATGCCCAAATCATACTTTACAGCCTTATTGAACCCAACCACTCATAACACCTTGGTTAGCTTACCAACCTTCTTTGTCAAAATGCCCAAATCATGCTTTACAGCCTTATTGAACCCAACCACTCATAACACCTTGGTTAGCTTACCAACCTTCTTTGTCAAAATGCCCAAATCATACTTTATAGCCTTATTGAACCCAACCACTCATAACACCTCGGTTAGCTTACCAACCTTCTTTGTCAAAATGCCAAAATCATACTTTATAGCCTTATTGAACCCAACCACTCATAACACCTCGGTTAGCTTGTCAACCTTCTTTGTCAAAATGCCAAAATCATACTATCAGTAAAATTAGGTCCAGTCCGGTAGATATTGCTAGCTTGGTGAACCAAAGGTCCATTATTTTTAAATTTCTTTTGTGAATACTGCTAACACATAATATATGTGTATAGTTTTTAATAACAGTAAAAAGCAACCACAATAATAGAAATTTTTCAACAACATTAAACAAATTAAACTTGATACCTTTGCAGTAATCAAACTTACAGTTATGTAAAGAGAGCCTCCAAGTTCACCCAAACCCCTTGAAGGAAGAAAATGGTAAAAAGCAAATGAACACATTTATATCTGTGCAGCTGTCAAAATTACAGTGATTGGAGACCTCCCATGAAAAAAATGGCAAAAAAATCAACAGCTCAACACATAATATCTGTGCAGCAATTAAAGAACAGAAATAAGTGACTCTAATGAAAGCAAATGGAAAAAAAACAAAACAAACCTAACTAATATATGTAAGCCCAGCAGCCTATCTAAAGCTGTCAGTTTGTGTTACATATCCAGGCCGTTTTATTGCTGAAAAAATGGATTTATACAAAAACCTGAACATTTATGATGACAAATTGTAATGTGGAGATTTTCTGATCTTGGTTTTTTTGCTATGTTTTTTTTTTTGTCCTGCAGCTACGGTGGTAAAACTTCAAATGTTGTGTTTTTTGTTCCGATATGTTTCAGCAAATAACTGACAAATTGTTGACACACAAGATGTTACTTGGACTGGTTGTGCTAATTAATTATGTTGGTTGTAACTGTGCTGACTTAACAGTAAATGATGATTAATTCTGTAGTAGGACTCAGTCTCAGCCAGTTGGTTTTGACATTGGTGTAGATATAATTTGTTATTAGTGTGACGTTATTTCAGTGAAAAAAAAGGACCTAAAATGATAAAAGTTTAAATCTTTTGTCTTAGATCTTGGTGCAAGTTAAAAAAGTATTTTCTTGATAAATTTTTCTTAATTTAATTAGAACAGTTTTTTTTTTGCTATGTCTGTATTTCTTGTACCAATAAACATGTAGAATGTTTTAAGGTACTTGTACAAAGATTTAACCCATAGCTTGCAAAACATGTATTTATACAACATTGGCAAACAGTGAAGTTCCAGATCATCCAACTTCCTGCAATGAGTTATATGATCAGGATCTACACTATTTGCTGCTGAACGCCTAGCAATATATTTAGGCAATGTGAGATGATGACTAAGAATTGGAATTAAATGTTTTTAACAAATGAAGCAAGCTAAGGGTTAAGGTTGGTCAAATTCTGGTCTGCCATAACTTGTTTAACAGATCCCTCCATTTCACACATGCCTTTTTCATGCATTTAATCTTTATTTCAAAGCATAATTTTAGTCACAAGGTATTTGAAGAATCTTAGATCATGTTTCAGAAATATTTTCATGCATCTTATCTGCTTAAAGCTACACTGCTGCAGGTCACATATACCTCTGTTCCACCATGCTCCTGCCCCTCCTAAAAAAATGGAAAGGTTAAAATAGAAAATGGCTGAAATTTCTGTTTCAAAAGAGGTTTCCATTTTGCGCGCCAGTTTCTACAGTTACCACTGGAATGGCTGGTATCCTGTGTTCATTACTCTGGTGTTAAAGAGAGGCTTGAAAGGCCTCATATCACACTCAACAGGTGCTTGCAGGAACTGAGGATGTCTAGCTGGGAGAATCTGTCAACACTTGCAGGATAGCAACAACAACAGCAGCACAGCAACAACAACAGCAGCAACATTAACAAGCAACCGTGAGACATCTTTTGATTTTTAACAGAAACAGAGCCTTACACCATAACCTGCCAGTTACTGAATTTATTGCCCATTCTTTACCTGTATTGTAACCTATCAACACCTACATGCACAGGTAATTAGAAACATTACCAGAGACTCAGCAGAGAAAAGTGTAAATAATGATCAGACTGCTTCCAGCATGAGCTGACAGGTCTGAATCTACACACTTTGCCCTAGACCAGAGAACTTCGCCCATGGCAGGCAAGGTGTAAAACTGCTTGGAGTAACGCAGCTCTACATGTAGAGGCTGTTTTTCCTTTAAAGATATGGCAGTGGAAATGGGGGAACTAAAACACTAATTGGTAAGCCAGTTGTTTGTATAGCAATGTGACACACATTTTAGGATTTGTAGCAATAAAACAGTTTATCACAAATGGCTCTGTGAATTAATGGATCTGTGAATTGTGGATTGATGATATCTGATGATTACATTTATTTGTTTCAAAGGCAGCAGCTTTGAGCCCAGTAATTGTGCTTATACATAACATTCCTTATGTTGCTATTAACTGCAACAACTGTTTGATCTCGGGACTAATTGCACTGCTACAAACTGAGGTTGCAGAATAATTAAATAGACTGGTGATGAATAAAGTGAAGTAAAAAAGAATTGAAAGTGGACCAATTGAAGTGGGCTCTTTCTGGATTAAAACATTAAAAAAAAAAAGCAAGACTAAACAAAAGACTGCTGAAATGTCAAAATGATGATCAAAAGAAACTTACATATAAATTACATGTGAATAATGTTTAAAGTGTTATCCAAATTGCCCATATCAAATATAGACATGTTACAATTTCTGAGGACATCAATAAACAGCATTTCATGGGACCTGTTCAGGTAACAAGAATTTTTTTATTTTTATCGAGGAAAGAAAAATGGGCCATATGGATACCACCCTTGAAGTGATTATGTGATATTTTAAAATATTAGTTAATGTAACTAGATCTGTGAACTTGATTTTTTTCTTTGTATTTAAAGTGTATAACTTTGTATTAAGCCTTTTTAATATTTAGGTTAATGTAATATAGCTTTGATGTATACGAACCATAAGTTGACCAATCTTATAAACTGCTCTTTTTATTCCTATTTCATTGTATCATAAGACAAGATTAGGTTAAATGAGGTTGCCTTGTATCATTAGACTAGTAACTGAATCCCTTAAGGTTGTCTGAATTAATGAGATTTTGCCAGGATAAAATCTGAATATTTAAATTTTCTCTCCACCCTTTACAAAAGTATTCCAATAAAGTTGAGATCCCAGATAAAATTTTGTGGGATTTTTCTGTGCATCCAAGATGACAGATAATTTTTAACTTGTAAAGCCTTTCTTTTATTACTTAAATTCATTTTTACATAAAGAAATCATCATCCAGTAACAAAAATCCTTAAAAAAACCCACAGTAACTGCTGACCCATACTAACGTAGGTGGTCAGTAAAGTAGACTGAAAATGCTGTTTTGTGTGTACTGTAGCCTTAAGGGCCAACACTCCCTGCCGCACACATAGCACAAGTTAGGGGCCAACTCCGACAAACATTGAAATTGCATTTGCATGAGAATTGAAAATAGTTACATTGAGTTTTGTCGATGCTGCAGTGTATAGTTTCGATATTAGAATGCAATATAAATGTGGCATATACTTATGCTAATATATCATCATAATTTTTTTTATGTTAAACAACTGATCAAAAACATGTCTTTACCTTTTCTCAATTTGTTGGTGCTGTCAAATAACAGAAAGTGGACTTGTGCTAAAATAGCATGTTCTCTTCTTGATCGTTTCTTAAACAATATTTTTTTGGTGTGACCCTTGTGTTATTAATTACTGAGAAAGTTGATAAAACTTTGGCATGTTTTTTTACTCCATGTAAATGATCATTTTAATTTTATTTATTTTTTTATATAATGTAACATTCATTATAATATGGTTTCTTATGAGGTATAAAACGATCTTGAAACTCATTGTTGCCTGTGTTTGAGGTTTTGTGAGAGATGTGACAACAACAGAAACATCCATTCCAATCAATTGTGCTTCAAAATTAAAGTTTCTTTTTTCTTGCATCTGGTATATAGAGTTACTGTTGGAAGAGTCTGTCAAATCCAGATATAACAATTTTCAAGAACCATTCAAGCTTAATGAAAACAATTAAGATTTGGAAGCATTTTTACTTCATAATTTATATTTATTGATATTTTCATGCAAAGTAAAAAAAAAAAAACATTAAGAGAATTTAACTATTTTTGACCGATTAAAACTATGAAAAGGATCCACTGGCATTTTTTGCTAACATTCCAGTGTCATTGGTTTATGATTGGTGTATGATTTCAGAACATTTTACGACCCAAGTCTACCCGAGTAATGGGTTCAGGCCCATAGTCACTATGCAACATTGGGTTTTATTCCTCAATAATCATAAGAACAATCTGATTTTTATTCAACATTATAAATTAATCAGTTAGTTTTATTGTAATTCATTTTGACTTCTTATTTGAACAAGCGATATTTTACTTGAGATATATATCAAAATAATATTAAGGTAAGATGCAATGAAAATGCTTCATTTCAACATTGTTGACATTCTTTTTGCAACTGAAACTTTATAAATTTTCAATGGTATTTGTATTGCTGTTTTGTTTATGTTTTAAATTAAGTTTTGTTTCAAGTATTTTTGGTTGAATTCTTAGTGTTATAACATGAACAAATTTTTTTTATCATGATATGCTATGCATGTCCTGTTCCATTTTTATTCATTTATAAAAAGGCTAGGTTAGAACGATATGCCACCATAACCATACGATACGTATCACGGTACATACCACATGTACATAGCAAGGTACATGTGTACACATTTCGTTACAAAAAGAATTATAAATATTGTATTGTAAAGTGAACTTTGGGCATGATTTTTAGTAAACCTATTCACACGACGAGGTTGAATGGTATACTGTCAACCGAACCCTAAACACAATTCTGTTATATACTGTCGGACAGTATACAATTACACACTTCAAAAGGCCCACATTTGCTCAAAATGCTGAATGATACCACAAAATACTATGAAATCAATTAAAACTTCCTATCCATTCATTATTTTCCCAATTAGCAATAGGATTTTTTTAAAAGCCTGAAGCATTTTCCTGTGATCTAATTAACCAGTTTGATATCAATAAATGATGACAGGCACTAGACAATTACCATCCTGTGAATGTGTTGGTGGTCCTGTAAATGAATAATGGAACAGCAGCGTTGGTTACCATGACAAATACAGGCTGAAGGTCAGCATGACATGCTGATGATATCTTGCTTTTTCATTGTTTGAAGTTTGCATCAATTAATATTTATAACTAGTTGAAGCTTTTAAATAAATGCATACTGGCATCAATAAAAGAACAGAACTCGAAACTTTTGATGATATCACTGAAATTCATGTTAATAGTCAGTGGAGCATTAAAGATTAGCTTTGTTGGTTATTGTGCTGGGATATTTTTATTTGCTTTTTCTTAGCAGATGGGTACCCAATATGCAGCTTAAGTGTTGTTTAATCATAACATCTGAATATTTCACATTAAAGTTGTGTGCCTTTCACAAAGATTAAAACCTCCCTATTTTTTTTCTCAAAACCAGATATTTTTGTGTTTTTTTTTTAAAAATTATTGAATAAGTTATGGAAATGCATTGAAATTTAATTCGTTTAAAAGCATATCTTTGTTTCAATCAGGACAATGGGTGGACCAGGGAGTATGATTCAATGTTGAAATTATATTAGTTTTCATTAATTAGACAACAGACATTTATTTAAAAGCAAAACCACATTGGTCCAAAGTTAATTATTTCACATGTGACCACGATGAATAGAACAGTAGTATTTAAGCTTTGAAATTTCTGTCATACGAATAATAATTTTAACTCCTACCTTCATTCTCCTCTTTCTTGTAACCTCAGGAACTTTGAGCAGAAATAGTTGAAAGACAGTATAAATGATGTGTAATTCTGATATTTTAAGGAAAATTTCAGAAGTTCAAAAATCTGTGACAGAGTTTGCATGGAAAATAAGACTATTTTGACTTGGGATTGTTAATAACAATATGATTTTCACTTATATATTTTTGGGTTAGCAAGAAATTTTTTAACCAAAGTTGCAATTTTAAGCTATCAGTATTGTTTCGTAATTTGATCAATGTAATGTAGGTATCTTATGTATATTTTGATAACTTAAATTGAAAATTTGAACTTTTAAACTTTAAGGTAAATAATTTTGTTAGATAATTTTATCACATATTGTGTATTTACCAGGTTAAATAATCAGGAATATTACCAATGTAACAAAATCAGAAAACTAATCTTGTAAATAGAAAAAAAGACAGACCAACCGAGCTGTTAAATAAGTAAAACTTGAAACTTTTTCATTAAAAGTAAAAGCTATGAATTAAGAAAATCATGAATGAATTAATGTAAGCTATACTTAAAATAATACATGGATCGACAAGAAAACAAAAACTGTCCCAATCTTCTAATTTATGTATATTTAGGAAAACATTTACGTTTAATGATGCTTTTCTAAAATTGTCCTCTTATCTGTAGACAATAACATGTAATACTTTCTTGCCATCCTATCCTAATAGACCAAAGCATTTATGTTTGAGGTAAAAACTCAATATTGGATAGGTAATTAAGTAAAGATTCTAGACTACTTCTAGACAAAGGCAAACAGGGCAATTGTACATGGGACAAAAATCACAAATGAGACATAACACACAAACTTAAAAAATCCAACAGTTTTCGCCTTGGAATGGTCAGTGAGCAAAAGGACCGACAAGGGTGCTTAAACCTGGTTTGTGGAGCGCTCCAACTTCGCACTTCGTGATGGTTTTTGTATCAAACAAGCGATGTTAATAAAAATATCCCATCAAAGTGAGACAAGTTACAGTAAGCACCTACCTGCATTGGGAGTTAAAACAGATGCAATGAAACAATATACAGACAAAACAATTAGTAATGTAATAAACTATCAACATATGTACAGTGTGTACTGTAGATAAAAGCCTCAGCAACCTTAAAGTTCAGAATGAGAGAGTAGTCTTAAATAAAACAGCCCAAGCAATGATGTATGATAGGAACTATTTTATGACATCGTACAATAAAAATGCTATGACGTCATATGTCAGATGTGTGAGAAAGGAAATTTAAAAAACATAAAGGCATTAATATAATTTTAGAAAATGCTCCAAACCAACAAAACAAAATTTAGTATTGTGAGGAGTTAATTGGTAATGAGATTCAAATATTATATTATAAAAAGTGCAGGATTTATTCACAATATTTTATAGTAAAGGAAAAAATAAAAACCCCGATGTTTTACCTACTCTGCAAATTGAGGCAAATATTTGGCCTTCTGGTTGTTAAACTGAAATGCTTTCCAGCATCTTTTACTTCTAAAGCTAGATATTTTTGGCTGATTTTTAGATACCAAAGTGTGGTTTTTTAACATTTGTTGAAATGGCCAATCAGTCATTATGAAGTTCTAACGTTATCGAGGAAATATTAAATACAACAGCTATTGCTGTGGATATATTAAATGTAGCAGTTATGTTTTCATTGGAATATTAAATTGAGCTAGTCTGTTTTCAAATGATAATTAAATAAAGTTAGTATGTTGTCATGGGAATATTAAAAAAAAAGCTGTTGTGTTGTCATGGGAATATTTAATAGAGCTGTAGTGTTGCCATGAAGATTGTCATGGAAATATTTAATTGAGCTGGTGTGTTGTCATGGGAATATTAAAAAGAGCTGGTGTGTTGTTATGGAAATATTTAGTAGAGCTGGGGTGTTGTCATGGGAATATTGAATAGAGCTGGTGTGTTGTCATGGGAATATTGAATAGAGCTGGTGTGTTGTCATGGGAATATTGAATAGAGCTGGTGTGTTGTCATGGGAATATTAAATAGAGCTGGTGTGTTGTCATGGAAATATTTAATAGAGCTTGTGTAATGTCATGGAAATATTAAATAGAGCTGGTGTGTTGTTATTGGAATATTTAAAAGAGCTGGTGTTGTCATGGGTATATTTAATAGAGCTGGTGTGTTGTCATGCACATATTTAATGGAGCTGGTGTATTTTAATGAAAATATTTAATAGAGCTGGTGTGTTGTCATGGTAATGTTAAATAGAGCTGGTGTGTTGTTATGGGAATACTAAATACAGCTGGTGTGTTGTTATGGAAATATTGAATAGAGCTGGTGTGTTGTCATGATAATATTGAATAGAGCTGGTGTGTTGTCATGGGAATATTAAATAGAGCTGATGTGTTGTCATGGTAATATTAAATAGAGCTGTTGTGTTGTTAGGGAATACTAAAGAGAAATAAAAATTTGTGCATTTATAGTTTTTGTGTGATATAGATTTTCATTCCTTTTCTGCTACATCATAATGAAAACATCACTGAGACCTATTTAGTGCCTTACTCCTGATTTTAATTGTTTCACTAATTATTGCAAGATGATTCCGACCTTATTCTTGCACTTGCTTGGTGTTAGGGAGAAAGATCAAATGGAGTATGTTTCAAGAACATGCTTGACTGGGATCTTTCCCTAGAGTGAGCATGTTAAATGGTAGTAACTGTAGTATAGAGTAGCTTTTTCTCAAGCCAGGATGGTAGATGTATGCTAAAAATATGCTGCAGCAAGAATTATGAGGTATTAGTATGGGGTTGCTCATGTAACTTATTGTAATCATGGTGTAATCACCCTGCTATACTGCAGTATCATTGAGGCTAATTGCATAATGTACTCAGTTATAGATATTTAATAGTAGATCCCCTAACAGCTATAACTAGCAGCTCCAGTCGATATTTTCTCTCGGGTTTCCGAATTTGTTTCTCAATCTGATAAAACAAAACATTTGTGGAATGTAAACATTTGGGATGATTTTCTTGAAACCAGATAAACTTCAAAGAGAATGCAATATACTAAAGTGGGGCTTACAATGCATTTTGTTTATAGAACAAATAACTGAACAAATAAAAGAATGAGAAAGGGAGATATATTGTGTGTGTTGTTTTACTTTTAATAGCATACAACAAATAACTGAACAAATAAAAGAATGAGAAAGGGAGATATATTGTGTGTGTTGTTTTACTTTAAATAGCATACAACAAAAGACTGAACTAATAAAGAACAAGAAAGGAAGATATATTGTGTAGGATGTTTTATTTTTAATAACATGCACATTGTAATATCTTTGTAATCATCTACAACATTTATTACAATATCTGAGCAAAGAACATCAGCTAGACAGTTTATCAAGTGTTAAATTCTAATTGCGTTTCCATTCTCTCAGAGGATTTTTCTTGGGCTGTGTAGACCCAGGTATGTATGAGAGAGAAAAGTATGATATTGGCACATATACATATGTGAGTCGCTAAAATGTAAAAATGTGGCAAACATGTTTCTAAGTTTAGGTCAAATCATTTACTTGAGGGGGGATCAAGGTGGCCATTTGAAAGACATGACCAAACAGTAAAGTGACCATTGGTGCTAATAAGCTGCTGGATCATTGGAATATTGGTCAACATGTATTTCTGTCTAACAGATATTTTCTCTAATATCTACATACACAACAATGTACCATTATTTTGTTAACATTGTATTTTGCTATTTTCACATTATTTTGTCACATTCCTCCCCAAACTCTAGAGTTGACCACAGATGGTCCTTGTCCACCACCAAAATACGGGTCTTTGCTATTCCTGGGTACATTGAAAAGCCTAATGTTACCACAATTTACAGTCCATTAAATCCTTACAGGCCCTCAAAGCTATGAAAGGATGTAACAGTGTGACCAGACAATAATGATGTTAGGTAGAGGAAACACTTTACTCAACTTTACAACTGGATTAGGTCCACTGTTCTGTTGGTCAATACTTGGTCACAGGTAGCAAGCCTTAAAGCAAGTACCTCCTTCAGATTAGACTTTGCTGTATATCTGAAAATTAGACTCTGGGTCCTTGTTTAATTTCTTACTAAGATTAATCTTATATGTACTAACTACATGAAATTAAAAAGGGCAATAAAGAAGTTGACCTGAAAAATATTGCCTGCTAGTTTTAAGATAATTAGCTCTTGTAGTACAGGGTATTGTTGTACAAATGCCAGTACTTTAAATTAGCCTAGACTGTGAGCAAAATTTAAAGAGAGCTGTAGCTAATGATATTGCTTCAATCTGACATGTTTGTTTAAGTTACTAAGTTCGCTCAAACCATATACTAATTATTTTAATCAATGTTAAGTAAGTAAATAGAAATGATGGCCCCTTTATACCCCACCTGGGCATATACTGTGAAAGTATTTTATTTTGTGGGGCATTTAATTTCGTGGAATTCGTGGGCAAGACAATCCACGAATTTAAGTACCAACAATATAAAATACCCTCAGTTAGACTTTCGAATGCTAGATTTACTTGTAAATCATGTCAACATTTGGTATGAGCCACGTATATTGCAAGTTTGTAACACGTTAATTAAACGATGGTTTAATTCGTCAGATTCACTGTAATTAATGGCTATTACAAATCATTGGCCTGTACAATTTAATATCACACCATTTTGCCTTAAATAAGGTATTAAGTGTTTATTTGTGCTCAAATAAAGTGAAGCATCGTGTTCTAATTATTAACCTTTGACCTAGGTTCGCTTGATGAAGTATGCTCGATTGTCCGGCTGCCGTGAATCAATATCATCATGTGTGACATAAGACAAATAGGCAGAGTCACTCGCTAATCCCTAGTTTTGCAATTGACCCTGTTTCAGTGTTAGGCCTCAGTTTCGCATCTGTCAAAAATCGAAGGTAATTCTTTTTTTTAATTTCGTGGGTAGTGCAATCCATGAAGTCAAATAACCACGAATATGCCCGTCCTCTTCAAACGATGAATTTTCTTCCCCTCGAAATAAAATGCTTTCACAGTACTTGAATCAGGTTGTTCACCTTGTTGCCTGTTGGTCTTTCCATCTCCTCGCCTGACTGTTTGTCTGTCAGTCCATCATTCTGTGGACATCATTTTGTCTGGGCTTCTTCTGTTTCAGGTTTGGTCCAATTTTGATAAAACCTCACAGTTATTTTAAGTACCAAATGAACCATTATGTGTACCTGCAATTTTTGTTGCAAGTTATTGCCACTTTAAACATGATTTCAGAGGCTGATTTAAGAGGGATTTATAAAAAAGGAGAGGGTGGGGGTGTATCATTGTATACATCAGCTCTAGCTTGGGAAAAGTATATATCTTTATGTCAATGTCCTCTTTTCAAAAACAGTTTACTCTCAAGTAACTTTCTGTCACTGACACATTTTTTATTGGACATACACTAACTGAACATACACTAACTATAGACTTTGCTGTTTTATGAGTTTGCACATGGCCCAGTATGACTTATGTCAACGTTTGATGTAATTACAGTGAATTGACTCGGGGATCATAAACCTTCTCTGTGTCACTGCATCCTCGACCATGGGGCTTGGATTACAGTTTCAGTGGTGCTCTAGCATGAAGCATTACTGTCAGTAAAGTTAACCCTTAGTTCACTAAACATGTATTTATATGATTATGGCAAGTAGTGTACATCCAGATCAGCTGAGTCCCTGCTGAGAGTTGTCTGATCAGGATCTGAACTATTTGCTGTTGAATCTCTAGCAATATGTTTAGACTCCTTTCCATGTCAGTGTAAGCAGAAAACTTGTTTTGTGTCTGGGTTATTAACAAATGTAGCAAGCTAGGGGTTTTAAATACACCTCTACAGGCATGCATGTGGGCTTCCCTGCAACTGAACACTTAACCTGCTAAATGCTTACTTGTCAGGCTATAGCATGTTGTGATAATCCAGCTCAGGTCACTTTAACTGGAATTTGTCTGATCAGGATCAGGTATATTTGATTAAGTATGATGTTGGAGTTATCTTTGTATGAAGTTTTAAGTAAAGAATGAGTCTGGGTTATGAACAAATGTAGCAGGCTTGTCATTACGATATCCTGCCTGTACCTTGGATCAGCTACTTATGTTGTCCCCTGTAATCAGGGTTCTCAGGTCTTTGTGATCTTTTCTTGTATATTAGTTTCAAATATTCATTTGCGGTTTTGAAAATTCTTCTGCTTTGAATCCCTTTATTTGATAGCAAATTGTAAATATAGATTCTCCTTTCCTATGTACTTGTTGCCATTCGGATTAAGTAGGAAATGTGAAATTTCCTACAATCAATCTTTTGCCTCAAAAGTGATAGATCAAGCGAGATTGTAATTACAGGAATGCCATAGATACTTAGCCATATTGAAATAAATCGAACAAACCCAATTCGCAACTGGTTACAAACTTACATTTATACTTCCACATAGATTGGATTCACATAAATTTGTACATTAACTTTGGTAAATAGCATTGATGAAGAAGCTGTTTGCTCCATTATGAATAGCATTTCGATAGACTGCAACATTTATTTATTGGTAGAAAGGAGCAAACTTTATGGAATAGAAAACAATGACAATACTTTTAAAATGGTCAAAGTTGTGATAACATTCTGTGCATGTATACAGTGTCAAGATTATGGAGAAACGACCAGCATGATATGTTCACTATTTTCTCTGCTTCAGTGATGCTTTCTTAAAAGTTAAGCTTTATAGAATGGGTTAATATCTTTTGAGGGCATTATGACCTATGTTAGCTTTGTAGAATGGGTTAATATCTCTTGAGGACATTAGGTTCTAGAGTTGATATAAGCTTTGTAGAATGGATTAATATCTCTTGAGGACATTAGGTTCTAGAGTTGATGTAAGCTTTGTAGAATGGATTAATATCTCTTGAGGACATTATGTTCTAGAGTTGATGTAAGCTTTGTAGAATGGGTTAATATCTCTTGAGGACATTATGTTCTAGAGTTGATGTAAGCTTAGTAGAATGGGTTAATATCTCTTGAGGACAATTGTGTTGTAGAGTTTATGTTTTCTGGATCTTATGGTTACATCTTCTTGTTTTGTCTGTGCACTATATATAAAGTGTTTTTGTTACACCACAAAAAACATAGCAATATATGAATGGTATTTTAATATCAGTATTAATAAACTTAATTTTTTATTAACATTTAATCGATTTAAAAACTTTAGGGTGTGTAGCTATTTCCAGCAATACTGCCATTATAAAGTGGCATCCTTTTGTGTGAAAACTAATACAGACAAACCAACCAAAATAAACAAACCAGGTTAGGATTGTAATTCTTATCTTTATATATTCCTTATAATACTTGTACAATTGTTTTAGGTGAATGAAGTACAGAAAAAAAATGTGTTTTTAATGTTAAGAAATAGAATTGTGGTGCAGAATATTGAAGCATTCATTACCAAGTAAAACAAAATTTAAATTGCAAGAAAGAGACCCAAAAGATGTACTTTTAATAGCAACAGTTGTTGTTTTGTGCAAGAAACCTGAGACATTGATGGCAAGTTGAATATAATAATCTTTAGGCATTCTAAGTGGCTGTAACATTGTTCACTATTGTTCAGTCCTATCAAACTATAACAAGAATTTCAATTCATTAAAGAAATGTTACCTCTACAAACAAAATGCTAGAAACAAGGTATTAAAGGTCTGACAGTTTGTCTATATCAAATACATTTAAAAATATCAAACCACTGCTTTGAGGAATTTGGGCATAATTTTTTTTATAAACTTATATTTTAGTCTTAATAAATATGATATTGAACACTAACGGAATTGTTTGACAGAACTAATCACGAAAAGTTACTCTGAATGTGTATTCTTTCCAACTGTCTAAAAAGCTTGATAGTGAGTGGTCTCTGCTAAAATAGCTATTGACGTCAGAGCGAATTACCCGGATGACTATATAACATGGTATCAAAAGTAAGTGGCCACATGGTTTTCCAAGTTTAAAAATAGATATCTTTGCAGCATGGCTCGGATAGGAAACACCTGTTTGCAATGACAAGTGGTGATTTTATGCTTGACTGTTCATGCAGATCTAGGACATAAATGAACAGTATTTTGAGGGACCTTTTCATTTAACAATGACTTATTTGGTCATTTGAGAAAAGAAATTTTGGTCCAAACTGTTGGATACCACCTTAAATTGTCTTTAAAATGCATCATTTAAGGACCAAAAAAAACATTTGAAGGGCCAGACACTTTTCAAGCTGTAAGCTCTGTTGACCACCATGTTGAATATGTTTGTGTCTGTAGCAGTATCTGTATTTATCTCATTTTTTCTATGTTTCCACCCACCATTGCCCCAGAACCATGTTGCTGTCTATATGTCATACATGGGACACAGGCATTCATATTTGTGGAATATTTCATACATGAATTATTCATCATCTTGAGGGGAGTTGGTGCTGAACGTTTGCCAAAATGGTTAATGATTCCATACAGAGATTGGTTGTATTATTGGAGCCGAAGGTCTTGACATCTCACCACTAGTCAGTGAAAGATTTTGTGATAATTTTCTTCACTGGAAAGTTGCAATAAATTACAAATATTTTTCTAACTTGTTCATTACAACAGTTCAGTGATGAACATGAAAAACAATATTAAAAACAAGCACTTAGCACAATAAGCATACAGGAAGTGTAACATGTTTTTTTATTCAGTTACAATTAAAATTTAACTTTAAGCAGAATCATTATTATTTATAGATAGATTAATTACAAAACAATTGTATAAGCAGTAATATACCTTTTTTTTACAATGCAAGCCTATATAAAATTTTAAAACTTAATCGAAGATATATGTCATATTTGATCTTCTTCTAAAGGTTGTGTCATAATTTATGCATTACAGGGCAGAGATTAAATTTCATCAAAATCATACTCTATCTAAATCATACTCAAAAGACGAAAATGTAGATTCTTATGATAGGTGTTTAATATTATTTTACATTTAAAGATTTCTCACATTTTATGAATTGGACCTAGTAACATATTGGTAGAAGGGTCAACATATGAAATGATCAAGGGTAAATCACAAGCCGCCACAAAAATGGTAGAGTTTACACTTAAGCAAGGGCAGTTCCACAACATCCTGTCAAATTAGTCCATATTATGTATGTGTGTGTGTGACTTGACATGTCTTTCCAGGTTTTTCAGCCTATGCTATACACAGTGGATGCATTATTAATGCTTCATGGGAACACAGTCTCACATTAAACCCAACAAACAATCTAGCAAATTTTGTCTGAAAAACAAGATTATGACAATTTTCAGTTATGATCCTTTCCCTTTCTTCATTCATTCTCATTACTTGCTTATTGATGGGACAGGGTCTGTGGAATTAGGAAATGGCAATAAAAGATCAATCAAAAACCCAATAAAGCTGTCAGTTGTGTTGTTTCCTTCAATAACAATAGTCTAAATAAATTTACTTTCCATTCATTGTCTGATAACTATTCCTAATCATGATGTAATGAAGTAGTTCTTTTAAGAAATTCTTTGAAGCTGCCCTAGTCCCAGGATTCATTGCTTGTGATATGAAAGCGAGTCATTCTTACAGTGCAACTTCAAAGTGCTCCCTTGCAACAATATTGATCTAGATAGTTTCTAAAGCTTAATCAGGTTAAATATGATATCAATAATCAATATGAAATGTGACTTACATTCTGATGGTTTCTGTTTGGCAAAGCATTGTGCTGTTTATAAAAAAAGTGAGGATATCGTTTTCAAAAACAGCAACGAAAAAAAGCTAAAAAAGTAATAATTATGTCATTTTAAGATAATGAATATATATTGTCTATTTAATAAAACAGCCAATATAATTAACTGAATTTCTGTTAGAATACCCTTGTTTTGTGTTATTCTAGAAATTGGTACAAAAGTATCGCTATTGTAAAAACTTGCCTTTCTCACATTCAAAATGTTTAATACGCATATGCATATACCGTATAAATATATGTGTGTTTGTATATATGTATGTATGTTTGTATGAGTTCCAGAAACTTAAAAGCCTTTTTCCATTTGAGATATAAATGAAGCATGCATTCAGCTGCAGGTTTGGAGAAATGACTATTGATCTCAGGCCCAATGACTCAGTCAGTTTTAAGAAACACGCCACTCTTGTATCCAGTGTATCATCAATTTAATGCCTACTTCCTGCACAATAGTAACTCTTTAGAATCATAAAATTGATTAAGTGATAAAATGATTAATCATGCTATAATTTACGTCACAATCAATATTATTCCGATGTGTCAGTATCCTTAAGGCAAGAAGATACCTTCTTTTTCTAATTGATTATTATATTGTATAATGAGAATACAAGGGAGATATAAAACATTAGTGAAAATGCACTGGGCAGAAGGACTCCTATTACCACCTCTATCCCCATACCGTCTACCTGGTGACTATATTTCTTAACCATACTCACAACCAGGCAGGCACACTTGCCATAGCTCATGTTTGTTATTTGATTAATTATCATATTTAATTAAGAGATAATAGGAGATGTTTAGATAGTGTTGTTGCAGTGTTTATGATGCTGATAGCTGATGTTTATCTGTGGAGGACCTCCCACCTTGCTATAAGACTCGATGGACTGTGCCCCAGTAACATATTGTACCCACAGCTTCATCTGTGTATCCCATACAACAGCTGAGGTGTTACTTTATTTTAATCAGTAGAGTCAATTAGGTACACCGGACCTGGTAGCGCAATTGTCAGAGCGTCGGCTCTAGGAATGGGAGGCCCCGGGTTCGATCCCAGGCCGCGACAAACCAAAGTGGTTAAAAATGGTAGTGGTATAGCTCCCTTGCTAATGCTCAAGCAAATATAAGGGTAGTTCTACGACTGGTTGGCCCAGTGTCAGGATAATGTGACTGGGTGTGGTATCATGCCAGGTGTTCACGGCATGCTATAAACAGTGAAGGCAGCATTATATCTGCTTCAAGTGGACACCGTCTCCAGATAACAGAAATACTGTTGGTGGGAAGATAAACCCAACAAACAACAAACAAACAGTTAGGTATACTTATTAAATGTATAATTATCCAGATCATATTGCTACTGAAAATAATTTGGCATTTATAATTATATCTTATAAACACACTTTTGTAGTCTTTTTATTTTCACCGACTTATTTTTTATTCTTATTACATATCTTTTTAAATATTGTGTCCCTACTGAGCCAGTCTGACTGACATATTTGTTGGGTTTATTGTTCCCCCTTTAGAATCTTAGTTATGTTGAGGTGTCCTTTTAAAGAAGGTACCTACAGTTTGGATCAAAAATATTTTCATTAAAGATTATAATAAACCATTATTACCTGAACAGATCTTGCAAAATGCTGTTTATTGATGTCCTACACCGGTCTAAAAGTAAACCATAACATCACAATGGTCATTTCAAACATGTATTTCCTATCTGACCCATGCTGCACTGTTTTTTTTAAACTAAGAAAACCATGTGTCCACTTCTGTTTTAGCTCATCCATGTCATCTGCTGTGATGTTGATGTTTGTTTTTAGTAGGAATCCCAATCGTTCTTATTTATAAACTTGACCTAAAATTGAGATACAGTAGAAAATCGTCAAAGCTTAGACTAAAGTATGATTTTTTTCTGCAGTAATTATGCACAAACACCCAAACAGAAGTCAGGCATTGTAACGTATATCAGATATAGGCAAACTGTCGGATACCACCTTTATAGCAGGTATAGTACTGCCTTCAGGGGTAGCATATATAAACCCATATATCGGGTTAAGCATTAGAACTTCCTTTTTTGACAGCTTTGGTAGATAAAGGCCAGGCTTTAAACTCTAGGTCTCTTAGTTACTTGAGCTTAAATTAAAACACACTGGTGTGCTTTTGTCAAAGCCAAAAGTTAAAGACAACACTACCTTTTGAAAAACAGCATGGGGATATAATTTGGCTATCATTTATGTTTTAATCTATTGATCCCTGTTGTTAAACTTGTTTAGACTTTTTGGAACTGAAATGCAAGTTTTACCCACTGTTACTATGCCACTTTAACCTGATCTGTTACAAGCAACCCACTTAAATTGCAGAGCTGTCTTATTGACCCACTGTAACTATGCCACCTTAACCTGATCTGTTACAAGCAACCCACTTAAATTGCAGAGCTGTCTTATTGACCCACTGTTACTATGCCACCTTAACCTGATCTGTTACAAGCAACCCACTTAAATTGCAGAGCTGTCTTATTCACCCACTGTTACTATGCCACCTTAACCTGATCTGTTACAAGCAACCTACTTAAATTGCAGAGCTGTCTTATTGACCCACTGTTACTATGCCACCTTAACCTGATCTGTTACAAGCAACCCACTTAAATTGCAGAGCTGTCTTATATTTTAATGTCCATGTCTGTTCCGTCTTCAGAATACAAAGCACCTGATTCACAATGCTTGAGTAGAACAAGAACAGCTGTTGCATTTAGATGACATCTTTTGTGCATTTGCTTGTTACTTCTTCCACTAGATTTTAACTCTTTATGTGCTTAGGATGGGTATGTTTAAGATCACCTGAGCAAGGCTCAATGTGAGTTATTGTAATCGTCCAGCATCAGGTGTCATGGGCATTGGTCATTATTCTTTTAACAACATCTCCTCTGTAACCAGTGGCCCAAATTCAACCAAACTTCCCTATAAGCTTTAGAATGAAAACTTGTTCAAATTTGATTCATCAAAAAAACATGGCCACCATGAGCCTTGATCTAGACCCTTTATGGTTATATAAGAAACTTTGTTAATCTTTAGTGTCAAAAAGAGCTTAAAATTTTATATCTGGTATACATGTTTGTTTTTTTATCGGTACAGAAATATTGCCGCCAACGGCATGACCATTTTCAGTATATAACTGTAGAAAAATAGTTTGAAAATCTTCCTATTAGAAGCTACATGAGCTAGAGTCTTGATATTTCGTATACATATTTCTTGGGTGGCCCTCTGTCAAAAGTGTATATAAATAGGATTTTTATCTGTCAAAACACATGGCCGCCAGCGGCATGGCCACTTTCAGTATATGGCTGTGTAGTGAAACAAATTTAAACTGATTGTCAAAATGTTGCTTGTGTACATGTATAACAATAATTCTGGTCTGTTAAAACATTGCTGGTATTCCTTCTACACTATTACTAAATGCCTGATACCAGACCTGGTAGCGCAATTGCTAGAGCGTCGGCTCCAGGTATGGGAGGCCCCGGGTTTGATCCCGGGCAGCGACATACCAAAGTCGTTAAAAATGGTAGTGGCATAGCTCCCTTGCTAACGCTTAAGCAAATATAAGGGTAGTTCCACGACTGGTTGGCCCGGTGTCAGGATAATGTGACTGGGTGTGGTATCATGCCAGGTGTTCACGGCATGCTTTACACAGTGAAGACAGCACTATATCTGCTTCAAGTGGACACTGTCTCCAGATAACTGAACTACTGTTGGTGGGACAATAAACCCAATAAACAATAAACTAAATGCCTGGCACTCAGGTCAGGGATATAGGGTCATTATGGCCCTCTTGTATGCTAATTGGTGAATGGTGTATCAATCAAGTAAAGAAGAAGCTAACTTACTGAAATGATGACTCAGTCTTTCAGATGAATAGACTGATATTATGTTTAAACTTAATGTGTGAAAGTCTGTGTAAATATTTATGTTAAGTATTTTTATCTTAAAAGCAAACACCTGTTTATCTGTTCCCTTAAATAGAAATATATGTATTATACATAAGGCACTTCCAATTCTAGGTGTTGAGGATCCCTATCAGTAATGGCCAGCTTGTTGCAAAGCCTCCCCTGGCAGTAGTTGGTATCCGCCAGACATGCAGTCTGGCTATGGCACTGCATCCTTGTGGGAACCATATATTGGTGTAGCAGACGCATGGTGTGCACTGATGCGCATAGAAATATTGAACTGCATGATAACCCAATCACACACTGACAATAATTTATCTTAGCAATATTCATTCAGCTGATGCCACTTCTCATTCTACTGCTGTTGTTTTTGCAACATTTAAATGTGAAAAAGTCACACTATCCCCCATATCATTGATTGCTTGGTGTATTGCTGGGATAAAAATGTTTTCAATTTAATTTTCTCTTCCATTGGACTTTTATGATGGCTGCCATTGATTGGCCAGTTGTGAAGTACTTTCTGTGATGCTGGAAGGAAGCATGGAGAAAAGGCAGTGGGTTGGGGGTAATTATTATTCCATACATCATCATAAGTCCAAGAACTGCACAATTTATTATGCATTTTATCCAACAGCAGATTCATTTTCTATGGAAGAATTCCATCTTCTTCAGCTGTTTGTGGAGATAGTCAGCAGAGTGGAGAAAACATGCTCAGTGCAGAAATAGGTCACAAATGTGGTCTTACATGTGTGTACAGTGGTCTTACATGTGTGTACATACTAAAGTCTCCTGTTAGAATTGAAGACTATTTTTATTTGATTTTATATCCTGTTTGAGATGGTGCCAAAATGAAGTTAAAAGTACTTTTATGGACATGTTGTCTTTGATTTGATAGATGCATCTCTCCAAGCACATGTATTTCAAGACAGATCTACAGATATGCTTAAAGCTAGGTTACTGCATTCTTCAACTAATTTTACTTTTGGGGGGATCCTGTTGTATTTTGTGCCATAGTCTACTGATGTTTGTAGTGTGATATAAAGTGCTTCTGTAGAATATACATAAGGGTATATCTTTTTGTGTAAGGAGGGAGGAATCGGGTATCACTAGCACACTCAGTGCAATAGTTATGTTATGCTATGCTACAGTAATCACTGCCACCTCCAAAAGCACATGGCCATATGTACACATGGCCGATATCGAGTCAGTGTAAAACTGCTTCACACTAATTAAATAGGGAAAACAGTGTTAACATTGAAATTATTCTCAGATTTAAAGATTTAAATGTAAAATTGAAACTATAATTGTATGAACATTTTAAAAAATAGACCAAAAATAAAATCTCATTTGTCAACAGTCTATGTATGTCCTTCTAGTTCTTCATGGTGGCAGAGGCTACAAATTAGCAACTCAATGCCTGGGTTCAAGTCCGCTTAGAGGCAACAGACTTAATGTACTTTTATTGTTGCAGTTATCATGTGTATACTTAAACTTATGTCTTTTGTATCATTTCAGGAGCTGGTCTGATGCCAGGCCCAGTTATGACAGTGTTGGCCACATTGCTGGTCTCCAGCCTCATACAGACAGGTAGGGACAATGTTCATCCAGAATTGATAAATCTTAAGCATTTAATATACTGGGTTCATTCTTGAACTATTTCTTGCCTATTATGCACATGACATATACCTCAGAGCACAAGAATATGTTCATACAGATATTGGCCCCTGCTTTTGTAGGTACTGTCCCACAACTTCTACAACAGCTGGCCCTTTGACCTCAATTATTTAGTTAAATTATTTAGTTAAAATTAATATTTATTTTCTTGTGGATTGAGTCTTTTATTGCCTAAATCACATTCTTTAAGGTTTTCCCAATAATCTATTTTAAGTGTTGGCACTGTCAAACACCTGGACAATGTTCTGTGTGATGATTAAAGTCCTTTTATCCATAAGATTATGTAATATAAATAATATTTTTGTAAAATGATCGTTATTTATTATTACAATAAATAATTGAATATATTCCTACATTATGTTTTTATCACAAATTACATATTATACATTTGCTGATTGATTGTGATAGATAATTATGTGATGGTTTTGGAGGTCAGCGATTTAGACTTTACATGCAGGTTGTTTGTAAACAAAAGAAAGTTTGCTGTGGTTAATTTATCAGCATTTGTTTCTTTGGATGCTTTTGTTCTTGTCTGGCTCTGGTCTGTATCAGAAGTGCATAAAGGAAGTTTTCAAATCTAAAAGCGACCCCTGTTTTGTTCACTTTCAACCATGCTTTTGTTTAAATTGCAATTGTTTGTTTTTTTTGTCGAAAGAAACAAAAGAAAAAAAATTAAATTGCAAAGATTATTGTGAAAAATCATTACATGCCTCTAGCATATCTAGATATATTGAGGAAATCCCTCATGATACCCATCCCTATATATTTGTCTGGGTCGTTTAACCAGCAACTGTTAAATCTTTATTTAAATCGTCAACATTTATTTCACATTAATATTATAGATATCTGCTTGTAGGGCATTAACACTGCACTCTCCCTTAAGAGATTAATAATTTATTTTCTGGCCTGCTGTACCATGAATATTCACCTGTTTATTGTTTATTGCTAAAAGACCGGCCGCAATAGCTCAGGTCGGGAGGGCGTGGGTTTGAACCCTCGCTGGGTCAAACCAAAGACTTAAAAGTTGGTAGTAGTGGCTTCCCTCCTATTGCTCGAGGCTAAGGGGACAGCATTACGCCTGGCTCGTTGGTGTCAGTATAATGGACTGGCCTGGTTCAGTCCCTGTGCACCTCATAAGTGCCCCTGTGCTATAATGATAGAAATGACGCTGCACAGTATGGGCAAAAATGCTGGCTAATCCCACATATATTGCTAAAATATTTATATTTTGTTAACTCAGTTTATTTTTCCTGCCAAAAATACAAACACAAATACACCAATCGCTTAACATTATTTTATTAAACTGATAAAAAAAACAACATACAGATAGATTTGCAGTCCCTGCAAATCTGTGTCTTACATAACAGTTTGCCTATACCTGACCCGTGTATCTAATATCAAGACATAACAAAACTCTTAAACCTACTATCTCATATGGGAAATAAAAAAACAACAACTGTCCTTTCTGGAAACTAGGTGGTTTTTAATAAAATGGCAATATTATCGACAAGTGGAATACTTTCAGGGTTGGGTTATCATTTAATATCCATTAAAATTTGACTTCTAACATTTTTCTCCAGATGTAATCAGTCAGCTAAAAGGTTCGAAAACCATAAAATAAATACCACAGGGGTTCATGGTGAACTGGTACACATCTGGAATGGGGAATGGAAGACATCTTGAATGGGGAATGATACACATCTAGAAATGGGGAATGAAACACATCTAGAATAAGGAATGGTACATAATGGGGAATGGTACATATCTGGAATTGGGGAATGATACACATCTAGAAATGGGGAATGATACACATCTAGAAAGGGGGGGGGGGGAATGATACACATCTAGAATAAGGAATGGTACATATCTGGAATGGGGAATGGAACACATCTAGAATAAGGAATGGTGCACATCTGGAATGAGGAATGATACACATCTGGAATTGGGGAATGATACACATCTAGAAATGGGGAATGATACACATCTAGAATAAGGAATGGTACATATCTGGAATGGGGAATGGTACCCATCTAGAAATGGGGAATGATACACATCTAGAATAAGGAATGGTACATATCTGGAATGGGGAATGGTACACATCTAGAATAAGGAATGGTACACATCTGGGGCTAGAGATGGTGCACATCTGGAATGGGGAATGATACACATCTGGAATTGGGAATGGTACACATCTGGAATTGGGGAATGATACACATCTAGAATGGGGAATGATACACATCTAGAATAAGGAATGGTACATATCTGGAATGGGGAATGATACACATCTGGAATGGGGAATGATACACATCTGGAATGGGGAATGATACACATCTTGAGCTGTAGATAGTTCACATCTTTAGACAAGGCATGGTTCACTTCCAGGGCTGAAGATGGTTTACATCTTTAGACAGGGCATGGTACACATCTGGGGCTGGAGATGGTTCACATCTTTAGAATGGGCATGGTACACATATGTGCTGGAGATGGTTCACATCTTTAGATGGGGCATGATACACATCTGGGGCTGGAGATGGTTCACATATTTAGACGGGACATGGTTCACATCTTTAGATCGGGCATGGTACACATCTGTGCTGGAGATGGTTCACATCTTTAGACGGGGCATGATACACATCTGGGGCTGGAGATGGTTCACATCTTTAGACGGGGCATGATACACATCTGGGGCTGGAGATGGTTCACATCTTTAGATAGGGCATGGTACACATCTGGAGCTGGAGATGGTTCACATCTTTAGATAGGGCATGGTACACATCTGGAGTTGGATATGGTTCACATATTTAGACGGGGCATGATACACATCTGGGGCTGGAGATGGTTCACATCTTTAGACGGGGCATGATACACATCTGGAGCTGGAGATGGTTCACATCTTTAGATAGGGCATGGTACACATCTGGAGCTGGAGATGGTTCACATCTTTAGACGGGGCATGGTACACATCTGTGCTGGAGATGGTTCACATCTTTTAACGGGGCATGGTACACATCTGGAGCTGGAGATGGTTCACATCTTTAGATAGGGCATGGTACACATCTGGAGTTGGAGATGGTTCACATCTTTAGATAGGGGATGGTACACATCTGGAGCTGGAGATGGTTCACATCTTTAGACGAGGCGTGGTACACATCTGTGCTGGAGATGGTTCACATCTTTAGATAGGGCATGATACACATCTGGGGCTGGAGATGGTTCACATCTTTAGACGGGGCATGATACACATCTGGTGCTGGAGATGGTTCACATCTTTAGATAGGGCATGGTATACATCTGGAGTTGGAGATGGTTCACATCTTTAGATAGGGCATGGTACACATCTGGAGCTGGAGATGGTTCACATCTTTAGATGAGACGTGGTACACATCTGTGCTGGAGATGGTTCACATCTTTAGATAGGGCATGATACACATCTGGGGCTGGAGATGGTTCACATCTTTAGACGGGGCATGATACAAATCTGGAGCTGGAGATGGTTCACATCTTTAGATAGGGCATGGTACGCATCTGGGGCTGGAGATGGTTCACATCTTTAGATAGGGCATGATACACATCTGGGGCTGGAGATGGTTCACATCTTTAGACGGGGCATGATACAAATCTGGAGCTGGAGATGGTTCACATCTTTAGATAGGGCATGGTACGCATCTGGGGCTGGAGATGGTTCACATCTTTAGATAGGGCATGGTACACATCTGGAGCTGGAGATGGTTCACATCTTTAGATAGGGCATGATACACATCTGGGGCTGGAGATGGTTCACATCTTTAGATAGGGCATGATACACATCTGGGGCTGGAGATGGTTCACATCTTTAGACGGGGCATGATACAAATCTTGAGCTGGAGATGGTTCACATCTTTAGATAGGGCATGGTACACATCTGGGGCTGGAGATGGTTCACATCTTTAGACGGGGCATGATACAAATCTGGAGCTGGAGATGGTTCACATCTTTAGATAGGGCATGGTACGCATCTGGGGCTGGAGATGGTTCACATCTTTAGATAGGGCATGATACACATCTGGGGCTGGAGATGGTTCACATCTTTAGACGGGGCATGATACACATCTGGAGCTGGAGATGGTTCACATCTTTAGATAGGGCATGGTACACATCTGGGGCTGGAGATGGTTCACATCTTTAGATAGGGCATGATACACATCTGGAGCTGGAGATGGTTCACATCTTTAGATAGGGCATGGTACACATCTGGAATGGCTGAACTTCTGCTCAAATTTTGTTGCAAGAACAATGGTCACCTTCACCTTTTTTGGATACATCATACCCAACTACACTATTGATTCTGGATGGCTTTATCCGTTCAAAAAGTATTTCATTATTAATTCCTTATCATTTTAGATGGTGTCATTCATGATGGAAAAACAGAACAGAAACTTGCATAATGTTGCACATCATGCCTAGAAAATTTTCCCTGATTTCAGTCTTTGATAAAACCAACAAAACTTTCTCAAATGGGCTGCTGGGCAAATTAATGAAAGACACACACGGTGTGCATTTATAAGCACATCCATCACTGTTGTTTAATGGGAAAACCATCAATATTTGGGCAGGAAACCAACTTTTTATTGAGGAGGAAAAACTTTATTGCAATAAACAGATGAGTCAGCAGACACCAAAATGTGCAGACTTTATAAACAAAAATCATAGAGCTGTGTTTTAAGTGTAATTTATATTCATGAAGGGCATAATGAACTATCTATGAATATGTCAGTAATAAAATAAAAAATAAGCTTATTCACTTTTAATTCTATTTTTTTTTTAAATTTTGAAAATAGCTGAAACAATTTGTTTTAAATAAAATGCAAAAAAAACAGCAAAGAGAACTGTATAATTAATTTGGTGTTAAATCGCGTCACATAATTTTGTCCATGAAATTATGTATAGATAAAATTCAATAATTTGATAATTATATACAAACAATGGCCTACAAAAACACTGTGCAAACCTGATAAGGTAAGGACAAATAAATCTTGAATTTTATTGTTAAAAAGTACAAAATAATTTTCAAGCACCAGTTTGGTCAAGTGCTAACACATTTGTCCTTGTAATATTGATTGCTGGTTCAAACCCACCAAAACATTTTGTTTTTCAAAATATTCATGAAGCATTAAAATTACAACATTTTCCTATCATGTATTGATGTTTGTATTATTTAAATATTAAGTGCAAGTGGTGACCAATGACCATCCTTAATTCTTACATGATTACTTTTTTTTTAACTTAAAAACATGTCTTAGACATTTTAACTAATTAAAGAATTTAATAGAAGAATTTTGATTCATTAAAATTCATGGCTGCCAGCAGGTTGCCATTCCATACTTGGTTATAGAGAAAACATTTTGAAAATCTTCATATCAAAAACTACAAGAGCTAGAGCCTTGATATTTAGTATATGTGATCCTTGGGTGGCCCTGTATAAAGATTGTTCAAAGAATTTTGATCTGTTACAAATATGCCTGCCAGTGGGGTGGTCATTTTCCCGTATATGGCTGTAAAGGAACATTTTGAAAATCTTCTTGTAATAAGCCACAAAAACTAGAGCCTTGATATTTTAGTACACATATTCCCTGGGTGGCCCTGTATCAAGAATGGCCAAAAGGGGCATGGCCATTTTTAATTTATTGCCTTGAAAGTAAAAACATTGAGACTGATTGTCCACTTGTGATTCATGCATTACAATTATTCTTGTCTGTTTAAACATTGCTGATATTCTTGCTTATTTCATCTAAATGTCTAAGGTGAGTAATAGGGCCATCATGGCCCTCTTGTTGTCAATTTGATGTGCATGGGAAATTAGTATAAATTATGCATAGGTTAGATATATAGTAAATTGGTACCATTCTGGTTTGTGGACATTTTCACTTCCAGGACAGGTTTGTGCCTGTTCAATAATTACCCAACAAAGAGACTCAATTTAGCCATGCCCAAAGGTAGCAGTAAATAGCAATAAAAGATAAGTTCAAACATTTCAATATCATTAATAAAACAATCAGATTGTTTTAAGCAACACCCAAGAGCTTGTTAAAACAACCATATTGCCTCAGCCTATGAAAAAAACAAGCACCTGGTGAGTGAGATGAGAAGAAACAAAAACAAACCTCTTAGGGAGTTAGACAGGAGGGAGCATGGTATAATTCAGAAGCTTGGCCTCCCTTATCTTGCTATCAGCAATGTTTGATCCAAACCCATCTGAAACCTGTCATATTTTGATGAAAACTTCACACAAACCTGATACATCTCTGGGTTTTTATTTAACACTTTGTAGACTATGATATAAAACACACACCTTTTCATCAGTCACTTTGCAAAGCTACAAAACTTAGTTTAATAGAGTAGTTATGACTTGTGGATTTTTAAATTAAAATTGTGTAGGCTTTGACATGGAACACAGTCTTGTTATCAACAAAAAGCGACAAAATAATGTACCCATTTTAGTTTAAGTTCTCTGCTAATCAACTACATTTTAAGGGTTTAAAAGGAGAGTCAGTGTTGCATCTTGATACTATTTTTGCAAAAACAGTTGACCTAACAAGGACATTAAAAGACCTTGGAAAGAAAAAGTTGTAAAAAGACCAAGTTACAAAGACCTTGTAAGAAAGACCTTGCCATAGGACTTTGCAAGAAAGACCTTGTCAGAAAGAAAATATAAAAAAGAATAAGCAAGAAAATCTTGCCACACTTCATAAGAAAGACTTTGTCCAGAAAGACCTCTTAATTAATAGCTTCTTAACAAAGACCTTCTTAATAAAGACCTTCATTAAAGACATAATAAAGACCCTATAAGAAAGACCTTGAAAAAAAAAAACTTGTATTAAAGACCTTTTAAAAATAAGACCATGTGATTAAGACCTTAATATGTCTTGTAATGAAGACAGTATAAAAAGATCTTGTAATAAAAACATGTATAAAAGATCTTGTAATAAAGACCTTTTAAGAAAGATCTGGCAAAATAAAAAAACTGTTTAAGAGAAACTGTGTAAGAAAGACGTTGTATTGCTTTTGAATTATTCCTTGTAGCAAAAAGAAGTATGGCGTCTTTTGATTTTAATTTTGATAATAATGTTTTTATATTAATCCTATATATTTCTAAATAGGCAATTTTAGTGTGTGTTTTTTAACAATTGAATTAAAATTAAACCTGTAGTGTTTTTTTTTTTTTTTTTAAATAATTTGATGTATTTAACATTTATAATTTTAAGGAAGACGAAAGCTTCAATCCGTGATCATTTGACAACTTCAAGGACATAAATTGCGCTAGTCTAGCTGTAGCTGTGATTAAAAATTGCACATTAAGATGATTTTAACAAGTCTCTGCAATTTGGTGTTTTGGGAGAGGAATAATGAATCTAATATTAACTTGTTTTTCTTAAACACTTAGCTTGCATAGTACTTATTCAGTCAGTCCTTAATATGGCAGATAGTGTAAGGTCAGATCAGCGAGCTTCCCTGCTGGTAGCTGTCTGATCTGGATCTGCATAGTTGGCTGCTCAGTTCCTAGCAACAATACATTCGATGCTTTCATTAAGTTTTTATCTGATAACTGAGAATTTGGAATAGGGGGATTCAGTGTAACACTAAAATAGGTGCACCGTCTGACATCAGTCTTATCAACATTAATTTCCTCCCCTGATAGAAGAAACTGCTACAGATAATACACTGATGATGTTGATGATGGTGATGATGGTGATGAATGTGCTTGTTCTAGCAGGCTTCATTGGTGGACACTTCCATGGGCAAACTTTTAATCTTTTATAACTTTTTCACACCTTACAAGTAGGGTCCATATTATTAAAAAAATATTTTTCCTTTTTTTAATTTTAATTAAAAATAGCTGTAAGTTGTCTAGTAAAATTAGTGTTTATTTTCAATTGATAGGAATATATTTTGGTTGTTAAAGTTTTATACATATATTGATGCTTCATAAAAATAGGGGTACATATTATTTTGTTAATAAGTTTTAATGAAAATTTTGCGTTTTAGATTGGGGTACGGCGGGTTGGCCTGGCGGGCGGAAGTCAAACAGAGGGTTTTCTGGTCCATAACTTCTGTTTGGATAAACAAATCTTGCTGAAACTTTTGGATATAGCAAGCTTGCATGAAGACCTAGCTCAGGATTGGATTTTGGGACCAGTCTGATCAAGGTCAAGGTCACTGTTACTAAAAATAGAAAAAAAGTTTCCCATCAAGAACTTTAGTTTGGATTAACCAATCCTGCTGAAACATTGGATATAGCAAACGCATAAAGACCTAGCTCAGGAAAGTCACTGTTACTAAAAATAGAAAAACAGTTTCCAATCAATAACTTCAGTTTGAATAAACCAATCTTGCTGAAACTTTGGATATAGCAGGCTTGCATGAAGACCTGGCTTGGGATCAGATTTGGGGCCAGTCGGGTCAAAGTCACTGTTACTGATAATAGAAAAACTGTAATAATCATAATAATTTGTGTTAAATTGTTTAATCGTTTATATTTATATCGTATAATTTTAGTAGATGTGGACAACTAAAACAGCAAAATATATTGTTATTTTCCAACTTCCTCTGATTGAGAACCTTATAAATTAACACAGTTTGTAAGACAAACTAGAAAACCAGTCTCATGTTATGGCTGCAGCTTATTTGTATTGATTATACATAAAAAAGATATAGACAAACTGGCATCAATGGTAGCCTTTTCTGGGAGAGGAACTGTGATAAAATTTGGTGCAGATATATTGGGACTACAATGATATTACTTGAAGTGACATTACTAACGTTGATGTGTGGCAGGGAAGGGTCTTCCAACTGACCAGCAGTCAACAGTGGTTTAAACAGACATTTGTCTGGGGTCTTCCTCTATTAGCTTGATGTTTCCAATATGACCATTATTGTGCCCATGAAATGCAGCAAAAAAAACAACACAACAATGTCCAACAACAACAAGCAAACAAACATTGCTAATGCTAACAGCAAAAATACTCTCAAATATAATTGAAATTCTCTTAACTACTATATAATCAGTAGTAGTCATGAAATGCCAATATATGCCTGAAGTGGTTGACCAAAATCTGATAAAAAAAAATTACTTGATAAAATGTTGACTTTTTGTCATTTCATATTTAAGCAATTTAACCCTATCTAGATTTTTATTCCCCACCCTTCTCCACAAATAGCCTTTTAATAAGGAGCCAAATAATTATAAAAAAATGAAGAAGAAATACTAAAATATACAAAAATCCTCCTCCTAAGATATCTGATTACCTTTATAAAAGGAAAATGTTCTGTTTATCACCTTCAAATGTTTATGAATGCATGCCCTCATTAAATCACAATTAATCTAATGTGCCATCTATAGGCCCAGTATTCACACCTCTGACACACCTCTTGATTTATGAAGGGTCCCCATCCCAAAAGATTTCAATTTAGTTTTGACACAAGCATCTAATTTATTTAATCCATACTGTTCTTTTCTTGTGTCCATCAAAACTCAGTGTCCCTAGAAAAAAATATTGTGACTTTCAAGAGTTTGCGAGTTTGGAATGAAATATGTGGAGTAGTTGATTGGAAAGGCTGGAAAAATGAAGGGCCATTTGTTGGCCCTGCATGCTGTTTTATGAATGTAGCAATGGCTACTTTTTAATATTGATGTGTTTGTATGACATCCTGGACAGGAGGGGGTTTAGCATTGGTTTATCAGGGTAGGAAATAAACTATAAGCCAGCCCCTTGCTATTATGAACTTTGACCCCTAGAAATCATTTAGTAATTTAGTAGGATATAGAAATACAAAGGCGGACATATGGACTAAGCGAATATTGAAGTCTGACTAAACAATGATATTTTGCTGAGGGACTTTAATTGAAATGCAGCCCTTGGGAATGTTTTCTTGTTTTCTAACCATTCTGATAACTTACAAGGATAGTATATGTTGGCTTTCCTATGTTTACCTTTTTGGAAAGGTTTCATTGAAAGTATTGGAAATGTACATATTGAAAGACAATTAAAAGCATTTTAGATACAAAATATGACTACCTTTCGTATGTTTTGTCCACTTTTTTTTCCTTTGTCACAAATATTATTTTGTACACTTTTCCAGACTTCAACAACTGACTATTAAAACTTTTCTAGATTGCAACTAACAAAAAAGTATAGCAGAAGCCAACAAAGTCATATCTCACCTTTTTATTAGAATGCTAATTCTAATATATCAACCCCATTCAAATTTTCTCGGGCATATTTGAGGTCTATTTGAAATTCTTGTAAGATATTGGCCAGATGCTCTTTTTAACTGCTTCACAGCAATATTGGATGCAAGTCTGTGAAACCTTACCCTAAAATTTCTTAAATGGAGAGGCTTGTTAGCAGATAAAACAACTTCATGGTCATCTTGCAGTGAAAGCCAGCTCTCTGTCTACAAGCATTAGCTCTTAACCTGCTAAGTGTGTACTGATCACAACCAGGCCAATAGTGCAGATCCATATAACTGGAGAGTAGTCTGATCAGGACCTGAACTTTATGCTGCCGTGTCTCGAAACAGTGCTAAGCACCTTTGATTGTAGTTTTTTGCAAAAAATATTTGAAGGGGTAGATTACTGATTTATAATCCTCAGGTGTTCATTGACAGATTAAAAGTGGCCAGACTGGCTGCTTCAAGTGGCCCTGATGTCTGCCACTGTTAAAAAGCAGGCCCCATTCTGAACATTCCTAGATTGAGTTGCATGATTTTTTGTGATTCACAGAATTGCTGAGGGTCAGTCAAGCTTATGTCAGAGAACCTTTTAACCCCTAAGCTTGCTACAGTTGTTAATAACCCAGACTAACATGTAATAATCTAATTAACATTGACATGCATAGGTGCATGGACATATTGCTAGAGATTCGGCAGCAGATAGTGCAGATCTTGATCAGACTGCTCCCATCAGAGCTGGCTGATCTCGATCTACACTATTTGCCAAAGTTGTTTAAATATGTGTTTAGCAAGTTAATGGTTAAACCATAACTTTACTTTGGGATTTTCTTCTTTCTTTTTCAGTAAGTGGTTCTTCTTGGAAATTTTATGAAATTTACATGGTTTCCTAGAAAGGCTGCGCAATAATTTTAGAGGGTTGTTATATAAGTTGGCATTTTTATTAGCAAGTTTACTTAAAGTATTAACTTGACATCTGTTGCTGAATAAAAAAGCATCTAGAGGTACACATGATGGCATGGTATGTCAAGTTGGGTGGTCAACAAAAGGAACATTTGAAGACAGGTGGCAATGTTGCCAGTGATGTGTCTGTGTTTTATCACTTAGAAAATTGGTGCTTTAAGCAAGAAAAGTATATATATTAGGTGTCTTTTATGTTGCCATGTTAGATGTCCATATTATTATAAGATAAAAATAAACTTGAATATGTAAAGATCCGATTAACTGTGCGATCTTGTAGTCAGTCATCTAGAAAATAGAAGCAGGTTATATTGAAGACAACGGTCCAGGGGTCATTTTGAAGTATGTTGGGGTCAAGGGGGGTCGTGTGTTAGGGGCCTGCAGGTCTGGCTGGACCGGTCACACCATGTTGATCATCAAGTCTCAGATTTATGGTCTCATGGGTCACTGACAGGCCTAAGTACCAACCGGACTGCACCTGCATTCCATACAGAAAAGGTCTTGATGTACCAAAATGCTCATACATTTTATTTACACATAAATTACATTTTTAGCAACAATTCAGTATATTGCAAAAAAATAAATAAAATATCCATGTTTAAGCTCTTTCATGGGTGAAGGGCAAATTATTTTTTATGGTGAAAACAATGGAAAAAAAAATTGGTAAATGTGAATTTGTCAAACTTAACCGTCAAACTTCTGAGATAAAGGGTAATGCATTAAGTTATGTGCAGTATCCTGGCCAATTCCTAACATTCATACATTTTAGGACATGTATCTAATTTATTTTAAATTTTGCTAATTTTGATGGTTTCCTTCCTTTGAAACAGTTTATAGTATTTTTAAATGCACATATTTTCAACATATAATTAAAGATAATGGATTAACCCAGTTTACAAGTAAACCTTTAGTTGTGCAGATTCTAACATAAGTGATAACTTAGTTTGCTTTGCAGAGGTGTTAAATAGCATATGCCTGAGTGTATGGGTTAATCTTTCAGTTTATTCACTGTAAATTAAAACAGATGAAGTTTAAAAAATCAACAAAACAACACCCCAACTAAACAACTTGCGCAGACAGGTCATGCAAAGCTTAGCCTTATATATTACCGTAACCACCTGTGGGGCAATGTATCTGTTTTAAAGTAGTTTTTGATTATCAGTCATGTGATTGACAATATAATTGTCTCGACATGATGGTGATGTATCACATCATTAGGCTGAGAGCAATGCTTTTCTAAATGGATTAATTTTTTATCTGTTTTGATCTATTTGTGTCAATATTTGTCATTCATACAGATTTTGACTGTCAAAAAAATAGAATTATAAATGGAAGTTAAAATTTTACATTTCTTTGTTGTTTTTAAGTTTATTTTGTGTGTTTTTATTTTTTTAATAAGAAACGTTAAAAAATCGGTCACCCCTATTATACATTTAAAATAGCCACAGGTATAGCATTGTATAACTCGTAAAAGACACAGAGTATTTATGGATCGGTGAATATATATCATCATTAGTTAAAATATACAATAAAATTGTAGTTTTCTGACTGAAGGAGTGCTTTTAGCATTGTTGTTTCAGCAGGATTCGGAACAAAAAATAGTATGGAAAAAAAAGTCTCCACAGTTTTACTTTCTCAAACAAAATCCATGTTCAAATATTACAACATCTTGAAAAATGACACTTTCCCATCCTATTTCTACTTCAGATATTTTGTGAATAAACAGCTATTTTACTGTCCATTGCATAACTAGTTGATGCATTTCTCAGCCTAAAGTTTTACTTTCTAGCTAAGACCTCAATAACAAGTGCATAGGTTGGAACAAAATGTCAGATGTCTACTTTATGAACTTAGCTATTGATATAATCAAGTATAGTTCCAGCTTTCATTTTGTGAGTAATATGGCCCTGGTTTGACTGAGTTTTATTTTTGTACATATATACATCACTTGCTGTGCATAAAGATTGAAATGAAGTGCCAAATATGGCTTCATAGTGCTCATATCTACTACTACAATTGAAATTTGTCAGAAATTTGACACAGGTTTTTCATAAACTATATTAGTGCATATGCATCCAGGTTTTTGCATGCAAGTATCAGCACTACTAACATGATGCAGTCAAGCGCTTTAATAGTTGAGCACACTGTCCGATGATGGGCTTTTGTTATGATCTGACCTGTCTAATAGGATTTATGTTGAGGTTTTTGTTGTCTCTTTGTTGGATCGAATCCCAGATTATATTATACACCTGGCTGCTTGCTGATCATTGTCTGGGTGAGACAGGCTGTTAAACCTTCATCCCTACTCCAAACTGGCTGTCCAAACAGAGATGGCTGATAAGTTAACTGGAGACTTCAGGGCACTGGAGGACTTTTTCTTTTACTTTTATAGAAGTATTGTATTGTTGTATTCTTGACACAAGTTAAAATGTGGTATATGCAAAAAATAATCCTGCAACTCCTGCAATGTTGTCAGCTCCCCAAAAAACTATCATACTTAATAATACACTTTTGTGAGACATCTGGCTCTGCTGGTTTGACTAATTCAGTTCAGGTGCATATAGATGCAGGACAGGTTAAAGTTTAGCATACAAGTAAAATATAAATAATGCATTTTCTTTCTACTCATCTCTAGCGCACATATTTGTGAGGCTTGTGATAAAATGTAGGATCAAGATCAGCTAGATTCCTGGTTGAAGCTGTCTGATTAGGGTCAACAATTTTTGTAGCTGAGTTTAGTGGTATATATTCTTTGGCATTATTGCAAGTTGATGAAAAAGGATTGGTATGGGCTATTTACAAATGTAGCCAGCTACAGTTGAGAACAGACCTCCAAGCAAAACTGCATGATATTTTTATATAAATTATTGTAGCTGTTGCTGGTTTTTTTTATCCTGAACCCTGGAGAAATCATCAAGTGTGGCTCTCTACTAATGGGATGTCAAGTTACAGGCTATCATCCTTATGGCCTTCTGTGGGCATGTTTTATTTCATTTAAATATTTAAAATGACTTTTCCAACAATTCTCAGTTAATTTCATATTGTAACTATAAATCATTTTCTAAACTGCACTTTACAATGATCATCTAAATTGCTTTAATTTAAAGTTCAATTAAGTTTGCATTCAATATTAATTCAGCATTAACTGATACAAGATGGCCCTTAAATTATATCCTGTATTAAACACCTGACCTTTAACAGGCTGTCTGGAAACCTTTGTAAGAACAGTTTTTTTATAGTTACATGTTCCATAGCAGGACAGTACTGGTATGTAGAATTAGTAAATCTAGTTTAATCCTATTTTATTTCCAGTTCACAAATAATACAGACATATTTGACATGCAGTATTGTTCAAGTACAAATTGGTTGAGCCACATTTGTTTTAATATTAACTAAATTATGGCTCTCAGTTTATCAATGATCACCAATGGCTGTAAGGAGGTGAATAGGGGGACTGAAAAAATTCCCTCCCAAACAAAACAATCCAAACAAAATTCCCTCCCCGACAAAACCCTCAAACAAAATCCCTCCCAGACAAAACCCTCTAAACAAAATCTCTCCCCAACATAACCCTCCAAACAAAATCTCTCCTCAACATAACCCTCCAAATAAAATCTCTCCCCAACATAACCCTCCAAACAAAAACTCTCCCCGACAAAACCTTCCAAAAAAAAATCCCTCCCTGACAAAACTCTCCAAACAATATCTCTCCCAGACAAAACCCTCCAAACAAAATCTCTCCTTAACATAACCCTCCAAACAAAATCTCTCCCAAAATAACCCTCCAAACAAAATCTCTCCCCAAAATAACCCTCCAAACAAAATCTCTCCCCAACATAACCCTCCAAACAAAATCTCTCCCAGACAAAACCCTCCAAACAAAATCCCTCCCCAACAAACCCTCAAAACAAAATCCCTCCCCGACAAAACCTCCAAACAAAATCCCTCCCCGACAAAACCCTCCAAGCAAAATCCCTCCCCGACAAAACCCTCCAAACAAAATCCCTCCCCAACAAACCCTCCAAACCAAATCCATCCCCGACAAACCCTCCAAACAAAATCCCTCCCCGACAAAACCCTCCAAACAAAATCCCTCTCCGACAAAACCCTCCAAACAAATTCCCTCCCCAACAAAACCTCGTCAGGTTAGCATAGGTTGACTTAATCCCTGGGAAGGATTTTATTTTACACTCTGGGTAAATCTTGTGGCAAAGTATATGACTGGTGATGATGATGATTTGCCAGCAATGATCATGGGTTGGCCACCCACGGTTGGTCTGGTCGGTTGTCTGGGATGTAGAGTGATTGACAGGTTGTCTACCATGTATGTATCAGGTCCATTGAACTTGAATGACATGTCTATATGTTGTCCATAGGGTGCTTGGTTTGCTACCATCACTAAGTGATCTAGTCCAGTCTACCTGTCTCTAACACCCTCAAGGCAAGAAGGTCAATGAAATTGGATAAGTGTACTGTAGATGAACCCAAGTTTATAATACAAAATTCTAACAAGCTTCTTTTTTTTCTAAATTTGCACTGATTATTACTTCTCAATGTTTCTGTGTATATTTTTCTAACTTTGATGCTGTTGAAAAGCATTAACAGAATAAAATATGTAAGGTATTTAAATTAACATCAACACCATCAAGAAAATATTCTTGTCGTTACTATAAAATTGTTTTTATTAACACAATGCATTACATTATCAATCTTATAGTTAAATTCTTGTTCAGCTATGTTTTCATTTCCTTGTGTCCATTACATGGCAGAATTAAGAAACTTAAATTGATGACCTATGAAACAGCAAAAACATATGAGTATACATTAAAACAGGAAACAAACTGACAACAACCAATATTCATCAGATAATGATCTCCTTTCTAAACCATAATTGTAATTTATGGCCCAGTGACTGTATTCCCTTGAAAGATTTATTCCGCTTATCTTCACTGTCTGCCTGAAATGCCTGCCCCTAATATTGGGTGCTCCTTTGTCCCTTCCTGACAGTGGATGCAATAACTTGTGTCAAAGGTTAAGATGTTGAGTCGCCCAGACAATATTCAGATGGGCAGGCTGTTGGCTTTATTGCTGCCCAATTGCAGCCTGACACAGTAAACGGTGCTTCTGGGTAATCTATAGGCACCTATCAGGGTCTGGTAATTGTTCTTAGTAACCACTTCACTGAACTATGTTTAGTAAGTACCAATAGACCCAGAGCACTATCTGTTCCTTATTCTAATGCATTTTTTGTGGGGGTGGGGGTGGGGGTGCCAGTAGATGACTTGAACCTCCTTAGCCTCAAAAACAAACATTTTTCCTTCTCAAAGCTCAGATATTCATTAAAATCATCTCATTGAAACAGTTTCAGCAATTACTTGCACTTGATCGTTTAGAATTATAGAATAGATAGTAACAGGAATGACTACCATCTCCATACTGGAAACAAGCAGGACCACACTAGTCAGTGAATGAGGTGGGGCCAATAATAAACCATCTCATGAATGGTCATCAAAATTGGGTCTGTTACAGGTGTAATGGGTGATCTCTCACAGTCAGGTGAGCTACTGTCTCCACAAGGAGGGGTAGATAGTATCTTCAGAATTGGTCAACTGTAAAACTGGGTAATTGATTAAAAATGAGGGTTTAATCAACTGTGATTAAGTGTCACAGTAAATTGTTTCTGGTCAGTTAGATGTCTTCCTGATAAAAAAAGAGAGGGAATTTGGTGTAAATAGAAAGCAGCAACAGGTTACTAGTATGTTGTGAGCAAAATCCACAAGAACATCAGTCAGTTTTCTTTTACTCAACTTGCAATTCTTTTATTATATGCTTTTTTTCTTGTCTACACTTTTGGTTAAAACTCACTGAATAAGGTGAAAATAAACACACTTAATAACATTTGTTTAGGGTCATTTATTCAGTTTTGAAAAATAGAAAGACTCATGCAGCAACCACAGTTAATTGCACCAAGCATTAAACAAACATATGTATTGACTCACAATGTTTCCATCCATGTTTTAACCACATTCTTTTGAAAATTGTTGCTTGAATTTTGGTTAATTGCAAAAAAAAAAAAAAAAAAAAAAAAAAAAAAAAAAAAAAAAAAAAAAAACCCAAACAAATTAAGCTCTAATTTGTTTTTTGCCTCTAAGCTTAAGTTATATTTCTTTTGATTTTCAAGCGATGTTCATACATGATGTAAGGCTAACCATGATACATGAACTGGCACAACCATTCTTTTTACCATTGTTGTTTTTTTCAACTAAAAATTAACATTAAAGGCACACATGTGTATAATTCCCTGAAAAATGTAGACTATTTTGCAATTAACCATACATATTTTCCCATAGCAACATTTTTTACCCTTACCTGCTAAACTGGTTTGCAAACACATAATTGTTGTTAGTAAATATCAGCAACCAGCAAAAGTATCAATAGGGATCCAGCAGTAAAAATGGTACAGATCTTAAAACTCTCCTGGTTGACTTTGCCTTTGATTGATCATGCTGTGCAGTTAAAAAGTTAGGAATAAATGTAGTACTCTACATATTTTTTAAAATGGAGAACTTCCCCTCTTGAGGGATGGTCACTCTCTTTCATGAACGAAGCTGTGTGGGATCATAACACCTGACAAAAGCGATTTGGCTAGTGACTGACCAAAGGTACTGACCAGGTACTGGTCACTTATTGTCCGTGCTGGCAGGGACCCTGTCCAGACAATGGGCAACATTTGTCAGCTAGACACAGAAAGATGTCTTCATTCACAGCCACACTGTCAGCTCTTAAGAAAACTCTCAAAATTTCTCCTACCCTATCATCACTTTCTTCCTCCTAAGATTGAAGATTAATGGCAGTCTAAAGTTTAAGGGACTACTTTTCTGTTTTTAAGTGAGTGAAACAGTGCTAAAAAGCTCAGTGTTTATTCATAAAGATGAAAAGAATAACTGCCATTTGATAAATTATATTATGTGATTTGTAATGATTTTAGAACAACTGGTCTGACATTTGAAAACCAAAAAGTCATTTAGAAGAATTAAAAAGTTAAGGTAGAACTTTTATGAATGGATTTTGGAAATAGCCTTCATAGAGGTAAGAGATATTTTTGTTAGTTCACAACTTAATGTTTAAAATAATTATCTTTTTCTATCCTTTGACCATGTTGGTTATGTTTCTTCTAGAATTAAGCTGATCCTTGAACAAGTATTTGTTCCGTTAATCAGTTAAAATATTCTTGTTATTTCCCACCAGTGGTAGTGTCAAACTTTAATGCAATACCTAAGCTTCTTATTGTGATCAGCATGAATTTTTACCCAAGCATTTTATGCTGTGATGATATCTATGCATTTGTGACCATTTTCCTGTTCAGGGACTTACTTACCTGTTCAGCAGTTAATATGCAGATAAAACCATGGATAATAAACACACTGATTGTTTTTGGAGATGATGGTTTAAATGCTAAATTTACTGTTTGAGTCCTTATACAAGTGCTTGAAAAAGTTTAGTGGTAGATTAAATGCTATGGCATAAAAATAGTGGCATTATTGTGGGATAGCTACAGGCAAGATGTTGAACTGAGGCAGGTGGCCTTAATGTGAAATGGAGTGCTGACAGTATGGAGAATCTTCAGGGCCTCTTCAACAAGGGACAACAGCCATTCCCCTCAACACTCAACCTGTTTAGTACTGTTGATCATTTATGTGCAATAGTGTAAATCCTGATCACAAGTTGCACTTTTTGTTGATAAGTCTCTAATGTTGTTCTTAACAAAGAGACTGGCCGCAATAGCTGAGGTGGTAGAGCGTCGCCTTGCAGATCGGGAGGTTGTGGGTTCAAACCAAAGACTTTAAAGTTGTTAGTAGTGGCTTTCCTCCTAACGCTCGGGGCGTAGGGGTCAGCATTATGCCTGACTCGTCGGTGTCAGAATAATGGACCGGCCGGGTTCAGTCCCTGGGCACCTCATAAGTGCCCCTGTGCTATAATGATAGAAATACACAGTATCGGCAAAATGCCGGAAAATCCCAATCCCAACCCCTTAACAAAGAAATATGTGTTTGTAAGTGATTAAGAATACATGTAGTCATGTTTGTTAAGGTGGTATCCAACAGTTTGCCTATATCTGACAATATCTTGTCCATGTTCTTGGGAATAATTCATAATTCTGCATAATTACTGTATTGACTTATACTTTAGTACAATAGCTCAAATATTAGACTGTACTAATTAAGAAACACATCACTTTGATTGTCTAGTATTGATGTTATCGGGAAAAAAAAGTGGTCACATGGTTTTTAGTTGAAAAGTAACTAACTGTGCAGTGTTGCTGAGATAAGAAATACATTTTTCTAATGTTTAGCTCTAGTTAGTAAAGTTAAGAATTGTTAAGTAGTAATAATTTGCATGCCAACAATTCAGTTGTTTTGTGAAAACTTTACTCTTTCTATTTATGAAACAAGGGGCTATAGACTTCATGTTAAGAAATTTTCAACACTTGGCTTTTCTTAAAAGAAAAATATCTCTAATAGAAAATGCTGCATAAAGCAGTAAGAGCAAAAGTAAAAAAAAAATCCACCACGTCACATTATGAAACTCTGTCAAGATGTCAGTATTACCATGTGTTGTCGGCATCTGTAATGCATGAATGGTTGTTTGCACACTAGATCATTAATCAAAGTGCTGCACTGACAATCAGACAAGGCCAGGGAGGATTGATGGGGCATGGTGCAGCAAGTCTTCAGGGATGGCGCCACAACTGGGGATTGTACCTGACATGATTAGGTTTTGTTAGAACTGTGATTCCTTTGTATCAAAATTGCATTTAAGTTTACAAATAAAAGCATATTTTTTGTAAAATATTTTTTTTCAATAAGAAATCAATTTGAATGTATTTAATTAACCAACATCAAGCAAGGAAGAAACAAAATTAGTTTTCAGTCAGTCATATGTGAAATGAGATATGTTTAACTTTGTGTTTTATTGATGCTGCTCAACCAAGATTTTGAGAACAAAAAAATAAATCATTATAAACAAATGATTTTTACTCATGAATTAGTTAATCAAGCTTCAAAGACTCCAAGAGTCTCTCTGTACCTAATCATAAAAGCATTAATGAATTCATAAGCATCAATTTCGTCTTAGTTGGAGGACAATGTCAGGTATGTGAATGATCATTGTCAGTTATGTGAATGTCTATTACTTCAATTAAGTCATCAGCGAGCCTTGTTTCTCCTGTTCAGAACAACACTATTTTATACATACGTTTCTATTTCACCCCCAAAACTATCGCTTTCTCCCTATGTTACATAACACATGGTATAATGATTTGGCACCTTGTAATTTTTTTCCCCTACCCAGCGGAAATCATAGTGAAACTCCCTAAGGAAATGGTGGGGCGTCAATGTTCTTTTGAACAGTGTTGAAGGATGGCCCATAGACAAACCAAATAAATAGCGTCATCTAGACACCACACATAATGATGATGGCTTTTCCAGTCTAGGAATTTTTTATGTGGTTGCTCTGTCTATCAAACTAATAAAAACAACTTGGCAGCATTTGTGCTGTGCTTGTTCTGGGTTCTGGTACAATGGCTCTTACTGCTGCTGCTGCTGTTGGTGCTGCATTGCTGTTGTTGCTACTGCTGTTGCTACTGGTGCTGCATTGCTGTTGTTGCTGCTGCTACTGTTGCTGCTACTGGTGCTGCATTGCTGTTGTTGCAGCTGCTACTGCTGCTGCTACTGGTGCTGCATTGCTGTTGTTGCAGCTGCTACTGCTACTACAAATAATGGTCAAAATTATTCCGAAGTAAATAATACATACAAACATACACATCATACCTATGCTCAAGTTTTCAAGTGCTTGATAGTTTGATGGAAATTTATAATAATACTACACCCTAGTCTAACCTTGCCATATTTCTCAAAAGATCCCATCTTGAACTATTAATCTTCATTATAATAGTTGGAATGATCATAAGAATAATAATGTAAACTTTTCTTTCAATCTATGGATAATTGGTTATTGAGATATTAGCTTGATAGCACTTGCATACAAAAACCCTAGCATTTTACCAATGCAGACCCTTGTTTGATTGGAATTGTTATATTTTATTAAAAGAATATTTGGTTAAAAATAGGATGTGCATTGCAAGTGTGTTATTAAAATTAAACTTTAAGCTCGAACTTGATACAACCTTAAGGTTTTATTTAAATTAAACTTTAAGCTCGAACTTGATACAACCTTAAGGTTTTATTAAAATTAAACTTTAAGCTCGAACTTGATACAACCTTAAGGTTTTATTTAAATTAAACTTTAAGCTCGAACTTGATACAACCTTAAGGTTTTATTTAAATTAAACTTTAAGCTCGAACTTGATACAACCTTAAGGTTTTATTTATATTAAACTTTAAGCTCGAACTTGATACAACCTTAAGGTTTAATTAAAATTAAACTTTAAGCTCGAACTTGATACAACCTTAAGGTTTAATTAAAATTAAACTTTAAGCTCGAACTTGATACAACCTTAAGGTTTAAGCAGCATAGTACAGTGGCAGTTTTGTGGGTTTCCTAATTAACTTTTCTTGGTGTGAAAATACGCTTGAAGAAATAAAAGTGTGAGATTTCAATTTAGAATGACATCATAATGGTAAGTTAAGAGTAAGGATGCGATATGAAATTGCTGATGGTTGATGGTATGTGGTGATCAGTAGGGATCTTTGCCACTGTGGCCAGTATCTGATATAATCCCTTCATCTGTCAGCTTCAGCCATGAATTAGAAATATGGGTAAAGGGGAATAGGTAACAGACAAAGGATTATGTCTGATATCAGAGACTGGTATGATGAAAGGTGGTGTTTGTTGTTGGGGCATCCTAGGGTAGAAGACAGACCCGGTTTATGCATTATATACACACCACTCAATGAGAGTCTTGATAGGTGGAAGTAATTGCCTCTGATACTATCTTAGAGTCATTTCCCTTTCCTGGATGTCTTGCCCATATGTAATGGTAGGAAAAGATTATGGAAAAATAGACAAGCAACACTGAATAGAAATTTTACTTTTACTGCCAAGAACACAGCATTCCAAACTCCACAGTGACAATAATTAGTGATTGGTGATAGTGACTTACTCTAGGAGAAAATTGAGCTGAGCATCAGCCAACCTGGTTTATTTTAAACTTAAAAAGACCCTTCACAAACAAGGAATGATTGGATTTGTTAAACAGATGTTGATAATACTACATGTACATGTAGTTTGATTATTTGATGATATCTTGTATGCCTCTGTACTGGTTTTATTATATCTCCAAACTAAGAAACTAAGCCTTTAAAAAATACAAGATTTGTTTAGTGCACTGCCATATTCATTTTCTACCTGCCCTTTTATGACTTAAAAAAACAATCTTTTATTACCTACTTAACCTTTTCAGATATATAAAAACAATCAGAACTATTAATAATATTTGTAGACTGTATTGCATATTTCTACTAAAATATTATTTCTGCTTTTGTATTAAATTTAATGCAAGATATTAACATAGTTGGATATTATTGGCTATGTGACGAACTTATTAGTAAAATTAGATAGATAAAAGCTTCACTGTTACAGCATAAGATTTTATGGAAAACAATCCAGTACACAAGCACTTAGGGGGCGCCCGTGGCCGAGCGGTTAGAGTAGCTGACTTGATACTCCTCAGCCCCTCACCATGTGGGTTCGAGTCCTTGTCGATGCAAAACTTTAATGTGGGGAAGTTTTCCAGCTAACCTGCTGTGTGCCAGTGGTTCTGCCATGATCTAAGTCTAGGGTCTTCCTCACCAGTAATTAGCTGGACGTCGCCAATATGACCATAATTGTGTCAGTGTGATGTAACAAAAAATACCACAATAAAGAAAATACAAAAAAAATACAAAAAATATAGGCACTTATTTGTTAAGCATTAATTGCACTATGAGACAATTACACCTGTATATATTTCAAACCTTGAACTCCAGTTGGTATTGACTATAGAACTAGAACCACTGACAGTCTGTGGGTCACCTGGATACATTCTGTACACAGGGAATACATGCAATCTATCAATTGTTGTTAACCCATCTAGAAATGGACCAGATGCCATTTTACTTTTGTAAAAAAAAAAAAAAAAAAGGTTTATTTTATTATTTTAGTTTTATGGTAATTGGATGTTTGAGGTAGATAGTGTTGATAAAGTGATAGAAAAAGTTTTGTTAATGTAGAAATATTGTGTCAGTTACATTACCAAGTACATTAGCATAAACTTATTTTATGAGAAATATTCAGGACAAGCTGTGTTATCAAGATGGCACAGAAAATAAGACTTATTTTTAATGAGAAAAGCTTTTATTAACATTGAATGAATAATGTTTATCTGCATAACAATCTAGACATGTTTAACTGCATAACATTCTAGACATGTTCAGCTGCATGATATTCTAGACATGTTCAGCTGCATAACATTCTAGACATGTTCAACTGCATAACATTCTAGACATGTTTAGCGGCATAACATTCTAGACATGTTTAACTGCATAACATTCTAGACATGTTTACCAGCATAACATTCTAGACATGTTTAACTGCATAACATTCTAGACATGTTTACCGGCATAACAATCTAGACATGTTTAACTGCATAACATTCTAGACATGTTCAGCTGCATGATATTCTAGACATGTTCAGCTGCATAACATTCTAGACATGTTACCGCATAACAATCTAGACCATGTTTAAACTGCATACATCTAGACATGTTCAGCCTGCATTGATATTCTAGGACATGTTCAGCTGCATAACATTCTAGACATGTTCAACTGCATAACAATCTAGACATGTTTAATGCATTGCATCATCGAAATATTTAAGAGCATAACAATCTCAGTCTGTATAAAATCCTTGAAATCTTCAAGTGCATAACATTTTAAACATGTATTACTGCATAACATCATTGAAATATTAAAGTGCTTAACATTCTAGACATGTTATTTGCATAGTCTTCTAGACATGTTAAACTGCATAAAATCCTGGACATTTATTTTTCTCCTTGAAAATCATTTAAGCATCATAAGATGGACACTATTGTTTAGTTCACAATAAATCACTCATAAGCCAGTACAAGTGTCTTGCTGAGTGGGATTAAACTGTGATGAACACACCCATGCAGCATCTGATCTCACTGGTTCCTTATTGTACTTGAGTGCTGAGGGACATCCACACTTGATGACTCTAACAGAGACTTCTCCGTGCATGTAGCATTGCTTCCATTCCAGTCTCTTGGCCTTTAACACTAGGCAAGAAATTTTCTCACACATTCTACTGCAATTTCTTGGGAGAAAATTCAGTGGAAATGAGGAAAAAAAAGCAAAAAAAGCATCATTTAAATATTTAAAAAAATAAAATGAAAGAAGTTGCAAGGCTAAACTGTAAGTATTTCGACCTTGAAATTTTCTCTGAGGCTAAAGAAAATGTATACATATGGTTAAGAAATATTTAACTGGTCTGAGTATTCATAAAGCATGGACAAAGAAAACAGTTACACATGTTTGAAAACAAATTACTATAAATATATGAGTTAGAGTATGAATTAGAGTAAACAACATGTCACAGCAAAAGAGTCATTTGTAATTTGTAATATGTGTTATGTGACTTGTCACTATAACATTTTTTTGTTTAAATTTAAGACATTATTAATGCAAATATAGGGCTTTCTTTAACCATTTAATTAATTGGTTAAAAATAGTCCCTTTCACAATGCCAACTCTAAGGATTGTTTCAATCTCCTTAACTTAATTTTTTTATAATATTTGTATCGAAGTTTTGCCAAATTGGACATTTCTAAGATCATGTCCAAGGTTCTGAATATTAATAGGGTACCAGTTGAATACCACAAAAGGCAACACTTGACAACCTGACTGTCTCTGATGGTTTCTATTACAGCAGACTAGTCAGAAAGGTTAGCTGACTACTAGATCCTAATTTTAGCTTTTTTACACCTTTTTTCACTTGTTTTGGGGGATAAAAAGGCAACATGACTGACAAGGTAAATTGAAATGTTCCCCCATGTTTGGCTCATTTACTTTGGTTTCCATTGTATTAATCATGATTGATGGGGTTTTAATTGGTTCTAGGATAACTTTCATCCCCCCTCAGATACATTAGATAGCCTATGTGGGCACTATCTTGTCACCAGGTAACAGCAACAAGGTGATCTATCACAATTGTCCCAGGTGTGATGGTAGATTCTGCATAAGCCTGCAGAAGCTGCCTGCTTTCAACATACCTGTTTTCAAATATAGCCTGCGACAATTTTTAATGTTATTTTTTCACAATTATTTGCATACTTAACTAAAATATGTTAACTCTTTTTTTTAAATTATTAATTTTTAGTCAATTGAAAAAAATGAAAGCAACAGTTTTTATTAACATTTATTTGCTTCAATATTAACTTCTGTAATAATCCCATATTAGCAATTTTCTTTCTCATTTAATTTAGAAACATAATGTGTTATCATGCTTTAACAGGTGGAAGAGAGTTATCCCGGTATGTAAGAAATATTGATAGTATCAATTTGTTTCTACAAGATGTTGTTGTAATTAACAACATTTGATGGTTATTTCTTGCTGCAGGGAACTCCTTCTGAAGTAGGTTCTGTGTTAGAGTAGATGTAAAAGGTTCAAAGATAACTTTTGTTGCTATAATCATGTATCTTATATATAGTCTGCTTACACACAAGCAGGATCATCGAATGGTGGTTTCATTATCATCATTATATCATGAGCATCATTATCACACTACCATAATCATCATCATCATCATCATTATCACACAACCATAATCATCATCATCATTGTTATCATCATCAATATCATATAACAGTCATCATTAATATTGCCATCATCAACTTCATCATCATCATCATCATCATCATTATCATCTTCATTGTTATCATCAATATTATCATCACCACCATCATCATCACCACCATCATCATCATCATCTTAATTATCATCATACTGCCATCATTATTACGATTATCTTCCTTATATCAATATATCATGGCTCAGACCAAACATTATTGGTATCAATAAACTATTAGAGCCATTTTAGACATTCCACTTCTGTTGTTGTTTTTCTAACATTATTTACTGATAATTTTACTATCAACATCAATGTACATCAATGTTTTTTTAAGGAAAATGTATAGCCAAAAATTGCCTTGAATCACCAAATGTCTTGTTGGTTGAAATTCTCTTCCATTATTATAACATACATCATTGTTGCATTAATTACCACATTTTATTACTATTTGACTTGTATGGTTTGTTGTTGAAATAATTCTGATAACTTCTCTCTGATAGGCCAGCCATTATCAGCAGGAGCTGCTGTTGTTGCAGGTCAAAGACACCTGCCAGGAAGGAGGTGTAAACACCACCCCACCACCTCATGATAAAAGACATAATTAGTTTATTATGACCTGTATGACCCTTCTTGTTAGGCAGGTTAAGAACGGGCTTGCAACAGTAACAGAACATCTGTGTCTTGATCGCTGATTACAAGTTCTGAGATGAACTCCAAGATACCTGTCATGATGATTTGCATGACTAGAAACAGGCCCTCTTTGATGGCTTACATTAAGCTCTCTCCATCTTTATGGCTGGATAATTATATAATGCAGGTAGTCTTAAGTTTTTACATAATGTGTACATAGTGAAGTTAGAACTAATTTTTTACAGAATATGCATTAAGAAAACACTGGAAAGATTTGTTTCCCATAGTAATTGCATTAATTAATCCTGTATTTTATACATTTGCATTTTTTTGTTTATAATGTTTGTTATTACTTGGACACAAGAAAGCAGATTTCTTGAAGAAAAAAGACTAGATAGTTCCCACATTAGTAAAGATCCCTTATCTTGGAAGCCATCTTTGATGGCAACTTCAAAGGATTTTGAGATGAATTGTATATAAGCGTATATTTTCATTTCTTGTAATTTCATCATTTGTGGTCCAAAAATTTAAAGCTGTATACCAATTGGAAAGCTCTCACAATTTATATTTTAAGAATACAATATTTTTAAAATTAATGAATGCACAAAGAATTAATACACACAAATAAATAAAATTATTGCTCCTATCCTTAAACAAAATGAACAGGGTATCTTTTTGGGTTGTATTTTGTTTTACCTTTTAAACCATCAAAATATAGAGTTAAAATATATTTTGATATTTAAAATTCTTCATAAAAGCTGCTTAAAATTTGATATAAAATTCAGATAAATAGACTGAAAAATAAAAACACAGTTGTGAGTTTAATACAGCACATATTTCCCGATTTCGTCCTGCATTAGCTTCTGCCATCAAAGATGGCTGCCTTAAACTGTCCTTATCAAGTGCATATGACATTACATTGGAAACTATCTATAGATATCTTGTTATGAGATGAAAGGCAGAGCACAGGTATCATTACTCTTGCTCATCTGTTTATTTTAATTAGTCCTCTATGTTGTTATTGCTTTTCCAGAGCATCTTGCTACATTATTTTTTGAAATACATTGCAGCGACCAATTATGATCATTATAGTAATGTCCAGCTATTTAGGTGGAGGCAGATTCTAGACAAATGTCTGGGTGGGACTCGATACCCATCAGTGATAGGCTAAGCAGTCAGATGAGTTTAAAGTCAGGTGACTTGCCTACTATGCCACGGAGTGCCATGGCAGATACACTTTAAACTTTGAAAACGAGTAGACTCTTAAAAGAACAAAATACAGGACCAATTAATTATGGCTTAGGTGTTTTTTTATTATCTTATTTTGAAAAGGAAACAAAACCTCGCTTTATTGCAGTGTATGATTTTTATTATTTTTAAGCAAAATTAGAAATTCATTTGTATGTTTTCTTCTTCGTCCCTTATGCTGAAGATCAAGTTTATTCACTATTGATATAAATCACTTGTGTATTTTTCTACTAAACATGAGGATGTTTTCAAGCAATGATGAAACAGTGTCATTCCATTTACCTCCCTCAATAACCATGCGTCTGTTAAATTAATCTAAGTGTCAACTATTGTACAAATCTGTATATACTAAACAAACACGTTAAAATACCCATTTCTGTGTTGTTCATGCAGCGGTCTGCCGGCTAACCAACTGATAACTGGGCGAGATAAACCCACTAAACAGCTAATATTTAACGTAAACATGCAAATTTCAGACAGGAATTTCAATGAATAAAAAAATGAAGAAAAATATTTCTATGATTAATTGATGAAATATTTAATCTCCTTGCATGGCTTAACTCTTTTTAACAGTAAAATTTTTGTTTTTCTATGATGTTTTCTGATAGTCTTCATTAAAGAAATTTAAAAACACTTGGCTTCGGTCAACCAAGCTGACATTATATTCTGGACTAGTATAATATTGTCATTTTGACCATAAAGGTTGGTAAGCTAATCTAGGTGTTAGGAGTGAATGGATTCAGTAAAATAGGCTGTAAAGCATTGTTAGGTTTAGTATTTGTTTTCATAATAATTCAGAACTTTGAAAATGATGTAGCTGAAACTTCTGGTGGACCGCTGGTCCATTTAACTTACAAAATTTAATCGTCCGACAGAAATTGGACTCGGGCCAAGGTCCATCAGGTTTTGTTGAAGACTGCTAATATTTTAGTATTGAATTTAATGTCTCATATTCATTTTATTCAAATATACCCCGTAAGTGTTTTTATTTACTAATAAATATAATAAATTCATGACATTTAAATCAGTTAATACATATATTATTTAGCATTCGCTTAAAACCCAACCTTACTTTAGAGTAGAATTATCATCAGTTGGATCTTGCAACTTGCATTAAATGTAATTGCTTGGCAATTACCAATGCATTTTTTAAGTGCACACCATTAGCAATTCAGATATTAACAAATGTGGTAAAATACAAAAAGTTGAGTATTAAAGAAGTGACAAGCATTTGATTGCTGTGCAGGCAGGTGGTTTTCATGTAATATTTTAAGATGTAAACCAATTTCATAGGTAGATACATCAACTTATAGAAATTGGAAGTAAGAGATTGCTTTTGAATTCACTTTAGTCAATGTGAAGTAATTGTTATTAAAAATGGATTTTCTGTTAACATTAAGTCAGAATTAAGATACTCTATGTGTTCCCTATATTATATACTGTACATAAATACTTTGTAGGACAAGGATACTTTTTCTTTTGCAAGTGGGGGGGGGGGGGTCTGTGTGGGTAATCTGGTTGAAGGTCAAGGTAAATTGTTCTAAAATTAGATGTATGTGCAATTAAATAACAAATATACTTTTCATACTTTCAGCTTAATTGACTGTGTCAGAATGTTCTAATAACACAAAGTATTTTAAAAGTCACATGTAATAAATGAAAACATGAATCTTAACTTACCAGTAGCAGATTTTTCCCCCCCAGATATTTCCCCCAGATAGTTTTCAGATACTGACCTATTTAAGTCCAAGGTCACACAGATTAGACAGGGTCAGTGTGATAGAACATACAGAGGAGGAGGCATACATTGATAAGATAATCCCAGTGCCAGCCTATCTGTTGCTTTACACTAACTGAAATAAATTGGCTGGTGTAATTAAAGGTTCTAATAAATGTTAGGCTTTGCCCACAAAAACAAAATCGAGCTATGTTAATGTTATGATACGATGTTAAACTCAACTAGCCATTCCAGTGTCTTGGTTGATCATCATGCCTATATTAAATAGACATTTTATGTTTTATTTACTTCTTACCATTTTAAAGGTGGTATTGGACAGTATGGACCAATTTTGTTCTGTCATGCAACCCAAAAAATTAATATTACCTGATAAGATCCTGAGAAATGCTGTTCATTGGTGTCTTAAATCCATGTGATAAGTAATGCATAACACCCCACTTGTTATTACAAAATGTTTTTCATATCACGAGCCACACTGCATGATTAGCTATTTTTAAACAAAACAAAAATAAGGTAAAGAAGAAGAAAAGCCATAGAAAACCATATGACCACTAACTCGAGATCACATTACATCCATCATCCAGATAATCAGCTCTGATGTGGACATCTATTTTTAGCTGCAAATCACCTTCATGTTTATTAATAGATTTTGAAATTTGAAGTGTATTTCATGGTTTGTATTGTCTAACAGTTGAGGTAATAAACAGCCTTTAATAGAACTAAAGTTTAAGTGTTTGCAACAATTATGCACCAATTCCATACAACAGGTGTAAGATGCTGATAATTGTATTAGGTAAAAACTAATGGGTACAACTTTTAAGGCAAATGGAATTACAGTTTATTAGGAAAGTAGTGTATATAGCATCTTAACAAAATAGCTAAATTCTTTATGTGCATAAATGAATAAATAATAATTTGACTAAAATAAAACAATCATTTGCTGTTTGTTCAAAATATGGTTAAAATTTTCAAAAATAACCCAGATCTTAATTACCATGTAGTTAAACAGTTAATTAACATTCTGATCTCTTTGATTTCTGCCTCTCAACACTCCTGTAATGATGGTTAGTAAAGACTATTAAGATTAATGTGACATTCGTAATAAATAATTTTAAGTTTCATTAAACACTGCAAATTTTCATATCCCAATAATATGCACATGTACATTCTTAATTGAGACCTAAATGATGTTTGCTAAACATTGATTAAAATATGTGTGATGCCTTAATTAAACTAGATTGTTTTCTATGGAACAGAGAGTTTATAGTTATAAACATGTAAAGCAGTATACTTATGCCTATAATTGAAAAAGCTGCTGTATACTGAATGGTTTATTATTTATATAATTACCTTCCTTGTTTTAAAAACCAAATTGGAACTCCTCGGTTAATTCCGTCCCCAGGACAATCATCCCTCGAGGGTATCTGCTGCAATGATACCTACAGAATCACGCTCTTTTTGTTCGCTGGAAGAAGAATACACCATAAAAGTTCTTCCAAAAAAGCTATAGGTGTATTATATAGAATGATTTTATCCTATAAACTTTCATTTATCAATTTACCTGTTCACATCTTGCTAGATATACAACTGTTACTGCATTTTCAATCGAGATAACATTTATTTTGTTGTTTTGATGACGTAATAGGCACCGACATGCTTATTTTCATGGGGTTTCTTGTCATACATCTGAGAGATGATTTGTGAATTATCCCTAGCATTCAGGTTGGGAAAACCCTTTGTCAAATAGCAGTCACTGTTTTTGTTTGTGACCTCAACAGTTATCAGAGAGTTGGAAAATGTGTCGTACACCCATTCCGATACTCATATCATTTGGAGATGGTGATTTTTTTAAGTGTAAGTATTAAAATTAATGTTTGTGCCGTCAACGTAGATGATATAGTAGCTGTATTATAAGGTTATGGCAAACATTAATCATATTCATCAGGTCGACAATGGTGTTGATCTGGTCAATTGAAATCTGCAAATTCATTACTTAAATGTATCTGCAAAGTGTGGTTATGGCACTGGCCTCTGTAGAAATGTACTACATGTAATATGTATTAGTGAAGAGTTGCGTAAAAGAGTCTGAATAATTTAAACAGCACGGTCATGTAGGGCAAAATAAAAGCTCTTTTCGAAAACATAGGGTAGAACAAGCTTGATGATACGACCGGTAGGTATTTAACATCAGGGGAATAAGATGCTTTGTTCTGTCAGATGTAAAAATAAACCACAACTAATGAATCAACATTTTGCAAAACATTTCCCTAGGAATTAGCCAATCAGAGAACACAATTCACTGGCATACGGTTACTTGTTTACATATGACAAATATGGAAAAATTGTAATAATATGACAAATATGGAGAAATTGTAATAATATGACAAATATTGAGAAATCGTAATAGTATGACAATTATGGAGAAATTGTAATAATATGACAAATATGGAGAAATTGTAATAATATGACAAATATGGAGAAATTGTAATAATATGACAAATATGGAGAAATTGTAATAATATGACAAATATGGAGAAATTGTAATAACATGTTTTGAGTCATTTAATATAATTTGAAGATTCATGTGTTTATGCATTGGAATCGTATTCATTACAGTCTACAAATCTTTTAACAATAGTACAGTGTGTAAATGCTGACTTTGGTTGCTCTGTTGAACTCAACTATTATTCTATAAAAAATCCACCAATGTTAAGAAAAAAGCTTTTCTAAGCTCATTTTGTCATATCTAAGCTTACCATATTTTGCATATATATATATATATATATATATATATATATATATATATATATATATATATATATATATATATATATATATATATATATATACACTCCTGACCTGAGGTAACTTTTAGTACATGTCCAGCATACACCAAACATATAAGCAATAACCCCTCAAAGGTCCAAACTGTTATGAATACACAATACACAAAAATTTGAAATGACCTTTCTGTACTTAAGAATGTATACCAGCATGCTTAAACATGCTCTTTATTCTAATTAACTTTTTTTTACCTGTACCAGTGTTTTTTTTTTTAGAATTGTCTTTATACAACAGGATCCAGTGTTGAGATATGAAATGTTCTGACATATTAAAATGTGTTATTGGTCTTCTAGCTGACCTTTGGTGAGACACTGGATCTTCTCAGACAGTTGTCCAAGATCCAGCTTCACTAATAATAGCTGGATGCTGCTTTTTTTTTTTAAAGAAACTGAAACTTCATGGAAGTTATGTGTTTTAAAAAACAACATACAATCATAAAAAAGAAGAAAAAATAGGCAGTTAAGAGTTCGGACCTTCATTTCACCTGCTCATAAACCTCCCTTAGTGTTGTGAAGATAGCTCTAGGTGTTAATCCATTAAGTCTACCCATTACTGGCCCATCTTTTGACTCACTTATAATCTCATTTCTCAGGGGCATCCACCATTTAGTCTAGTTGCCTCTTAATTCCTATAACAACCCTGTAGACTCCGGTTAAACTTTGACAGTAATTGATGAGGAAGGAAGAGAAAGACCCCTTAAAGAACAGTCTTGGTGAAACTTCATAAATGAATATATCAGGCAATCATTGTTTAGTTATGATACTTAATATGTGAATCTTTTATTTTACTATTACAAAACTTTAAGTGCAAGATGAAAGTTAACATCACTAAGTTGTTTGACATAGTTTTATATTGTTTTATAACAACTTATAAATTGCATTTTGATTAGAGAGCTTTTTATATTTTTTTAATTTATTTTTAAAAATATATGTGTAAAATGTCTAAAATAACAAAATATAACTAAGGTTTCAGGTAGCCCATGATAAATGTTGAACACTTTCATATTTTTTGTCATCTTCATTACTCTCAATCATTGTGTTGCATTTAAGTTGCATTCTAATGTAGAAGCAGAATAATTTATTTCCTATGTTGTTCACACACAGAAACCATTTCTGTCATGCTTTCTCTCCCATTTTTGCCCTGTTTGTGAGATGGGCCATAACATTGCTGCATTCTCCCATCGTCAGTAACAACAAAATGTAGACATGATAATTTGTTATTACTGTCAAGCTAGTCATCCTGTACATTCTTTTTACAGATTAGTCTGACTTGAGGTTTTCTCTTTAGATCTGCAGGAAGTGGCTTGATGCATTTTCCTTTGATCTTACACTTATTATTTATTGAAGGAACTCTTTGTTTGTAAAGAATTATTGTTGGATACATTGTTCATTAATTCATAAAGTCATCCATTTCCAAGCCTTATTATTTTTTTAAAAGTCTTTTTTTAAAACCTTTTAATAAGTTTTGGTGTGTGACTTTTTAGTCTTTGCTTTTCCAATAAAAATCGGTAATTTTTTCAATCAATTTGTTGTACTCAGTAAATACATATATAACTTTTCTTTGATACCAATACAATTTTGTTAACTGACTTAATTCAGTATTTAAGAAATTTAAACTGTGTAATTCTAAATGTATTTTCTATAGGTTTTGATTTCCATTTTGCTGATTTCAAAATAAAACTGATTATTTTAATAAGGCTGGTTCATTCTCTTGCTTGTTCAGTCTGTTCTTGGCAAGTGTCTTTGTCCCTAGTCTATCAAGAGTTATCTCCCATTAAAACTTATTTGTAAAATTTTATAGATTTTTTTTTCATAGTTTAACATCCTCTTATAGAGTTAGGTCTCTGATGTGCAACACTGTTATAAGAAATAGCCTTGTAAATGCTGGATGTTTTATCATGAAAGAAATTACTCTTGCATGTTGTAGTAATTGTTTATTGAACTGTTTCTGCCAGAGCTATCTGAATGTTCATAAGGAGCAGATACAAGTATTTGTAAAAATTCTAAATCTCTTCATTCGTTCAATGCTTAATAGTTTGATTATTTCATTATATAAAAATAATATAAACATTCAAAATTAAAACACACAAAAATGGCAGTAATTTTGTTACTTTGTTACAGCATAAAAGCCTTTAGCAAAACATGTTTTTGTTTCGCTGTGACCAGCTCTCCAACTGGTATGGAAGGCTCTCCTCTATCCAGCAAGTAATCCCAATTACTAATGTGAAGTATCAATTAAGCATTTTGTCTCTGTTTCTACCATTACCTGGCAAAGAGCTTCTAATTATGAGCAGACATCTCCATTTAACAGTGGCATTGAAAAGTCTGCGGGTCTGTTTATTTACACTGGGAGGCTGTGGTAGCAGAAGGGTTACCTTTTTAGCCTCACCCTTAGTATCTGGGGAAGGTAATTGGTGTTTTGGGAATTTTGTTGCTGTCAACGGATAGGGTCAGTACACAAAATCAAGCTGGGAATAATTGAGAAAAACAGCAACATGCTCTACATATATTAGAATTTTACCTAAGCTCTTAGATGAGTAGTTATCTTAAAACAGGGTTACATGGGAAACATAGCCACTCATAAAAGTGGAGAAAAAGTGACAAGGATTTTTCTTACTGGGAACAATTACACTGCAAAATTGCAGCTGTAGATGGTTAAGATAATTGTTGTATTTGTTTTTATTATAATTTCACTCAGTAGTCATGGTAACAGTTAAGGTCATGGTAACAGTTATGCCATAACTCAGTTGTATATAAAGAAGGAAATGTAGAAATAAATGTGTAATCACCAGAAATTAGGCATTAGAGTTAAATAATTACGTTTTTCATGTCATTTTGTCAACTAACCTTAAATGCGCTGACCTGAAAAAAGTGTGTGTTCTGATCCATTCCCAGATGGAGTTGCTGTTTTAGAGACTGCAGAGCTAGACAAGCCCTATTGCATATTGTGTACTGTTTGACCATATACTGGGTATATGGGTATCGTGACATTCAGTCTATAAACCTACAACTTGTCCTAATAGATGATCCAATGTGTCAGTCTTTGCAACAGAAAAGTATTTGGCATTGTATCAATGTGAAAGCAATTATCTGTAATGCTATACTCAAACTCTACTATTTGACAAAATATACATAGTTGCAGATTGATCAAGTAATCTTACTTGTATCTCCCCAGTACCTGACCAATGAGTTTGGCCAATACTTCATGTCATGAGGCCTTCCAGCTGACTAGAGGAATGCCAATGGTCCATCCCATTTACAGCATATAAACATATCAGTACCCTCTTCAATGTACTGGTTCCCTCTAAGTTAAAAATATATAAAAAATATTTTTTTTATCTAGAATGCCTGCCAAGTAACAATATTTGTACCATGGAATCCTTACATTATATACTTTTCCATTTGTCATAGATTTTACTCATAATTGTCCTATACTCTATAATGACCACAATTGTGTTGCTGCTATGTATTCAAAATAAATTTAATGAAATTGAATATATGTAAATGCAGCATTAAAATTGTTCAATAACACTTTTCACTAAATTGTTGGTTTAGGTTGTATAAATGGTATTTGTTACATAGTTAAGGACAGAATACTTCTAGAATTTCAAATTCTACTGAATTGATTTTTCTTTGACTTACTTAGAACAAAAATGGAAGATAATGCTGTCCATTATCTTCAAAGCACCTCATAAACTGCAAGCTGTTGTAGTAATCACTGAAAACCATTAACTTAATTGCATTTTATTCCAATTTCAGCTGAATACATAGCTTCAATAGATGCAAACAACAATAGAAAAAGCTATTCAATTATCTGGGGAAAGTCTATTTAAACTTTCTTAGAATCTTATAGAAATTGCTGATGCCTGAAATTGACAGTCTTTAACCCTGTTGCATTATTTGAATGACTTGCAATTTTGTTTTCTCTTTATGAAAGTGTCAAAAGTTCATTTGATAAATTTTGAAGGACATGATTTATCCTTATCTGCATCCTTTCTACTTTATAGCACTAATAACAGATTAATTTAATGTTTTTGAAGAAATTTTTAACTTTTTAATTTTTAACTTTTATATGTAATTTTATTATATTGGCTTATAAATGATTTTTAATGAATATGAATAAATATGAAAGCAGAAGCAAAAATCATTGGTTGTTTTTGTAATTTTGTTTGAAAAGTTTCTATAGTGCAGTACATGCCAGGGAAACACAGAGCATGATTAAATATATTTTTGTGTGCAAGACCTTTGAATTTTTCAACAATTTAAAAAAACAAAAACACATTGACATTCTGAGGAAATATTTTTCTCAGTCTACATTGTTCATTGCAACCCCACATGGAATCCACCTGATAAAAAGTGTATAACCTATAAATGTATGCTATAAACATACTTATGCGTTAACAAAGATAATGGCTAGATCATTTATGACTCAGCAATGAAATACTTCCAATGTATATAGCACATGCACTCTTCATACACAAAATAGGAAGAAAGTTATATGAACTTTTTCTTTTTTTTTAAATTTGCCTTAGAATTCTCTAGGTATGAGCACAAAACAAGGCCTGAAAACAATTCTCTAGGTATGCTTGAGCACAAAATAAAGGCCTGAAAACAATTCTCTAGGTATGCTTGAGCACAAAATTAGGCCTGAAAACAATTCTCTAGGTATGCTTGAGCATAACATGAGGCCTGAAAACAATTCTCCAGGTATGCTTGAGCATAACATGAGGCCAGAAAACAATTCTCTAGGTATGCTTGAGCATAACATGAGGCCAGAAAACAATTCTCTAGGTATGCTTGAGCATAACAGGAGGCCTGAAAACAATTCTCTAGATATGCTTGAGCATAACATGAGGCCTGAAAACAATTCTCTAGGTATGCTTGAGCCTAACATGAGGTCTGAAAAGATGAGTCCTGCACTCAAAACTGTTGGGTGAAGTTAAAGATATGATGTAGATTATTGGATGGTGCTATTGTGGCCATATTGGCCTTTGAATTTGCTTCTATTCTCTTTCTCCTTATATTCCTAACTGTAATTTGTTACCTAACACTCAACTTGCTCCTGTTTCTTTCAGTAACGTGCTTCTATACTGTGCTGTTTATATTTGTTTTTCTGTTTGAGACATACCCTCAAGGGGCTTGATTTCAATAAACTGTGTATCTGTTTCTCCACAGTGCTCTCCCCTTAGAGACTGTGATGGACATGCTGTTGGCAATGTCGGGAATGTTGATACTGGCACCATGAACAGTATTTGTGTTTCCAACCACTTTGATCAGCATGTTGTTTGTCATTCACAGGGCAGTGATCTTTGGAATGAATATTTAAACAATGATTACAAAAACTGATGCTGATTTTAGCGACTGTGGATAGTGTTCAGGAGGAAAATTTCAGTAAAGTTGTAAATTTTGAGTTATAAACTTAAAATGCAATCTTGTGCAAGTAATTGCTAACCTAACACTGGATAATACATATTTATTCATTTTAACTGTCGTAACTGTATGATGTAGTATTTGAAAAATATTAATTATTGATTTGTTAACAAAACTTTCATTCTTATGGCTGAGTTTATTACTTCACCATAAAGGTGGTATCAGCACTGGATTTATTAAATACATACATTTTTAATACAATAATCATTTTGTGGTGTTTATAAAATACATAAAACAATAGGATATTCTTGTTAATTCGTGTTTATCAAATCCATTAAACAATACATGTAGAATATTTTTATGATGGCTGTTTATCAAAATACATGAAACAATATAATTTGTTGTGCATGTTTTTGCCAGAAAAGTATTCTGGTCTTTATAAAAGACATTTTTAACACTACTTCAATGAACAGCTCTAATCATGAAAAGTCACTTGACTTTTGTCTCTTTCTAATCTATTTAAATCATTAGAATTTTTGCTACAAGTTGTTATATAAATTTGATGGGCAATATTCATTTTACCCTTTGATTTAAGAATTTAACTACTCATCATGTAGGAAGCTAATTCAGTTTATCAATGCAGTTGTGGGAAGTGGTTCTTTAGTCATAACTAAGCTGGTTAATGCCTTAAATAGTTTAACTATAATGTCCCATACATGTTCATGATTTCACCTTATTGCAGTTATGTATTTTGGTGCTTTATGGAACTCATACACAAATCTAAGGCATCTGTTAAATGCTTTAAAAAAGGTCCTTTTTATGTTTATCAAATCTTGTTTTCCTTTTTAAAAGTTGTTTCTACCTCAAACTTTGAAGATACGGTCTTTAAAAGCTGTTGTGAAGTTTCGAAAAGCTATAGATAAAGCAATATGCATGCAAGCAGAGAAATGCACAATCAGTCTGGTGTCTGGATCATATGATTAAGGTATCTTGTCAGTCATTTATTAGGAATAAACACCAAGAGTAGATAAAAAGTGAGCTTAATTTGTGTTTTGTTATTAATTTTCCTTGGCAAAAGCATAAAAATAGTTATTATTGGTTTCATTTGGACCATGACATAATTAGTTAAAGGAAAGGGAAAATGAAAAACATCTATAATTGATCAGCATAATGAAGTTTCCATCCTAAGGTAACAAATAAATAGGAACTAATTGGCTGACAGCTCATGGGTTTAGATTCATACAAACACCGAAGTATTCTGTTAGGTACAAAAGTCTTAAACCCACAATCTTAGAGCACCTCCAGCTTCCGAGTTAACATATCTTGAGTTATAATTTGTTTATAAAGGTGATGATAGCCAATGTCTATTGGATGTCTGCAGAAAGTGTTTGCAATGACAAACGAAACAAATTGTGTCTACTTGCAACATTTTCCTACACATTTTATTCCTTTGTGTGAAGGACTGATCTCTGGAATGTCTCTTCCCCTGTTTGACTACATGCACAGGAACAAGGAATGTTGATTGATTTCCCAAGGTAGCCTTTGCTTTCTGAGAGAATAGGTAGAAAACTGGTCTCATTTTGACTAGGAGAGTCTTAAACTCGCAGCCAGCTTAGCATAAATTGATCTAAAGCGAATGATGAAGACCCAGATCAGAAAGTTGCTGCTGGATAGTAATTCACAAATAACTGAAAAGTTGGTGTAGGTTATTAGCATGTGTAACCGGCTCAGAGGATTAAAAAAGGCTAAGTGTCCCAATTTGAGCAGAAAAGCAGGGCAGTTGGCACCCACACAGATCAACACTTGTTGGGTGGTATTGATGAGATGTAGCAATGAGAAGGCAGGGTCAATTAACCTTTACTTTCGGCTTTCTCCAGGATAATTTTAAATAGTTGGCAGGCTTGATGACTTTTTAATTTAACATGTTTGCTTTTGTTTTATTTTTCAGTATTTTTTCTGGCTTTAAATTGCACTGAAATGCATTCAAAGGAAACAGAATGAATGAAAATAACACAGAGTGTCTGTAAAAGGGAATTAACTCTTTAAGGATTGAGGAATAAAAAATCGAAATTACTTCCCTTCCTACATTTTTATTAATAAAGATTGCCAGTTTGGTTTAATAAAGAAGAAAATCACAGATTCTGTTCTTAATATGTTTTAATAATAAAATGACAGTAAAGCTTACATTTAAAGAATCATAAAATGCAATAAAACTGATCATTTTTAGGAATTTTACAGTTGCTGGTTTGGAGCCAATTGAACACCTATTATTCACTATATTTATATTTTTTTATAATTTACTAAAACATTAGAAATTTCTATCTTACTTAGAGAAACTGTGAATCACAAAAAATCAAATGTTATGTTTTAAAAGAATATTCTTAACCTGTATAGTCCAAAATAAAGAATATTTACCATGTTTATTTGATGATTTTTCACCTTATTAATCTTATAACTCCAAGTAAAGTGTAAGACATCTTAAATGTGTAAATATCATATATGAAGCTAAACCTATGCAAAAACATGTCCCTCAAATTTAGGAGAAAAGAGAATGTTGAAAACTTGTAAAGGGAAGCTACTGCATATAGAGCTTTCACATTTAATAAGTTGTCAGGGTGTTTTCCCTTGCATCAGCATTGAAAATAATTTCTCTTATTGAATTGTAAATTTTTGAAGTTTTGTTTGATGAAGCTTGGTTAATCCTTTCCAGACCACCACTTAACTTCAAAATAGTTGTTGGATTAACAAATTAATCTTATCTATGTATGTACATGGAAAGCAGCCCCCCCCCCTCACCTCCATACAGTGGAATGTCAAAATATTGTCCCCCTTATTATTTGTATTATCATATGATAAATAAAATATTACTTTATTAGCAAATATTACAATAAACCTATTTGTGTATTGCTGACACTCTGTCTGTTGTCCAACTTAAGTAACATAAAACAAAGTGAGAAATTCACCTTAACATTTATTTGATATTCAATTAATTTATTGAAAACATCATCTATGATACTCCTAAGGTAGGGCCTGGTATTTTTCCTGGTTTGCAATTAATGTTGGGTTGCCAGTTCGATTCACACCTTGCATCATTTTTTTTTTTTTTTTTTCCCATATTTTTATTAACATTGCATGTTTTTTTTTATAAATATCCATAATGTGATTATTCATTAATATTAATTTTATACATTCCAAAGTTTGATAACATATTTTAATAAAATTAATTCACATGTAGCTGATGATAAAACTTTAACCTGTTACATAATACAAAGTATATGAAGAGTCCAAAAAGGAATAACAATAAAAATGTAAAGAAACTAATTAAAAATAAAATTGTACAGCATTTACTGAACAAGAAGATTCAGACTTGAATCTTAGGATATTTCAAGGAAGCACTCTATCACAGGTCTATTTTTTCTACTATGACACATTAACATTTTTTTTTTAAATCCAAGAGCATAGAAAGTTTCTATACATTTATGATGAATACGGAGCACAGTGACAAAAACAACAACAAAAACACTGCCAGTTTTATGTTTTATTTATTTTAAGTTTGGGTTTGTAGTCTCCTGAACTGTTTGCATTTAGGACACCAAAATATTCCTGGGTTTGTTTGTTCTTTTGTTTGGTTCTAAAATATAGCGAATGTCCAGCTGTTTCGGTCAAGGAAGACCCCAGATAGATGTCTTCAGTCGAAATCACAAGTACAGCTGCAAGTCAGCTGGAAGGCCTTTCTATGTTAACTCACTTGCCCTGAAGTAGACTCAAACCTTAGTGGTGCCAGGCTTAGCAGTCAGAGGAGTTACAAGTTGGCGACTCTGCCACTATATCGAGGGCGCCCCAAATCTTTTGCATTGTCATTTAAGCTTACTGCACCCTGCACACAGGCAATAATACAAATACGACTCTCTATTGTTTGTCTTTCATTTCCTGATGGCAACATGTTGTTTTAAAATGATCATATAACATTAAAAACCACTGCTGTGGAGTACTGTAGAAGTAAAATGAAAACAAAATCTTGACATTTAATTATTCTGATTTAATGAAATCCTGTAAATGCCTGTACCAACAGAATGGGATGAGTTAGGGGTGCATTTGCTGAAATTTTTTGTATAGTTTCTGCTGCTGCTGGTATTTTCCCATTTCCTGGGCCAGGGTCTGTGTAGCAATTGAGAGCGTGTCATTTGGGCTTGACAGGCTCTACATCATGGCTGACATCAGGATGTGGGCATTGGAATTATGGGTAAAGTCATTGGAATTATGGGTACAATCATGACAACTTCCTGTTACAGCCTTTCAGGGGCTGGTTTCTCTTAATCTGTCACTCTGCTAGATATGTTTATTTACATGTTGCCAACATTTGGGAAATAGAAAAAAAGTGAAAATGTGACAGTTTTAAATTGTTCTTACTTTTTGTTTATGATGCAAATGTCTGAATGTCTGGTACAATTTATTTCCTCAATGAAATGAATACCTCAATTTAATGAACATAATGTTTTTAGTTTTGTATTTTTTTTCTTATTGGGACAAAACAATAGTTATACTTACCACTTACATTAAATAAATTAAAACATTTACCTTGTAAATTGTAAGACTTCATTTATTTTTTTAATAAATAGAAAAATGTCGCAAAACATTTACCAGTCTTCTCGCTTTCCTATTTCTTCTTTTTTTAAGACGAATATAACCTACTTGGTAAGACAGACGCTGAGCAGGGAGTCTTTAGTACACTTGACACAAGAAATTAATCTGTTTCATGCAGGAGCTTGAAACTACAGTTGTTATAGGAAGAAAATTGTGTTTATAAAACCTGCTTTATTTCACAGGATGGTGGATGGGGTTTGGATGAGTGGAGGGATACTGTTATTATTGTTTGATGGCTCTCCACCTCTGCTGGCTTCCTCCTTTTTATCTCATAAAATGTTGATAGATCTACAACCATCAGCTGCAGGCAGATGTATGTAGGGGAGATTGGTGACTCCAGTAAAGCAGGAGCCTCCGTGTACATTAATCAGACAACAACACCTCTGATATATGGCTGATAGTGCGATGAATATGTTTTTCAGTATCACCATAGATACAAAACTCAGAATTGCTTTACAACTATTTGTATATGTACCAAGATGCACCAACTTCTGACTCTTTAGTCCCTGCGCTTAACTGTTAGGAGTGTAAAGGTGATATCTGATAAATAACATACATCAAATACACCATTTACTTGTTACACTAGTGTTTGAGAATAATGGAAGGCTGATTTGATTTTGGAAATATATTGCAGTAAGCATTTATGATCATAACAGCAAAGTCCAGCTTTTAGGTGGAGGAAGACCCCAGACACATCTGGGTAGAACCACTTGCACTCCACAAGTCAGCTGGAAGACCTCACAGTCCTTCACCCCTATTGAGACTCAAACCTAGAGAGAGAGAGGCTAAGCAGGCAGACGAGTTACAAATAAGTGACTCTACCACTACACCACGGGCGGTCCCCCCCCCCCCCCCCCTTCCCCCCCAGGTCTTGCTTTAAGTAAAGATGATTTTTTCTTATTTTTCTTATTGCTTCATTGATAAGACAGTGTAAGTAATGAAACACACTGTTTGAAGTTGCATTTTTTCATAGTTTATTTTTAGGCGCAGTGTGGGATATAAGTTGAATGTTGATTTTAAATCGGACAGTAAAATGTTTTTTTTTGCTGAACAATGTCGTCAGATTCATTGCTTTATAACACTTTTAGTATATTAAACTATAATAATGTTGTTACTTAATCCATGTGTGAGTTGCCAGTCAGTTCCAAACTCATGGTGACCATTCTAAAAATACATATAACTATGCTGCATATGCAGAGATAGGATCCACCCTAAAATCACATTTATTGTGTGACAAGGCATCTTCCACACTAATGTAGAACATTAATAAAAAGCTTTACGCAAGACCATTCATTATAACTACATCTGATTTGCATTTTCTTCACTGTCATTCCTGGCTCTATTTGTGTGAGATCATCTTTCAAGTATACAGTGGACAAAATATATCTGTCCTAGTGTTTTGACTTGATTTAAAGTTGTGATACAATTATACAGTTGAATATGAAAACAATCAGTATTGTGTTACATTGAAAGTTTAAGTGATAGGAATAAATTTACAGCATGAAACTACAATTTTGAACATCATATACATAAAGAAATGATTAAATAATATTGGAATCAAATTTTCTATTTTTTTCTAAGAACTTTTGTTTTGAACATATAACTTTGTAACTTCTATTTATTATCCTATCCCCAAGTAGGGGCACTAGTATTATTTTGTTAGTCAGTTGGTAGTCCTTAAAATCTGAGGTCAAATGGAAAAAAAAAATGCCAATCATTTTTTTCTGGGTATAAATAGCATCAAAGGATTCATGAATCTTCAAATGATTTGGTACTTATAATTACACTGTTTTGCACAAGAACCTGACTGCTTGCTCAAAGGTCAGTCATATGCAAAGGTCAAGGGTAAAAATAACTGTCAAGTTGGCTTGGCCAGGCTCTGTTTTCACAAATGATTGGATGGATTTTTTTATTGCTTATAACAAATGTCTACATAATATGTCAAGGTCATACATCAAGGTCAAATGTACCAAGTAAAATTTAAAAAAAAGAAGTTATATGGCCTTGGTGAGGAGGCACAATTTAACACAAATTATTGACTTTTTTTGGAAGCTGGGCTTTTCGGAAAAGAAACACCAAAAGATTACACATTTATACACCAATTATACACTTGCACTATGCAGTATGGTATATGGGGTTTTCTAGGATATCTACCAATGGAGTTACTCTTATATTTGTTTTGACTGATCTTGGGTCAGCATTTGCTCGATATGTTAAAAGTTAGGTTATCGCTACACGCACGCGCACACACACGCACGTGCACACACACACACACACACACACACACACACACACACACACACACACACACACACACACACACACACTCACACACACACACACACACACACACACACACACACACACACACACACACTTGTTAATTGGTTTGTCACAAAGTTGTTTTGTCCAGTCTCTTATTTCACAAAGGATTAATGGATTTTCAAATAACTTGACACAAATATGCTCAAGAACCAGATTACTAGGTCAAGGTCATACTGAGAACTCAAAAGTTTAAAATGGATGCCTATTTTCTTGGTCACTCTGTTACTTATCTATGACACAAATATTTGCCTTTGCAACTCTGCCTGACTTGCCGGAGAACCAGATTGTTTGTTTAAAGGTTGAGGGTAAAATACATCCAGTTGTAAAACATCACTGTCAAATATCTGTGCAGTAGGGGTTATAATCATTTTCTAGTAATAGCCCTAGTTACGTGTATGTGGATATTGTTACTGAACATTATCAGAATTATTCTTCTAAATGTAACGTTATCCTTACATTTTATACAAAAACATGGTCACTATAAAGTTTATCATCTGAAATAATTAAAAACATGCTTTGACTTTTTAGCCAAATGAAAATTCTTGATAAACACCTATTTCCTATGGGAGTGCCTTTCAAAATGTCAAAAACAATTACTTTCAGCTCTACTCCTCTTAAATTGTGAAATCTGTTGCCATAGTGATGACAGTAGTTTATTTCCATAATGCTGAAAGATTTATTTAACATTCTTGTTAACAGACATTTATAATCAATAAAGCTTGTTCTGAGAATCATTATTTACGTGAAGTCCTACTTAATCCCCAAGATGGTGCTGTAGGGAGATTTTCTGCCTAGAGCATTTTGTACAAAGACTACCTCCATATACAGTAATAGACTTGATAGACACTTCTGTGCTTGGTACATATCATGGTGAAGCACTTTAGGTAGAGTAATGGTCTTCTTAGACATTTCAGATATAGGTCATGTTGAAGCACTTCATACAGAGTAATGAACTTCTTAGACACTTCAAGTACATATCATGCATGGTGAAGCACTTTAGTAATGGACTTATTAGACAATTCATGTACACGTCATGTTGAAGCACTTCATACAGAGTTAGGGACTTGTTAGACACTTCAGATACATGTCATGTTGAAGCACTTTAGATAGACTAATGGACTTCTTAGACACTTCAGGTACATTTCATGGTGAAGCACTTCATACAGAGTATTGAATTTGTTAGACACTACAGGTACATATCATGGGGAAGCACTTTAGATAGATGAATGGACTTCTTAGACACTTCAGGTACATCTCATTTTAAAGCACTTCAGAGTAATGAATTTGTTAGACACTTCAAGGACATGTCTTGGTGGAACACTTGAAATACAGTAACTGACTTGTGAATCACTTCATATAGATTAATGGATTTGTTAGACACTCCAGGTACATGTCTTGGAGGAACACTTCAGATAGAGTATTGGACAGAAAGTTACACTATATGGCTAATTCCTAAGCAAGAATTTAAAGGAAAAGCTCTTGTTGTAATTTAATATTGTCAAGATAGTGTATGTAATTAGTCTATCTTGACAAAAATAAACTACAACAAGAGCTTTTCCTTTAGAATGAGAGTAATAATTGTGAAGTGAATTTTGTTGCTTATCATAAAAAAACTATTTTTATGATAATTACATTTGGATGGTTTTTATATTTGTCTATGTTGGTAATGATGCCAGCAATGATGGTGATGGTGTTAGGTGATACAAAGAACAAATCATGAGTGTAATGCTGATAGCAACTGTTAGAAGTAGGAAGAGCAAGCATGGCCAAGGAAAATCCAAAAATATATTGATCTGAGCGTTTTTAACTACATCACAACCAGACTTGGTAGCGCAATCAGTAGAGTGTTGGCTCCAGGTACAGGAGGCCCCAGGTTCAATTCCGGGACAATGACATACCAGATACATTAAAAATTGTAGTGATAAAGCTACTTCACTTATTCGTAATATCATGGTAATTCCATGACTTGTTGGCCTGGTGTCAGGACAATGCAAGTGGGTGTGGTATCATGCCAAGTGTCTACAGCATGCTGCACTATATCTGCTTCAAATTGACACCATATTCAAATAAATGAAATACTGTTGATGTGACAATAAACCCAATAAACGAAAAAACAACAAAATAACTCTGTCACCATCAGGACTACTAACGAATATGGAAGATGGCCAGGAGATGATTGTGTGACAACTCTGGAGTGAGCAGACAATAGCTCACATGTCCCCAGGTCCCATAACATCTCCATGGACGTTCTAACCATAATAACACTGACATTTTGATGAGCAACAGGGGGGCAAAATTAATTATCACAATTTTCGAAATTCTCCCAAAATCCTGAGTTTGGTCACCTAAAATGACCCAAAGCAAATAGAACTGGAGACTGAGGGATAATAGTTGTGACTCAGAAGGGATTAGAAGATCTTGCAAGTACTGTCAAATGGATCTTAAGCTGTCACCGGCACACAACTCACACACAACATGACACCCGTTCCAGATTAACTGTCATTATTTTCGGTAATTATCACGCGACATGCTGTTTATTAATGTTCCGTGGAGAACTAACATAAATTTTTGGAAGATTTTCCAAAATTGGAAAATTACTAACAATTTTGTATAATTGATGTGAAGTTTAGATGAAGTTGTAATTGAGTCATTTATTATCTCATACTCCATTTAATTATTCAAACTCATTCATAACTCTTTGCAAGTCAAGTCTCCTGCTGTATGATAAATTCTTATTAATTTAATATTTGAGTTACGTGATTAACAGAATGATATCTTTGTTTTCTGAAATACAATTGCAGCAACCAAATATAGTCATTATAGCAAAGTGAAGCTACTTTAGTAGAGGAAAGAGCCCAGAAAAAATTCTGGGTAGAACCACTGGCACACAGCAGGTCAGCAGGAAGACCTTCCCAAATTATGCCCCTCGCCCCAAACAGGACTCAAACCCACATGGTGAGAGGCTAAGCAGTCAGAGATGTTACAAGGCAATGACTCTACCAGTATGCCATTGGCACCTCTACAAAATGATACAGTCTCAGGGTGCTTCATTAGTTATTGTGTACACTGATTCATAATTAACATAAAACAAATTAATTTAAGACAATTATTGTTTAGTATAAAGTAGATTATGTTTGGTTAAATACTAGATCATACTAGGATCTCTTTTCATAGCATAAATGTCTTTTTGTTAAATATTTTTCAGTATTAAACTTTTGTTTAAAGAAGTTGTTTGTTTTTACATTTTTATGTGTACTTTTGAATATTTATTAATTAAAGCATTTGTTCTTATATGAACAGAAGACAATGTGATTGTTAAAACCCAATAATAACTCATTACTTCAATTCATATACTACCAGAAAACATTTTTTTGACTGCAGTAATTATGTAAGCAAAAATTTACTGAAGGATCAAAGAAAAGCTGCCTATTTTAGATTATACAAAAGAGGAGGAGGGATTGCATTCTTGTGTGCAGGTGACTTACAGTTTCATTTATTGGATATGTAATTGGAGGTTCCGACAGAATGACAGTGGACAGGTAACTTCTTCTGCCATCCCTTTGTTACACTACTCTGGTTGGTTGACTGACAGCATACCCAATACAGACTGAATGTAATGGCCTGCCACAGGTATCGGTGCAACCCGTAGATTATATCAACATGGGACAAGGACAATTTTTGCCAAAAACTTTGCATATTTATGAAATGTGGAAAGAGCTGTGAGAATTGCTTTTGTCTGTTTAGAGAGAAAATATGTTGGCCATTAATGTTTATGTTACCCAGGTGATTGGTATCGTGGGATCAGGAAACTCTCAATGATAACAGTTTAATTATTTCTGATTACTCACAGTTGATGGCAGGAATGTAAAGCCAATTGCTAACAGACCATAGTCTGAGAGGGAGAACTGGAGAGTTGAGCAATGAAGCTGGTATTCTAGTATTAAAACATAAGATTGGGTCCCAGTACCCACCAACTAATTTTGAGCAAGGACAGCTTTATACAGGAATTTCAGGCCACAATATTTCCAATTCGTTATAACATGCACATATATTGGTGTGAATATAGTGATTTTAGTTCACACTATGACTGGTTGCCGGGACGAATGTTGTCACTTTAGTTCATTCTCTGACTGGTTGCTGGGGTAAATGTGGTTACTTTATTTTTTTCTCGGACTGGTTGCCAGAGTGAATGTGGTAACTTTAGTTCATTCTCGGACTGGTGGCTGAGGGTGAATGTGGTAACTTAAGTTCATTCTCTGACTGGTTGCGGAGGTGAATGTGGTAACTTTAGTTCATTCTCTGACTGGTTGCTGGGGTAAATGTGGTTACTTTATTTCATTCTCGGACTTGTTGCCAGAGTGAATGTGGTAACTTTAGTTCATTCTCTGACTGGTTGCTGAGGGTGAATGTGGTAACTTTAGTTCATTTTCTGACTGGTTGCGGAGGTGAATGTGGTAACTTTAGTTCATTCTCTGACTGGTTGCTGAGGTGAATGTGGTAACTTTAGTTCGTTCCCTGACTGGTTGCTGAGGTGAATGTGATAACTTGAGTTCATTCTCTGACTTGTTGCTAGGGGTGAATGTAGTAACATTAGTTCATTATTTGAATGGTTACCATGGTGAATGTGGTCACTTTAGTTCATTCTCTGACTGGTTGCTGAGGGTGAATGTGGTAACTTTAGTTCATTTTCTGACAGGTTGCTGAGGTGAATGTGATAACTTTAGTTCATTCTCTGACAGGTTGCCCTGGTAATTGTTGTAATTTTAGTTCATTCTCTGACAGGATGCTGAGGGTAATGTGGTAACTTTAGTTCATTCTCTGACAGGTTGCCCTGGTAATTGTTGTAATTTTAGTTCATTCTCTGACAGGATGCTGAGGTTAATGTGGTAACTTTAGTTCATTCTCTGACAGGTTGCCCTGGTAATTGTTGTAATTTTAGTTTATTCTCTGACAGGATGCTGAGGTTAATGTGGTAACTTTAGTTCATTCTCTGACAGGTTGCCCTGGTAATTGTTGTAATTTTAGTTCATTCTCTGACAGGATGCTGAGGTTAATGTGGTAACTTTAGTTCATTCTCTGACTGGTTGCTAAGGTGAATGTGGTAACTTTAGTTTATTCTCTGACTGGTTGCCAAGGTGAATGTGGTCACTTTTTCTCTGACTGGTTGCCAGGGTGAATGTGGTCACATTAGTTCATTCTCTGTCTGGTTGCTGGGATGAATAGGGTCACTTTAGTTCATTCTCTGACTGTTGGTGGGGTGAATGATGTAACTATTTCATTCTGTGACTGGTTGCAGGGGTAAATGTGGTAACTTTAGTTCTTTCTTCGACTTGTTGCTGGGGTGAATGTAGTAACTTTAGTTCATTCACTGACTGGCTGCCAGGGTGAATATAGGTTACCTTAGTTCATTCTTTGACTGGTTGCCGGGGTAAATGTGGTAACTTTAATTCATTCTCTGTCTGGTTGCTGGGGGTGAATGTAGTAACTTTAGATCATTCACTGACTGGCTGCCAGGGTGAATGTGGTTACTTTAGTTTATTCTTTGACTGGTTGCCGGGGTGAATGTGTTTACTTTAGTTCATTCTCTGACCGGTTGCAGTGGTAAATGTGGTCACTTTAGTTCATTCTCTGACTGGTTGCCAGGGTGAGTATGGTCACTTTGGTTGTTGCTACAATTGTTTGTTGAGATGGTTTGTGGTCATTTTGGTAGTTGCTATGCTTGATTGCTAGCCCTCGCATGGTTGTTGTTTGATCTACAAAAACTTGCAGACATTGTAAATTTCTTTTGCTAATTCTGCATAAATTTGTTTTTTTTTGTGTTACACATTAGTAAAATGTTACATGGTTTCAAACTAGACAGCCAAAATCTACTTTAAAGCCTTTGAAAATGAATTAAATAAAAGAGAATGTAAAGATTAATCTTTTTTACTAATATGTCTTTCAAAATGTTTTTCTTACTTTTCCCTTAACACTTGCAATACTGCAAAAACAAGTTTTACTTTGTATAAAAATAAACGGATAACAATCTATATTCAGCAATATTACTGTATACATTTCTATTTGCTTATATTGACATTTAATTTTCTAACTTGTCAAAATTTTGGTTTACATGCAATAAGCCAGACTATTAAAATAATACTGGCTTACCCATTATACCAATATTTGAGCTAAGAACAGTTTGTTTTGAAAGCAGTGTTTACTCTTTGTTTTGTGTCATGGTTGGAAATGAGAAATACACAGAAATTCTCGGATGACGGGATGAATAGAATATTGTGGGGATATATAGATCGATGAGCTGTTGTGGGGACTGATTATATAATGAAATTCTCTAGTTGTGATGTATTAAGTGCAGAATTGTTTGCTTTCTTTACCAAACTGCAATGAGTGCCATCAAAATATTTCTGGAAATAATTACTGTAGTTTTTTTTTTGCTAGACATTCAGACTGTACTTCATAGTTGCAGGGGTCTGGTCCAGCCAATAGGGACACAAGAATGTTTCTGCTGATTACTGCATTTATCTGTAGTGAGAGACAAAAAGAGACAGTATCTGTATTCTCTTGATAATGCTCTTGGCAAGAATCACAAGATAGATTCACACAAATCCAGACAGGTCTACACTTGGTACAGAAAACATCTGTTCGTCTTAGCCCTAGCCCAATGGATAAGCCTTAATATATGGGGTGGAAAAGAGAAGTGTCATATCTACTGTCCCAGATATCAATTTGCAGCCTCCCTGACTCGGGTCCCTTATCTACAGGTCATAAATCAACCAATAATAACATGCCTTAAGGTACCTATGACCTCCCATGACCTCACATTAACATCCCTCGACCAATCACACACCTGATATATTTTATTGGACCAATCAAATGTTCTGATAACATCAGATTACCATGGTGACCTCCATGCCAGGGGAAATAATGCCATGGTTCATGGATTGATCTGCCAGCAGACATCACAGGCAATTATAAATCAGTTTCTTCATTATTGTTCATACCACAAAATGGTTTGCATTATCTAATACAGCCAACACATTTGATTATAGATTTAGGCTTTATTTTAAATAAATCATTTACTTAGAGATAGAATATCAAAAATTAAAAAATTATACTTCAGGTCTTTAGTTCAAAAATGTTATCCAATTATACTTATTAGTAATCTTATAAATAAATAACTCTTGATTATTGTAAATGTATCACAAGAGTAAGAACTGGTGTTTTTCATCTTATTGCATGATGGCAATGATTATATCTTTTGACAAGTAAAGTGACATTGTTCTAAGCTTAAAAGAAGAAAATTGTTTTGGAAATTGCAATCCTGAAAAATCAGTAATGGAATTTTTGGCATTTTGCATTCATCACATCCACTAACATTATGGCATTGATTTAGAGTACCATCTCTATAGGCTTTTTCTTAGTTAAAGATATTCTAATTTGAAAAAATCAGCAACTGATATAACATGTAAGCATTTTCTGAAGAAACCAAACAATTTTTATAACTGACATAGAATTGTATGTTTTCTTCTCATTTTTCATAAAACTAGATTTGTGTCTATAATAGCAACCAATTAGTATAGTGAAGGCATGGCAATGTGCTATTTAAGAAGGCTGGTGCTTTATTAGGAGGCCATTATGTGTAAGAATTATCTAAACATTAATTGAGTTGACATGGCAGAAGTTATTCCACTTCATGAGAAACGTGGGGTTCTTTGTGTGGTTGTAATGAGAATTGTTTTATCTGCCATGAAGGGGTCACTCTCATGTGAGACTAGATGGTATCATTGCTACCCCAGTCATAAACAAGGGAGGCTATCATTGTACTGAAGGCAACCTTGTTGATAACCTCAAGTGCCAAGAGCTTAATCTACTGTAATGATTACAGTTAAGTTTAATTAGATATAATAAAGGCTTTCTTTATTGGTTTACATTGGCCTTTATATGTCAAATGAAAGCTTTAACGTTTAGATGTAGAGGAACAGAAAAGGATAAGTTTATGTCAGTTTATGTTTATTTATATGAACAATCATTTTTTTTATATTTGTAATTTTTAAATGATTATGTTCATAAATTAAACATAACTTATTCAACCTTGCCTTTTTATATACGAAATTTATTTTATCTTGCCTTTATAATTATTTATTTTACTTTGCTTATTTATAGGTTTGTATTAAAAAATTATGTTATCTTGTCTTCTTAACTTATCATATATATATTTGTTATTTTACCTTGCCTTTTTCTACCTATATGTACTTTAATTATTTTACCTTGCCTTTTTATATGATTATATACATTACTTATTTTACCTTGATTTTTAATATGACTATATATTACTTATTTTATCTTGCCTTTTAAAATGATTCTGTTCATAATTTCATCTATATTGCCGTGGTATATAATTATGAACATACAGTTATGACTAAAATGTCAGAAAAACTAGCTGACATCTTCTGAGTTAGTTATATTTACTAGAAACTAAATGAAGAGTCATATGTTTATCTTCATAAGATAGATATATGTGTGAGTCTGACAATGTAGTACAGAGATTTACAGATCTTTTGAACACTTTTACCCACAGTGTCATTTCATGGCAACTTGAGTCAAGGTGTGTTTGTGGTGGTCAGTCACCTCTGGACCAGGGGTTGGCAGAAGGGTATGATGTTTACTGTTGATGTCCTGAGTTGGCCAGTTGAATGAAAGGCGCCTCAGTTAGAAATCACCATTGTTGTCCACTTTAATTAAATGGTGCTATGATTTAAGTGCCAAACAATGATACATGGTCTTAACAGAGGGACTCAGTGGATAAGGGCATTGATAAACCAATTACGAACCAGGGGTTTGCAGAGCATCACTCAGTACAGTTTAGTACTTGTGTTTTTTAAGATTCTAGCTCTTTGTTCATCTCGTTGTAAAATGCCGCAGCCATTTTTTTTGTTGTTGTTTTGTTTTAGCAAAATGCTTAGTACTGTTAGCAGGCTTAACCTTATCTTCAGTTATTTTAACCAATCCAAAGACAAAGAAAAACATGTTTTACATGAAAGTTTCTCAGCAGAAAAGGCTAAAAAAAACCTGTTTGACATGATTGAAACATACCCTAGGTTTTGGCAGGTGGATTTTTAATGCCAGGTTAACTGGCAGTCATCATTTCAATTACCTTCTCTACAACATCTTGTATGTAGTTAAAACAGGAAAGTTTTTAAGCCCATCTAAACAATATGTCGAAAAGAAGGCCAGTTGGAATCGTGACTTGAGTGATTTATTAACAGTGTTCAACATGTATTTACCACCTATATAAACAGTGTTGGCACTGCATCACTTCACCGTCCCTTTCTATTAAAACCACTTCAGATTAGTTTTCTGGTTTTGAAAGCATAATACATGTTGCTCATGGGTTAGGAAAAATGGAATTCATTTGGACTTATTTGTCAGGTGCTAAGAAAAATTGGCATGGTCTTGATATATTTATTGCCCAAACATGACTTGCTGGTCTGGTATATCAGTGTTTCAGATTAGTTCCTTTATGAAAGGGTGGCATGAAATGATAGCAAGATGATAGGTTAAATTGGTAAATGAGTTATGATACTGTTGAATGTCATAGGTGCGTGGATGGACAGATGATAAATCTCTCCCCCAATCAGAGCAGGTAGATAACCCAGGGCTGAGTTTGAAAAAAAAATGTATCTTGGACTTCAGCCGAAAAGGCCAGGCCTGTGTTAAATAGTAGAAAACTATTCAAACACTGTAGTCATACAGTATGATTCCTGTACAAATTTTCCATAATGTGTGTTGGATGATGTATGTAAATGAAAACTGAGCCTTCAAAGCAATTATTTAATAAAATAATGATGCATTTGTTTAATTAAATTGTGTTGTTTTTTTTTAGTTGATATGATGTTTTATTATCAACTATTCTCATTTCTCTATGGGGGTTCCAGTGGCATAGTGATAGAGTCACCAACTTGTTATACTGCTGACCGCTTAGCCTCTCACCACATGGGTTTGAGTCTTGTTCTGGGCAAAGGACTTAATGTGGGAAGGTCTTCTGGCGGACTTGCGGTGTTTCAGTGGCTTTATTCAGACATTTGTTTGGGGTCATCCTCCACCGAAATAGTTCGACATCACTATAATGATCATAGGTCGCTGCGATGTATTTCAAAAACTAAACAAAACCAAAAACATTTCACCGGACTTGGTAGTGCAATGGGTAGAGCGTCGGCTCCAGGTACAGGAGGCCCTGGGTTTGATTCCTGGCCATGACATACCAAAGTCGTTAAAAATGGTAGTGGTATAGCTCCCTTGCTAACGCTCAAGCAAATATAAAGGGAGCTCCACGACTGGTTGGCCCGGTGTCAGGATAATGTGACTGGGTGTGGTATCATGCCAGGTGTTCATGGCATGCTATACACAGTGGCAGCACTATATCTGCTTCAAATGGACACCGTCTCCAGATAACTGAAATACTGTTGATGGGACGATAAACCCAATAAACAAACAAAATAAACAAAAATATTTCTCTATATTTGTAATAATGGAGAGATTATGATTTTAATTTGCCATTTAAGACTTATATTATGATATGTGTATGTTTGCGTCACCATGGATTTAATTTAATCTATAATCTTAGGATGAGAATAATAATAATAATAATCTGAAATAAAGAAATGCTTTTATCTTTATTTTAATATGTGAAATATTTTCATAATCGTTATTATGATCACTGTATATAGACATAATGATTTAAAATTATAACCATTTAAAATTAAAAGTATTGTAGTGGTATACTTTTTTCCTTCAGGTTTACTTCGCGACTTGTACTTAGTAAGGATAATAACTAATTTTTTAAATGAGGTGTTTTTCTAATAATAATAATAATAATAATAATAATGCTGTGAAAGGTAATGGAAATCAGAGGTGTGATAAGGAGAATGATGCTCCAACACAAGAACTACTTGATGAAGAAAACGTAATAAGCATTGTTATACATGCATTGAAAGTGTCGATTACTCAGTAGTTAATAAAATAACCAAATCAAAATACTCCCACTGTTTAGACAAAGGGGTCAAAGGATTTTTTTTTTCACTACAGAAAAATACCCATGAGAGCTTTGTGTTAACAGATACTTCTTCAAATAGTTGTTTGTAACATCCTCAATTTCACAAGTATGTTTATGTAAGAATTGAGAAAGGAAACCAGTGGGGAGTGGAAAGTAATGCCAGACTATAAGATACTTTATGATTCGAGGGAGGAAATTTGACCCTGCCTAAAGAAATGTTTATGGGTCCAATTATAGATTTGAGCTAACATGATAGTTAAAAAAGTGCCTGAATGTTGTGAGGGTCACCTGTATACCCCCATCCATCAGTCACATAATCAGCTGGAAATACCTGCTGATCCTTGCCCTGCCACACACCGATGGCTCTGCCAAACTACTGACAGGTTACTGGTTTTGCTCACTACAGCACCCCGCCTTCTTTAAGGCGCCATGGATTTCAGCCAGCCTAAATTGCTATAGCCTCCATATCAAGTGCATTCTGGTTAAAGTTATATAAATCACAATTTATATATTAAAATTTCTGTATGTATTTCTCTGATTGCTTGTGACATTTAGTATCCTGGCCCAAACTGAGGATGGATATATAAGTCTAGCATCTTTCTGAAAACTGTTTAAGGAACAAAAAATTTAAAAAAATCTTGCCATTCATTTTACTTGATTTTAGAAGAAAAATAAGCTTATGCACAGGACTGGTGAAGTTCTAGAATCTGTTGAAGCTATTTATTTGGAGTCCTTGTGATTATGTTCTATAGAATGTAAAAATAATTCCTCCAATATTTTAGTTCTGTTAATAAACATCATTACTAATTAAGTAATGTCCTTGACATGTTTGTGTTATATCCAACACAAAATCACTGACAAGATAAAATCATTTTTAAAAATACATGTATTTAATATTGCTTTTCTTTTCTATCATAAAAAAAGTGTGTTTATAACATTTGACCGCTGCAGTATGTTTATGATAGCCTCTGTTCTGTGTTATTTAATTCTGGTTGAGTGATGCTGGCAGGATGTATCTGGGTGTTACAGCACAGTAAGACATGGCATGATAACGGTGTAATGTTCAGTGGCAACACTAGGCCTCACTTGGCTTTAATAATGTCAACACCAGGTAGTGAGGTGTGTGTACAAACTGAAATCAGCTGTTGTTTGTTACCAAGGTTTTACAATAGGGAGACATTTTGTCTTCTACACCATCATTGTGCCTGGTGCAATCATGCTTACAGAAATGCATTTTTTTATGCAAGAAGACAAAAATGTTTTTCAAAAAGTGTAGATAACAGGGTTATTTTGTTAGGTATATATACTTTCAGTTATCAATTTAAATTTTACATTTCATTAGGTTTTAAACTTTTGTTGAATGTTCAGTAGAATGAACAAAAGTATTAAAAGCCTTTACAAACATTCTTTGTTTTATTTTTCAGGACCCAAAATTATTGATATATGCAAACTTTAAGTCTCCTGCATTTTTGGTTAAGATAACTGCCATTGGAATAAAATTATGTTGATCCCTTAAAATGTAGTTGTAAGTTATGAAACTGATATCCAGGATTGAAAACTTAACATGTGAAAATAATTTAAGTTAAAGCTTTTATTTATCTGAGTTATTTTAATGCTCATTATCTTAGTTTGATAATTAAATTGAAACAGGATTAGAAGGAATATAAGCAAAAATGTACAGAAAAGGGTATTAATTTCAAAAGCATCAACTCATATTTCAAAATTTAATCATTTCTATTTAGATTTATGCTATGAAAGTATGTAAAATTGTTTTCTTGCCAAGGAGGTCTTATACTGCTGTATTTTGTTGGATATTTCATGTCAGAAGTGAGACCATGAAAACATTTCACAAAAACATTTCATTGCAATGTGACACCTATGATAGGGATTCTATACTGCCCATGTAGAGCCATGGGGATCAGGAGATGCCTGTCGTAAATTCTTCCAACTTGGGACAGCATTTAAAAATGAAACCTTTGAAAAAGGCATAAATGTCAAACATGGATTGATTTATCAAACTATGAGTAGCAGGCATGTCATTGCCAATGTGGGCCACCCAGGCATGTAATGATGATACATATAGGCTGCAGGTCATAAAAATGGCCAGGTATGGCACCTCTTTTGGATGGTTCTGATACTGGTCACATCTCTACAGGTGTGCTTCCAGGCACACCTCTCACACTTTGCTATGCTGCAGCAACCACTGCCATCTTGACTAGCATGTGACTGTAGTGAAGATCATGCCTGTGGACACAAATATCTTTGTCAGTATAATAATATTCCACACATTTTCAATGTAATAAAATACAAAAACAATGATAATTTAAACATTCTTCAGACTTTATTGTTATGATAAAAGTGTTATGGTGTAAACATTTTAAAAACTAAACTAAAAATATGGCAATTTCTTTCAAATCTCATTTATAAAGCCCTATGTCCTTTTTTTTACACAGTAGCACATGTTACTGTAATCAGAAAGGCAAATGTTTCTTGATATGTAACAATGGCTTTCAGGATGTTTGGTTGTTCAGTTAAACTTTTCAGCAAATGTCAGTCATCAGTAGACATAGTGTACTTAAAGCAGATTTAATTCTACCTTCACTGTGATAGCATGCCATGAATACCAGCCATGATGCCATACCTATTTACAATATCCTGATGCTCAGGGTTAACCAGTAGCAGAACAATTTGTGAATTTACACTTTTGATGCTATAGAGGTCAGAGGTTTCCTGCAGGACAATTATAGCAGTTATAGAATCTGGAACAAGTTTATACTGTGAATTAAAATATGGTTTAGGCTATTTATACCGAACTTTGTCTTGGAATTTTAGTAATCACTTTATTTAAAAAAAGAAAAGAAAGTATATTAAGAAAATAAAAAGCTAAAATAATTCTAAGCCTATTAACCACAATTTAGGGCTACAAAAACTTGTGCAGTTTGAAACTTGTCATAATAGGAACAGGCAGTTAACTGTTGTTCATTGTTTATACAACAAGACTCTTTGTGCTGAACTATGCACACATTTTTTTTCCAGCCTAGACAAGAATCCATCAGCGATCAGCGATAATGCTTACAGGAGTTATTGCCCATGGTGCAACAGCCGCAGTATGCAGCTGAAGTTTTGCTCACTCTTGGCATAAAACTGTCACGGCTGACAAACTTGGTTTTGTGGGTTTTCAGAAAATAGGAATTATTTCTTCCTCTAGCTGCCAGCTTGACTTACCCTTGAAATTAAAGACAGGGCCTTCTGTTTCAATGATGAATACACATGTCGGATCTTTGTGCTGGTTTTGTACATTGATTTGTTTGGCTGTCATCAAGTCTGGTGTTTATTATAAGTAAAGAATTTTTAGGGTTGCAAAACCTGGTTGAAAGTTTTGGCTATATTAACAGTTATTTGGATGACAGTCTGCAACTGTTTCCTCTCTTGTCTTGTGAAGTTTGGTTGGAAATGTACAGTCAAAATGCGCTAAATCATAGGAAACACTGCTGTATGAAATTAGTGATTGGGACCCAGTACGATGCGGTCTTAAAGAAGGATGATGAAATGAGCCAGTTGCTTTAAAAAAAAAAAATTGGCATGCATAAATCTGTTTTTGTTCTTGTAACTTAGTCACATCTCAACTTTTTTGAACTTTGTTTTGTTACATGTATGTAGAATTCAAGCCAAATATTTCTTAATGCAGATTTTTCATCTTAAATTTAGGTAATGTACAAGTGCAAACTTTGATTTTTGTCTTGTAAAATTCTAATCTGAGATTCCATCAAGCAGAATATATTTCATCTTTTTAAGTAAATCATAATTATAATATCTCATCAGCTGATTTGTAATGCAGCTTGCTAAACCAAACAACAATCAAAGCCAGTCCCACACGTTAGTGAGCTGATGTCTGTTACAGTTTGATATGCAGTAACAGGCTGTTTGGGGTCACATAAAACATGAGTGTGCTGAAATAAAACTGATATCGGGTCCTTTTTATATCCAATTAACCTGGAGAGAAGACGTCCCAGACATAGGTTTATTGTCCCCCTTGAATGCCAACTGATTACAAATACAAAGTATGTACATTTGGAGATGGGGTGTGGGCAACAGCTTGGCAAACAGTTCCACAATTTAAGACAAAAATAAAAACAACATTGCATCTATATGGTTACATCCAGAAGTTAAGGGCAGAGGAACATCCAAGGTAAATATCTGGCAAGAACTACAAGTATTCTTAGGTTAGCAGGCAGATTTCTCCCTGAAAGTGTTCACATTGTTCGGGACTTAAATCCATGCTTGTCCATGGGAGTCAGTCATTACATTTCTCAGGTACTTTGTATCTGAGTAAAGTTAATGTATTTCTCAAGTACATTATATCTGAGTATGGTTACTGTATTTCTCATGTATATTATATCTGAGTATGGTTACTGTATTTCTCATGTACATTGTATCTGAGTATGGTTACTGTATTTCTCAGGTACATAATATCTGAGTATGGTTACTGTATTTCTCATGTACATTATATCAGAGTATGGTCCTTATATTTCTCAGGTACATTGTATCTGAGTGTGGTTACTGTATTTCTCAGGTACATTATATCTGAGTATGGTTACTGTATTTCTCATGTATATTATATCTGAGTATGGTTACTATATTTCTCAGGTACATTATATCTGAGTATGGTTACTGTATTTCTCAGGTATATTATATCTGAGTATGGTTACTATATTTCTCAGGTACATTATATCTGAGTATGGTTACTGTATTTCTCATGTATATTATATCTGAGTAGGGTTACTATATTTCTCAGGTACATTATATCTGAGTATGGTTACTGTATTTCTCAGGTACATTATATCTGAGTATGGTTACTGTATTTCTCAGGTACATTATATCTGAGTATGGTTACTGTATTTCTCAGGTACATCATATCTGAGTATGGTTACTGTATTTCTCAGGTACATTATATCTGAGTATGGTTACTGTATTTCTTAGGTACATTGTATCTGAGTATGGTTACTGTATTTCTCAGGTACATTATATCTGAGTATGGTTACTGTATTTCTCAGGTACATTATATCTGAGTATGGTTACTTTATTTCTCAGGTACATTATATCTGAGCATGGTTACTGTATTTATTATGTACATTGTATCTGAGTATGGTTACTGTATTTCTCAGGTACATTATATCTGAGTATGGTTACTGTATTTCTCAGGTACATTATATCTGAGTATGGTTACTGTATTTCTCAGGTACATTATATCTGAGTATGGTTACTGTATTTATTATGTACATTGTATCTGAGTATGGTTACTGTATTTCTCAGGTACATTATATCAGTGTATGGTCATTATATTTCTCAGGTACATTATATCTGAGTATGGTTATTGTTTTTCTCATGTATATTATATCTGAGTATGGTTATTGTTTTTCTCAGGTACATTATATCTGAGTATGGTTATTGTTTTTCTCATGTATATTATATCTGAGTATGGTTATTGTTTTTCTCAGGTACATTATATCTGAGTATGGTTATTGTTTTTCTCAGGTACATTATATCTGAGTATGGTTATTGTTTTTCTCAGGTACATTATATCTGAGTATGGTTATTGTTTTTCTCATGTATATTATATCTGAGTATGGTTATTGTTTTTCTCAGGTACATTATATCTGAGTATGGTTATTGTTTTTCTCATGTATATTATATCTGAGTATGGTTATTGTTTTTCTCAGGTACATTATATCTGAGTATGGTTATTGTTTTTCTCAGGTACATTATATCTGAGTATGGTTATTGTTTTTCTCATGTATATTATATCTGAGTATGGTTATTGTTTTTCTCATGTATATTATATCTGAGTATGGTTATTGTTTTTCTCAGGTACATTATATCAGTGTATGGTCATTATATTTCTCAGGTACGTTATATCTGAGTATGGTTATTGTTTTTCTCATGTATATTATATCTGAGTATGGTTATTGTTTTTCTCAGGTACATTATATCTGAGTATGGTTATTGTTTTTCTCAGGTACATTATATCTGAGTATGGTTATTGTTTTTCTCAGGTACATTATATCTGAGTATGGTTATTGTTTTTCTCATGTATATTATATCTGAGTATGGTTATTGTTTTTCTCAGGTACATTATATCTGAGTATGGTTATTGTTTTTCTCATGTATATTATATCTGAGTATGGTTATTGTTTTTCTCAGGTACATTATATCTGAGTATGGTTATTGTTTTTCTCAGGTACATTATATCTGAGTATGGTTATTGTTTTTCTCATGTATATTATATCTGAGTATGGTTATTGTTTTTCTCAGGTACATTGTATATATATGGATATTATATTTATCACGCATACATATATTTGAGTATGGTTGATGTATTTCTCAGGTACATTGTATTTGAGTTTGGTTATTGTATTCCTTTATACATTGTATCTTAGTAGAGTTAATATGTTTCTCACTTAAAAATATATATATTTATGTAGGATTATTGCCATATCTCTTAGTTCTACTGACAAACAGAATATTTTATAGACTGAATTCATTGTTTAATCATTCAATCTGTCTCTGGTTTTACTTTTGTAAATTGTTAATCTTATTACATGTTTTAGTTCTTTAACTAGGTATGGTTTTGTTCAAAACTGTCAACATTGCCTTAACATCATTAGTTCCTCTTTGCAATAATTATATTATCAGAACAATTTTAATTGCATTTTGTTGCTATCTTCTTTTATTATTTTCAGCAGCCTAATAAAATATTTATGTAACATTTAGTCTTATAGTTAATTTTACGATTAAACTACATTTAGACTCTTTATGAAACAAGGAGATTTAAACAACAAATAAATGGCTCAAGATGTAGGACTATATATGGGCAGATATGCTCTTTTCACAACTCTGAATATTTTTTTTAAAACTCTGATCACATATACTCTTACACAAATGTGTGCAAAGTAATGTTAAATAGAAAACACATGCAAAATAATGTTAAATAGAAAACTTGTGCAAAATAATGTTAAATAGTAAATATGTGCAAAATAATATTAAATAGAAAATGTGTGAAAAATAATGTTAAATATAAAATATGTGCAAAATAATGTTTAATAGAAAACACATGCAAAATAATGTTAAATAGTAAACAAGTGCAAAATAACATTAAATAGAAAATATCTACAAAATAATGTTCAATAGAACTAACTAAATCTAAAAAGCTTGGACTAAGATAAGCATCCATTGAGCCAATCAGTGTAGTGTTTAAAATGTATGTACACAATGCATATATATTATTCTTTGTGTATTTCCGAGATATAATTGTTGTTAAGCTTGCTCTAAAAATAGCTGAGAAGAATCCATTGATTTTCATTTGCAAAATCTAAGGACAAATTCATCTTTTGAAGGACAGTATATTAACATATTATTTCATGAGCAAAGGTAATTGATTTTTTGATATATTCAATCAAGTTGTAATTGTTTAATTAAAAAAAAGCAGAACTTTGTTAAATCAGAATCATAATTGGAATAACAATAACTCATCACTAGATAATATCTAAAAATGTTGTTCTTTAAAACATTGTTTTAAGGTGGTGGAATCAAAAACACATGATGCTTTTCAACTGCTTCAAACTGACATACAAGCCTATCTTTAAACTGAGCATGCCATGCATGATATGTGTCATGTGAATCTTTCATTCATAAAAAATATGCTAACTGGGTTGATATAGACAGACCAGTTTAAATATATATGAAGAGTGGAATATATGTGGTTCTATTTGTTATTATTATATTAGCAAAACGGTGACCAAGTCACTGCAAATGAAATTAACTGAAAAAGTGTACTTTTAATTTTTAAGCTTTCAATCAGTTTTATTAAGATTTTATATCATCTTGTCTGAATGTAGGATGTTATCTATTAGTCAGTGTTTGGTTTGAAATAAAAACTGTTTATCTTTGTAATTACATTCACTTAGATTTATGGATGTCTTCCTAGTTTTTATTTACTGTCTTAGTTTATCCATTTTGGCAAAGTGGATGCTATCAAATACCAAAAAAAATTATCTGCCAGGATCGTATCCGGCTGCCTGGCTTTGTCTATAGGGCTTGTTAAAGTGAAGCCTAAATTCAAGTAGACACCTACCCTTATTAACAACTGTAAATCACTCCTAGTTTTTGGAATCATTCAAGTTTCCACTTACACAAAGAGGATGGAAAAACCTTCCTAAGCATCCTTCTGCGATCCATACAATTACAGAAGCGAATTTATGTCCCCAGAAAACACCTTGTTTAAATAATTATCTAATTGTGTATAAGCTTGGAAAATTCCCAGTGCCTGCATATAATGCATACCAAGTGGTTGACCCAGACTGCCTTGGGAAAAACAATCAGTGTATTTTATTTTTATTTAAGTATTTATATGTATAAATTGGACTTTTTCCAGATTAACAATAAAGACTTGCAATTCTTACTTGATATTTATTTCAATTTTCATCATTTTGTGGAAGTTTGATGTATAGAGGGTGTACCTAATAAATGAATGTGTCTTTCAGTAATCAGATTGGTGTTTGAAGCCATATTTGCTACAAAGACATTTGGCTGAACAAGGTGCTTTACAGGCTGTCATTTTCTGCTGGAAGACTTATTTAAGCAGAAGCAGACTTGGAATGAATTTGAAAGACCAAGTTTTTTATGTAAAACTTTGCGATTTGTATAGACCAAACCTTACAGTCCCCATTGGTTGCTATGGTAATACTAAGATTGTGTTGTTGCTTATATTTTATCAAGAGTTGATTTGTCCATTGTTATCACAGTCCTGTTTGGTCTATGTGTTAGTTTTGGTTTGCGTATGTTGACAAAATGTTTTTATTCTTGTTTTAGGTTTTTTTTTAAATTCATGCCTAATTTTTTTTGAGCAACATGTTTGATATATTTGCTCTTTTTTCTTGAGTGAATCTGAAAGATTACAGTATTAAGTTGTGTGGAAAACACTTCTCTAAAGGTTGTTCCTGTTTTACAAACAGCACAGTCACATGCTTCATTACAAGCCTCGGCAACAGTGTTTCGCAAGTTCTCTTGTTTGCCAGAAAACATCAATAAAGATGCTCGAACAATCCATAATTATGTCTAATATGAAACCTTCACTCTGCAAACCCTAGCCAGTTGTAAGATTTCAATTACGCCTTTTAATTACTTTAATTCACTTTTATTCACTTCTTCACAACATAATATTTGCAATTCATTTTAATTATTGGGAACAATTTTGTGGAGATGAAATTGCATGAATCTTGTAACTTGAAGCAATATTTCAATGAAGGGGGATTTTTTTTTAGAAATCCAGGTCACCGTGTTGAGTCACAACACAATTTACAACAGTTACCATGGAAACATAGAAAGCCAAATTAGAAGAAAAGGGATATTTAATCTTATATTCCTTGTTCTTTAATGCCAAAAGTATCAAGTATTTTGAAAACCCAGACTGTCTATTTATAGCAATATTGCATTAACATGTAGTTCTTTGTAACACAAGTTTAGGAGACAAACAAGAGGATAATATAGCAAGTACCTTTAATTTTCTTAAGCACATGAACTAAGATGTAAATCTTTAAGCCCTTTACTTCCACATTCATTATTCGACTAGAAGTCATCTAATGAACTATAACCTGCTAAACGCAAATTTTGCACACCCATGCAGACAGTGTAAAGCCTAATTAGCCAGCTCTGTGTACTATTTTCCTGCGAAGTCTTGGCAATATGTATTGTTATATTTGCCAGTAGTTATTACCAAATAAGAACTAGTAATGGCCTCATTGATTGTAACAGGTGAACAGCAAGTGTGCTTAGGAAGGTAGTGTGGTTCCCAGTTAAAAGATCTCATAGCCGAAGGTTTTAATAATAAGTCTAAAATTCCAGATATGTCCAGAGCTTATTATATGAAAAAAAACAACAAGTTTAGGATGATTTTGATCCTTCCCTTCCGTAATCTAATTCCTATGACCATTAATTAAAAGTGCATACAATTGGTAAAATATCATTAAATAAAATCATAACTTTACTACACTTAATTGGTATATATATATTTTAATTAATAGCATGAGACATTGTTAAGTCTACCTTGAGTGCTGGAAAAATATCTTAGTAATTTCTGTCAGTAAACTTAGATTTTACTATAGTTTTACATAGTATGTAAAGTACATATTATTAGTTTGTTAATGCTTTGCTTTAGAAATACATCACAGCAACACAATTATGGCAGTTACAGATTTTTGGGTAGAGGAAGACCCCAGTCAAAACTGTCAAGAATGTCTGTATAGACCTATCAATGCACTAAAGACCTTCCCACATTAAGTCCCTTGCCTAACTGGGACTTGAACCCATATGGAGAGAGGCTTAACAGTCAGAGGAGTTTCAATTTAGTAACTCGACCACTAGGCCAAGGGTGCCCCCAAACAATATTTACAAGAACATTTTGTTGTCTATTTTCAGTGATGGGTCAGGATCCCCCTCCGCCGCCTGTGAGCTTCAATGCTAACAGCGCCCAGCTGCAGTATGACTACTCCTATGGGACATCCTACGGAGCTTCGTACGGAGAGGATGATCTCAAGGACAGTGACTGGGCAGACAGACAGCAGAGAAAGTAAGTCTTATGCTCTTTTATAAGTGAATAGTCAGTGAGCCATATTTCTCATGGCTCAATAGTTTAAAAAGAGGATCCCAACACCAAAGGACAAGCATTGTAAACAGAATTGAAATCATTATCGTATTACTTTTTGAAAAAATTATTACAGTTTTGACAGCCTGGGAATTATATAAAATGCACAAAACCCATACATTAAAATTTTTTGATATGACTTTTAGGCATATTGCTGAGCATGTTGTACAGGTGAGACATTGTGTCCGAACTGCTTTAACCACACATACACCTCAACACATTGAGGTTATGCAATAAGCTGGGCACCATCCACATTTGTCATGCCCTCTCTTCATCTTGTCACCACTGCCCAGTGTTACTCTGACCATTTCAGGATGCTAATCGTTTATGTCACATTTTTTTAGGTCATTTTTTACCGACATTAAGCACGCATGAAACTCCCAGCTTCATTAAAAATACATTAGTGGATTTGTCATTGTTCTCATTTGTAATGTAATTTCCTGCATTGTATTTTGTTACCCTGCAGCATTTAGTTGTTTATTTTAATACAGATTCTATAACGCCTGTATCTAAGGAATTAATTTCCTAAATGACATATTAAGGCCAATTAAAAAGTCATTAAGGATATTACATAAGAATGCGTTGGATATTTTTTTTTTCTGGCAAAAAAAAGTGTTAAAATACATATTATGCAATTGTGATTTAATTGTTTTTATATTGATCAGTTTTGTTCATTTTTTTGTGTTCAGTGTGATTTTTTTCTAAAGGTATACACAACTGAGCTGTAATGTGTATTAAAAACTTGACATTAGACCGCATATACAAGTTTATTAAGAATAAAATAAATGATTTAGATAGATTGATTAAAATGTTTAAATTCCTACACCTTTGTATATATGTGGGAAGAATTCATTATCTCTAATCATCATGACCACATAGATGAAATTCTACCAGAAGATGAGCCATGTATATTTAAATATTTCTCGATATATTAGTAAAGTTCTGTCAGTCTTTATCCTGAGTTTAGTTACTGCTGTGGTTGTCCCAGTGTCTGGGGTAGGCATCAGGTGGCTAGAGTGATTTACACCCACTCTCTATGCAACTCCGTTCAATGGATCAGTGCTGGATTGCATGTTTTCATTATATTTTTTATGTATTATCAGTGCTGGACAGATTGCATGCTTTCATTATATTTTTTTATATATCATATCTTATTAACAGCTGTTTATATTACCATCAATAAAATGTCACCAGCAAGGATTATAGCATAACTGTTTTGACTCTTTATTTTTTTCTAAAAGATATTTTTTAAATTACAAATATTATTGTATATAATAACATGTTATTAAAATTGTGATGGCAGCACTATATCTGCTTATAGTGGAGAGCATCTCCAGATAACTGACATACCTTTGGTGGTGGGAATAAACCTTATAAACATATAATGCATATAAAACATATAACACAAGTGCCATACAGACCGAGTCTAATTAGCTTATGCCAGGAAATATCAAAATACGAAATATTGTTTTTAAAACATCAAATGTAAAAACACACATTTGCATCGTCATCTAATGATTTGCTATGCGAGTGCCATACATAGTATTGAGAAAAGATACTGTAATAGTAAGATGGAATACTGTGGGATGTAATCAGCAAATATTCATCTTACTCATTCACTGCTTGAAAGCACATTGCCATTACCTCAGGTTGCTGTCATTCCATCTAGACAAATTATTGTTGACATGCTGAATCTGAATGTCTGACACCATAAATAGATGTCCAACAAGGGCGCGGACTAAAACATGTCAACTAGAATGGTTAATATTACCGTCATCATTGTGCAAGACAGTGGGTTACTCATTAATGAGAGGGGGTGAGAGTAATGATGCAATTATCTTCAGACAAGGACATTATGGGATTATGTATTGTATAATAAGGGAAAAGTCAAAACATAAAAAGTTTCTCTTTTACATAGCATACAGTGTTCTAACATGTGAATAATACTTATTGTTTATAATAGAGTGGTGTAATCTCTTGGTCCAGATTGATCATTTGTTAAGGAATATTTTAATGTGGGAAATGTTTTCTTACATCAGTATATTTTGACTGTTAAACACAGTCTTAACATACTTATTGTATGGAATACTGTATTGAATGGATTCTCTGGTTATGAATTAATATATAAAACAAAGTATTAGTTATTTTTTGTTTGTTTTTATTTGTTACATCGCACTGAAAACTATGGTCATATTGGCGACCTCCAGCTAATCATTGGTGGAAGAAGATCGCAGTCTTAAGTCTGGGTAAAACCACTGGTGCACCTCAGGTTAGCTGAAATGAATAAGTTTGCAATGCAATTCTTACAATTTTTGCTAAACAATATATATATTCTCTGTCATATACAAGTGCTTCTTTACAGACAAACATAGACAGGAAATGTCAAGAAAATTCAATAAATTTTTACTGAAATATGACACAATTTGGAAATAAATACAAATACATGTTCGAAACATGGATTATGCATTTTAAACAATGTACACTTCAAACTAAGATGAAGTATTCTCCATTGTTTTTGTATACAGTAATAAAAAATAATCCTTCTAGGATATTCTACTGTTCTTCTCAACCTCTCTGCATTCTGCCAAGACTTGTGCAGCTATGTCAGGCAAGGATACGTGTGAGGTATGCCGTTGACTGTACGCTGTCAGTCACATTATTCTGACACCAATAAACTTGTAGAACTTATCGCAATGGTAACTCTTCAATCCCAAGTATCAATGAGGGAAGAAATTCCTTCCAATTTATAAGTCTGTGGTTTAGCCAGGTAAAGTATTGAACCAGTGACTTCTTGATCTGTGGCCAACCATCCACCACTAAGCTATGCAGCCATATATAAGTAGGTTATTTTAGCATGTTCTTTTCCCAGTAAGCTTTGGATTTTTTCAATGGAAAGGTTATAATGTTTACCTTTATACATGAACTTAGGTAAGTCATTCCTTATAATTTTGTTGTTTAACGGTATATATGCTCACAAAGGTGCATAACCTTGGAGATTTCTTGCCTTATTTTAAACATAATTTTAAAAGTTGGCAAACATTTAAAAATTTCATTAATGAATATTGTTTTAGCCAAATTGTCTGTTGTTTTGGTGAAGCAGCCAGCTGGTGTCCAAAAGACTGTCCTCCATGTATCATGTGTGGCCATACAACTGACATCTCAATAATAAAGTTGGCACTTGGACGAACCACTGGTGCCCCTCTGTCCATAATGAAACAAGAAGAAGATTCCTCTATAAAGATAGGACATCTTAGGAGTCCGGAATCGTTCCCCAACATAGGATCGAGTTCATATTTATGCCATTAGATTTACAATATTTTGGCCATTTCAAGTGAGGCATTGTTACTTGGAATGACGAGCATCAGTTTCATCTTAGACTATTGCCAAATTGGGAAGTAGGTTTTCTTAAGAATTTGGTTAGCTGTTCCATTGTGATTTATATAACATCATTTGTTACTGTCAAATCTCTGGCTCCCTCATGGATGTATTGGGTACCAGATTGTATCGCCTATAATATTGACTTGTATCAAAATTTTCATTGAGCAAAAAGCTCTTCAGTGCAATACGGTCCCTTATAAATTTGGAGTTTCTGTTAATATAGTGGAGTATTAACCTTGTATTTGCATCTTTAATTCAGCAATCGCTGCATCAGCTTCTTCTAAGATTTTTCCAGGTTGTACTACTCTTTGGTTGTTGATATAAATTCTCAGTGTTGCTATTCTGGTATTTTTAAAAGATAGATGTTCTTCTTGCATATGGTTCTTTTCCATCTTACAATACAATAGAGATTGGATGGAAGTGTATCTCAACTATGCATATGATTTATATCCTGTCATTTGTTTCCGACAAGTTCACGCGTTTTAGATAAGATTACAAGTCAGAGGGAGGGGGCATGTATTGATTTTGTGATATTTTAACTCTTTGGCAAAGACAAATTGATTAACCATAGGCACATAATGTTGATCAAGGACCCACTGAGAGCTGCCTAATCAGATTCTGCACTGTTTGCTAAAGTACTGTAACTTGTTACCTATTACAGGAAATTATTGTCATTTGAATTCAGTTTTAGTATGGGTTATTAACAAATGTTTAGTTTTTAATTTTGTTTATTATTTATGTACATACCATGAAAGGGTATTTTAGTAAGATATCTCAACAATTTTTTTTTAAAACTGATGCATCTATAAGAAAATGAAATATTATTCTAAGAGTGCAAAATTTTGGATTAGGCATTAGGGAAAACTTGTTTGTATTTAAAGTTATTGATTATTTTGTTTTCATTGTAAATATTGTTTGCACTTTTTTCATTTTGATATTATTTTTGTAAAGATAAACATTTACAAAATATGCTTTTATTTATTTGGAGAATGTATTTAAATACATTTTCACCTTGTTGACTTTAATTAAGCTTAATTTTACCAAGTTTGTTTTTGTTTGCATAGTAGATTGAAACCAAAAGAAAACCTTCTGTGACAGATTCCGGGCTTAATTGTCAAATTCTGTTTCCTTTGATGTAATGGAGTCATTGTTATTTAATCAAGAAGAAAGCAATGATTATATTCCATTTGACACTTAACTGTTTCAAGGATTTGCATGACCCAAGGTTCTGTAAGTCAAAGATTTTTTGTTATCTGCCCACAGATCAATCACTGTTAAATCAGACGTGATTGTGCAGTTTTGTTCAGTTTTGGAGACCAATGTTTTCTCAAGGCCTCTGCATCAAAGGTGTTTTGTGACACTTGCTTGAACATTTAAAAAGGAAAGCGGTGTGTGCAGAGGAATTAAAAGTTGACATTTCTGGTATAGTGCATTTTGTTCACATCTATCATCTCGTATTGCTGCATTTACTTCATGTTACGTATGCCAATACTCCACAATAATCTGTCTGAACAGTATGTCTTTAGTCTTCTTCAAATAAAATAACTTAGTAGGCAAGATACTTTTAATCTGATTTTTTTTTGCTTATCCCTTTGTTCAAATCCTTTTCAAGAGGTTGGATAGGGTTGTGTGACAACCATTTTGGATCATTAATTAATCTGTTATAGTGGTGTGAGATCATTTTAATCATTTTAATTGACAGATTTCAGTTATGGTGTCTTATTTTCTTCTGATTTTCTGTGAAAAAATGTAAAAGAAGAAAAAAAAATGTATGTACTAGATATATTTTACAGAAATTTTGTTTATATGATGCATGTAGCTGCCTTTAATTACGGGGAAAATTACGAATTTAAATGTTAAAGGTATAGGTATCAGATATTCCATTGGATGTTTTGTTATACAAATATTAGACTTAACAAAAAGTCAAAATTTAATTTATTACTACAATTGAGTCAGGAAGGCTATCCAATAAAAAAGACTGAATGTACTCGTATATGTAATAATTCCAAAACATGTGCCAGGGTCATCAGGCTGATCCTGTTATGGGCTTGTCTACAATGTCTTCACTGTTCTATAGTCTCTGGTGTTCCCCATCAATTGTCTTTAGTCGGCAATTACAGCATATTGAATCCGAGGAGACTTGGCAAGATGGAGTGATGCTGTCATCGATTTGTTACCCCAACATGATGCCACATCATTCACGGTGAATCAGATTGGAATTTTTATACATAAACATCGATTTTATTTATCCTTAATATTTTATTGAAGATATTTATGAGGTGTATCAAAACTTAATCTGGACATTAAATAAAGGTACATGTTCAGATAAAATAATTTTTTTCTTTTTTTTTTCTTCTAAATTTCTAGACCTGTTGCAACTAATTTCTACTGGCATATCTGACTTAAGACATTTTGACAGCAATTATTGCCTGATTTACTGTAAGGGTCAATGTGGCATTTTGCATTTCAAGCTATGATTTGGTTATTAATAAATTTAGTCTAAGCAGGAAGTTCTAAATCTTAGGCTTTTACGGGGTACCTGCTATAATTGGCAAGATTTAAAGATTTGGTGAATGATAATTAAGTTGAACTTTTATTCCCGAATAACTGAAAATTTGCTGTATAAAGTTGAAGTAAATTATCTTACTTCATTTTGACATTATTTTTGAAGTGTATAAAACATGGTTTATTTGTATAAACATGCTTAAATAACATTAAAAAGAAATTCTTTTTGAAAATTTGATAACAAATCTTTCAACTAATTCTTTCTCCCTATGATCATAAACAATGATGAATTGTCACAAATGTTTTTATGTCACATTTCAAACAAAATATATTGGCATTCTGAAGAATCTAGCACATTCTAAGACTGAAGTAAACTGGCCCCACTGTTACCCTTCAGCTTAACTTCCATTATACTTTCCTAAAGAAATGTCTAAACTTACTACTTGCTGATAGATCTTTGAATTCTTCCCCTGTCTATATGCATTTACTAAAGTACGTTTTTTCAGATTAATTGATCCTCTGTCTAGAAAAACAGATTCTCTATGTTCATGCATTTATTTTCTTTAAGTTAGCTTTTAACTCCATTCCCATGAGCTCAAATGAATCTAGTCTCTTGACAGCCTGGACCAGGGAATATGGTCTCTTTGTCTTGCTTGTGACAAAACTATTTTCAGAAGCTAAATATCAACTCTGCCTGATTTGTTTGGAGATTTTTTCTTCTGCAATTTTCTTTCCATGAAAAAAACGTCTTGTAGTGGACTACTCTTGAGTCAGTTGGAGGCAAGTGGTGGCAAAAACAATAGAGAAGAGGGGGAGCAGTCTTTTCTTTAGGGAAGTCATTTAACTTTTATTATGGTAATTCCCTTGCTGTCATTTGGAGTGGAGTGAGAGATCTTCATAATTTCATTGCTAAGATAATTGAAAGGTTGCATTAGGGGCAGAGGTATTGTCTGATCATGCCTGTTTCTTCCAAGAATAGTGTGTACCATCAACCTACTGTATGACATCAACCTTCTGTATTATCATTATCATCAGCAGAAGCAGCAGCAGCAGTTGATGTTACAGCCAGATCCTGAATGTGACTAAGCTTTATAAATGGTGGAAGAATGAGAATTCTCCTAGTACATACTATGCTAGCTAGAAAAGTTTTCTCTATTGATCACATGATTGGCTCTATTGAATTAGCATACATTTACTAGTACCTTGATGATGTATTCAGTTTTAACCCAACATGTTATTTACACTTGTATAGAAATTCTTTCTTGCCAGGACTACTTCTTTTGAATTGACATCCTAATATGAATAATGATTATTATTTTATTTGCATTGATTTTTTGATAAACCTGTGTAATTAAGGCATCTTATGTTAGCTTGTAAGTTTTATGAGTATCTCCGTATTCACTTGCTTTTAAATAAAGTAATCAAGGTTTATATTTGTAAACTCTGTCAGTCTTTTTTGTTGTTCATGATCAAGCATATGTTAAAAGTTTTCCATTGCCTAGTTTTGATGTCAATAGTACAATAAGACAATATTCTGATGTGGACTGGCTTCTTTCTTTATTGAATAATTTCAGTTTTATAACAGTAAATGTTATGTTAAATAAAATAGACATTTATTTTCTTTTTTGTACCTGCCTGGTGACATATGCCTTGGCTTGTTTACAACCTGTGGTGTTGATGACCTGTAATGACCTGTTGGGAGTTGTATTTTTATCATTATCTTCTTCTGTACATCAGGGGCTCTGATTGATTTGTCTGTCATCCCCAGCTTCCAATGATTCTTGATAATCGAGTATGCTGGTATGCTTGATTAAACTGCCAGGTACATATCTATTGATTGTTGGAACAAATTGGAACATGGTTCCATTAGACCACTTAGTGGTGTAGGAAATGTTGTATTAGCGTGACATCAGTGAATGCATTGTTAGGAGACAGGTGGGTATAATAAGGCAGTTTTCCACACTGATACTGTCCTGATAATTGGAAATGCTAGGTTTAAGAGGCTTCATTTATTTGCTGCCTAATTGAAGGATAAAAAATCGCAACTATAAATATGATACTCTAAATGCAGTGAGAAGAGCAGTTGTGTATGATCAGTAAGGTTTAGCCTGGAACTTGATATGATTTACATGAATCTTTGTTCATAGTGAAATAGTTGAAGTGTAATAAGTGAGAACATATTTATTTAAATGTAATGAAGATTCTAAGAACAACAATTGTAATTAAATATTTCAAAATTGTTTGGTTTCTCTTAGCTGTGAAATTCAATTAAAATATTTATGCCTTAAAGTCTATAGCAGCATTATTTAAACCCACAAGTGGAAACTAGTTTTGAGTAGAAACATGAACATTATTTATATATTTTATTCAATGTTCATAATGAAATAATGATTTAAAACGTCTTATTCTTAAATATTTGTCTATAAAAAATTTATACTCTGCTGTACATTTTTTGTTTGTTTTTCCCCAAAAACATTAGCAATATGACCCTGCTTGTAAGCCTGTATACGACAAACTGCAAATGGTGCATAGAAAAGGATAGACATGGTAATTAAATGAACATGACTTTTCCTTGCCAAGAAATTTGCTTCCATGAATGAAATGTGTCTACATGAGACTGTGGAGGGATGGGTGTGATTATTGCTGTATCACCATGATGAGAAGGCAGGTGGTTGATGCTATCCCTTGTCCAATGACAAATGGCTAGTGTCCAGATCGTACACAAGCCTCATATGTCCCAATTTAGATGGGCTCTCTGATTATAACCACCCAAAACTGCATCAGGTTGCCTTGGTTACCATCATAGGTGGATGCGTCTTCTCTTCTAATCTTACACATGGGAGATATAAAGCACGTGTAAAAGTAAGAAAAGTGAACTCCAATAACAAAAGTTATTGACATTATATGAAGTGACTGATTTAGGTCTTTTTTCTTAAATAAGTTAATTGAATAAATTATCTTCAAAGTACCTTAACATTAAAATGAGTGATCAAGCCAACTACAGAGTGTCTAATCTAACATTTACATGAGTGTTCAAGGCAACTACAGAGTGTCTAACATTTACATGAGTGTTCAAGGCAACTACAGAGTGTCTAACATTTTACATGAGTGTTCAAGGCAACTACAGAGTGTCTAACATTTTACATGAGTGTTCAAGGCAACTACAGGGTGTCTAACATTTACATAAGTGTTCAAGGCAACTACAGAGTGTCTAACATTTAATTTAATGTTCAAGGCAACTACAGAGTGTCTAACATTTAAATGAATGTTCAAGGCAACTACAGAGTGTCTAACATTTAATTTAATGTTCAAGGCAACTACAGAGTGTCTAACATTTACATGAGTGTTCAAGGCAACTACAGAGTGTCTAACATTTAATTTAATGTTCAAGGCAACTACAGAGTGTCTAACATTTACATGAGTGTTCAAGGCAACTAAAGAGTGTCTTACACCCACTCTCCTTGCAACTCTGATCATATATATGTATAAGCAAATGTAAAGTTTAATAGGGTTGCTCCTGAAAATAGACACATCTATCTATAACCTGTGCAGTTACCAGGTATTTGTTTCAATCAATTAAAACCTGTCTCAGATGTGTTAATTATATATATTTGTAATTCACTGTCAATAAGCCAATGCATAATGCATCAGTAACGATATTGTCACTGCTCCAAATGCAGGCATTGTACAGTATATCACTGCTTATTCTACATTACAATTTCTGAGAACTCTATCAAGTATATTCAACAGTTTAGGGGCCAATAATTTCTAAGATTACAAAAGCTTTTATTTTCTGAACCACAAATTTCTTGCATGTTAATGTTCCAACTGAAATTCTCCTGAGGTATTTGAATGGAAATTAAGTATTGGCTGGTAGTTTGTGTTCAGAAGCAGTTTGATATCATATTTTAACAGGACAAAAAATCATGGAAGATAAATTTTGTACAATTTTAATTCCTTTGAGATGTGGATGTTTTTAGATGTTTTGCCAGAATGATGAGATAGTCTGTTTTGTTTTGTTTTCGAGATGAATAATGCGAGGAAAGTAAGGGGAGGATTGTTGTGTATAGATAGGTGTAATATTGTGCCTGGTTATTGATGAGGGTTCATACATGGGTATTGAAGAGCCACCCATCTGCAGTGGTCATTAATCACACACTGACAGATTTATCATCACAGAATATTAAATAGAGATAGTGCACATGGAGCAGAAATATTTATTTGCAGTTCCTCTTTTGAAAAGAAATCCAGATAAAGCTGAACTGGTTGTTGATAGTGTTTTGTATTCCTCTTAGAATTAAAACAGTTTTGTCTTATTATTTTATATCACATTTTAACAAATTATATTTGAAGAATCACATAAAAAGTTCTTTACCTGTCCATTATTCAAACAGTAAGCTTGTGATTCTCTATATTCACTCTGACCAGCCCACATACAGTAAGCTTGGGATTCTCTATATTCTCCCTGACCAGTCAGCATACAGTAAGCTTGTGATTCTCTATATTCACTCTGACCAGTCCGCATACAGAAAGCTTGTGATTCTCTATATTCTCTCTGACCAGTCCACATACAGTAAGCTTGTGATTCTCTATATTCACTCTGACCAGTCCACATGCAGTAAGCTTGTGATACTCTATATTCACTCTGACCAGTCCACATACAGTAAGCTTGGGATTCTCTATATTCTCCCTGACCAGTCAGCATACAGTAAGCTTGTGATTCTCTATATTCACTCTGACCAGTCCACGTACAGTAAGCTTGTGATTCTCTATATTCTCTCTGACCAGTCAGCGTACAGTAAGCTTGTGATTCTCTATATTTTCTCTGACCAGTCCGTGTACAGTAAGCTTGTGATTCTCTATATTCTCTCTGACCAGTCCACAAACACTAAGCTTGTGATTCTCTATATTCTCTCTGACCAGTTGGCATACAGTAAGCTTGTGATTCTCTATATTCTCTCTGACCAGTCCACAAACACTAAGCTTGTGATTCTCTATATTCTCTCTGACCAGTCCACATACAGAAAGCTTGTGATTCTCTATATCCACTCTGACCAGTTGGCATACACTAAGCTTGTGATTCTCTATATTCTCTCTGACCAGTCCACATACAGAAAGCTTGTGATACTCTATATTCACTCCGACCAGTCCACGTACAGTAAGCTTGTGATTCTCTATATTCTCTCTGACCAGTCCACATACAGTAAGCTTGTGATTCTCTATATTCACTCTGACCAGTCCACGTACAGTAAGCTTGTGATTCTCTATATTCTCTCTGACCAGTCCACATACAGAAAGCTTGTGATACTCTATATTCACTCTGACCAGTCCACATACAGTAAGCTTGTGATTCTCTATATTCTCCCTGACCAGTCAGCATACAGTAAGCTTGTGATTCTCTATATTCACTCTGACCAGTCCACGTGCAGTAAGCTTGTGATTCTCTATATTCTCTCTGACCAGTCCACATACAGTAAGCTTGTGATTCTCTATATTCTCTCTGACCAGTCCACGTACAGTAAGCTTGTGATTCTCTATATTCTCTCTGACCAGTCCATGTACAGTAAGCTTGTGATTCTCTATATTCTCTCTGACCAGTCAGCGTACAGTAAGCTTGTGATACTCTATATTCACTCTGACCAGTCCACATACAGTAAGCTTGTGATTCTCTATATTCTTCCTGACCAGTCAGCATACAGTAAGCTTGTGATTCTCTATATTCACTCTGACCAGTCCACATACAGTAAGCTTGTGATTCTCTATATTCTCCCTGACCAGTCAGCGTACAGTAAGCTTGTGATTCTCTATATTCACTCTGACCAGTCCACATACAGTAAGCTTGTGATTCTCTATATTCTCTCTGACCAGTCAGCGTACAGTAAGCTTGTGATTCTCTATATTCACTCTGACCAGTCAGCATACAGAAAGCTTGTGATTCTCTATATTCACTCTGACCAGTCCACATACAGTAAGCTTGTGATTCTCTTTATTCTCTCTGACCAGTCCACATACAGTAAGCTTGTGATTCTCTATATTCTCTCTGACCAGTCCACATACAGTAAGCTTGTGATTCTCTATATTTACTATGACCAGTCCGTGTACAGTAAGCTTGTGATTCTCTATATTCTCTCTGACCAGTCCACGTACAGTAAGCTTGTGATTCTCTATATTCACTCTGACCAGTCCACATACACTAAGCTTGTGATTCTCTATATTCTCTCTGACCAGTCAGCATACAGAAAGCTTGTGATTCTCTATATTCACTCTGACCAGTCCACATACAGTAAGCTTGTGATTCTCTTTATTCTCTCTGACCAGTCCACATACAGTAAGCTTGTGATTCTCTATATTCTCTCTGACCAGTCCACATACAGTAAGCTTGTGATTCTCAATATTTACTATGACCAGTCAACGTACAGTAAGCTTGTGATTCACTATATTCTCTCTGACCAGTCAGCGTACAGTAAGCTTGTGATTCACTATATTCTCTCTGACCAGTCAGCGTACAGTAAGCTTGTGATTCTCTATATTCACTCTGACCAGTCAGCATACAGTAAGCTTGTGATTCTCTATATTCACTCTGACCAGTCCACATACAGTTAGCTTGTGATTCACTATATTCTCTGACCAGTCCATGTACAGTAAGCTTGTGATTCTCTATATTTTCTCTGACCAGTTGGCATACAGAAAGCTTGTGATTCTCTATATTCACTCTGACCAGTTGGCATACAGAAAGCTTGCAATGTACACTGTCAGGTGATCTTTTTAGTTTTTCAGTAATAAATGTTTCTTTTTAACTGGATTTTGCATTTTCCTTTAAACAGATGCTGTAAACAATGATTTTCATGATAAATGTTCATTCAAACTGCACCATGAAGCCACAGAGAACAATAACAACCCCATCCTTACTGAAAACATGGTAGAATAATTTCATTGAGAGCAAAATGGAATTTAATTTTTAAGATATCAAATTGAATAACAGCAGTGCCTTTTCAATATTGAAATGGCCACGGCCTTCATTTAAGATAGTTTTTTAAAACATTTAGATTATTAAGACCAAACCTTGGACATTTGCCTAAATTGAACAAAAACGTTTCTACATCACTTTCTTACCAGATAAATTACAACCTGTATTGTAATAACGTTAAACTTTGTGGTAATTTTCCAAAAGTTGGATCCAACCTAAATGATACACTAAGATACTGCAGATTGTTAGCAGGTTTGACAGAGTGGTAATCTCGTTCGATAGATATTTTTATATGTTGCTTTAAAAAAAACTTGTTTTGCAATTAATTTCATTTTTCCCCCCCATAATTTCTTTAACTTAAAGTCCATGTCTCATAATGCAAGTTTGACTTGAGCTTAAATGTAGTTTGTAATCCTGTTTGATGCAACTCTTGTTTTTGTGCAGTTTGAAAAGTTTGTACCAAGATCTTTATTCTAGCAACTTGAATAAAGTTTTTGGAATTTAGCATAAATGGAAGATATCCATTACAGTGCTAAAACATAATATTCTTTGTGAATACGATCCGAGGTCAGTTTGCTGTAGAAGTTGACTACAACCTGATTTCAGGCAAACCTCTTGCTTCTAGATGTATAATTCTTACTACTGAGTATTATAATGTAAGACTCATTGTTGGTGTGAGTATTTATATCTAAGTTGACTTAAGCTCAGCTATTGATCAATACAAGAGAATGGATGAGAATCTCTCCTGGTGTACAATTAATGACATCAGTTCATGGTTTATGTCCAAGTAATTTGGATTGATGAACTTCTGTAGGTTATACATATACCCTGATTATACCTCTGGGACAAATCACTGGCCTTGCCTGCTGCCAGTCAGCTAATGAATCGTCCAATCAAGGAATGTTCCAGATCATTTTGTTGGTGGGTAATGGCTTCATACCTTGTGATGGCTCCGGATGAACCACAGGACCCTTGTTGGTTGTGCCTAGGAAGGCAGGTTGCTTGTAAGGACCAGATATTCCAGCCATCACCCATCTTCCATCACTTGCTGTAAATAAATGAAACGATGGACAATTGGTTGTTATATATCCCCGTCTTGCTAGGAGTCAGGTATGGGTTAGTACTTGGGGAGGTTTCCTTTGCTCTCATTTTTTAGTTTTATATGTACCTATAGCTGAATATGTATGAAAAGGAAATGTACTGAATGATGTTCAAGTACATGTTCTGATATTTGGCCTTTTTTATTTTTACAAGCATTTAAGTATTGGGGGAAAAAAACATGTTTAAAACAAGAAGTTTGATGTTTAAACTTTTAACTTGTGAGGGTCTATTGTTGCTGTTTCAACACTGCATAGTTTTCTTATTTTCTAACAAGGAGTTGTTGATCAACAAAAGTTTATGCTCATATCTATCAATGTTTGTGTGGTCATCACTCATGTGACAGTAGTTTTTTTTCAAGTTTTTGGTTACACTTAAACAATTAATTAGTAAGAAAACAATCTGTCTAATAATATTTTTTCTTCACTTTTGTTTAATAACTTTCAATCAAAATCATTCAATACTATAGTATTATAGTAGCTTGGTGACTGCAAAGATAAATGAGATTTTCAATATCTTGTTTGCTGAACTGTTCTTAAATGTTCTCTCTCATTGCAGCTTTGGGGATTTGCGATTTAGATTACAAACTTAATGGTTTGAAAACATTTTTTATAATTGTTTGTATTTTTTCATATAATTATTTACATTATGTATTACTGAGCATTTTTCTTAATGAGGCAGTATTTTACCTTAGAGATTTATAATATTCAAGCTTCCCAGTGTCATACTATTTTGTTATTAATTACACTATCTCTCTAAGGCTTCATTTGTGGATTCTGCTCTGAAAGATTTTCCAGGTGATCAACAGAAATGTTAACCACCATGGCCTTGATAAAATCACCTGAATGTTCTAATGTTGTGCCATACATTATTCATGTCATCTGTTAGTAATGGAACAGTGACAGAAGATTCCATTGAAACTCTGTGGGAGCAAGGAGATGAGATTTCTTCCTTTGATAACCTAGCAGGCAACAAAGTACCCAGAGACTGGTAAACATCTCTCAGTTCATTCTGTCATAGCTGCAGCAGTTGTGGTAGGGTTTTATATAACTCCAAGTTGTATATTTATAGGCCTATCTTTTATAAGGCGAGATGGGACTGCAGCTCTTTATTTTATTTAAATAAACTATTTATTTGAATTATTGGCAAATGTCCTTTATATCAGAAATTAAGTTTTATGTTCTGCATTGTTTTAGAAGAGAATCTGATTCGTTGCTAAGGAATGTATATTCAATGCTCCAGATAAGCATCGTTTTATTGTTTTACGAATTGATTTTGATGTAAAACGAATTGAAATTAATATCTTATATTAAAACGATTAGGGGAAGTGGAAAACGATTTACATTCGATTACCTTAATTGTTTTGTTAACAGTAAAAATTATCAAGGCCGAAATGTATATACACATCAGATGGGGCAAAACCCACAGGGTAAACGAAATGGGTGCACAGTTTAATCGATTACATATGAATTTAGCAGTCAAATCAGAGGTATGCCACATGGTGTGCTAGGGTAAAAATCACCCTGTATGATTAGTGCCATGGCTGCTTCCAGGAAACTGGACTATTTAAACTATTAACCATTTTAAAAAGCTGTTTGTCAAAAAAATCTTGTAGTGAAAACTAATTGACCAAAAAAATTATCTGGAGCACTGTAGTATGTTAATAATACTAAGACAAATTATTTTTGTAGCGCTTAATTGAATTGTCATAATTACTAATGCCATTACTAAGTGCAATCAGCTAAATCAAACATTAAGTAGAAGTAAAACTTAGCATGTAAAGTATTTCCCCTTTCTAAAGCTGGGTAAGGGCCAGTAACAACAGAGTCTGGGGAAACCCCTTGGTGGATTCTATCTGTCATCAAGCCTTTCAACTGTTGTTACAAGTCAGTTTACTCATCCATTTTCAGTCTGTGTGTCTTCCCTTGAAGCCTCTGACTTATCAGTTCATTTTCACCTTTACAACTTCCCTCCAACAATAATAATCATGTCAATAGCTTCACAGGGAGTTAGGAAGTTTGAGTGACATATCTGTCAGCCAATCAAATGGCTTATTTCACTCTTTTTTTTCTTAAACTTTTCTCAGAGAATAAAAATTACAAGATTAACCAGAAATTTACAAGTGTGTTTAAACTTTTCAATGATTCTGTTTTCCTTTGAAATGTTAAGGGATTTTACAAGGTCATGGCACCAAATATTGTAGAGGTATGGGCAGGGAAGAGGAGTCGTTGATGTCTTTACAGTTCATTGGTATAGTGGTTAGAGATGTTACAATTCAATACAACGCTATATATATATATATATAAAATGTTGACCTGGCATCATTTCCCTCCGTGACGTCACATCCTGTAGCAATGTTGTTTCCTGTAGTAATTGCCAGGCTGTAGCTGATTCACAACATTGCAGTTATGGTTAAATGACTAAAATTTTGCTATAATCTGATATTCATGAGCTGTCTCAGAGATGCCACTAAGTTCTTTTTTTTATTTAGATCCTCCGGTAAGACACCTGCCGCATACCTAAATCTAACCTGACTAACTTTTTTTAAGCTAATTAGGTGTTGTAGTATTTATATCTTTAAGATGTCATATATTTCTACCAAGTCATATCAGTGACAAGGGGCAATATATACTGATTGCAAACATGCCATACTTGGCCTGGACTGTTGTTGATCTCTGGTTGTCATGGCAACTAGGGCTGATGGATGTACTTATAACTAATGGGCTTTCATTGTCTGTCCTTCAGTTTTGCCTGATGTTTCACAATTACATTTAGGTAAGAAAATTTTACCTAGGTTTTCTAATATGTACAATTTAAGATTTTCTGTTAACATAAAAAGAAATTAAAAGTTTCTGTGTTAGTTTCTATATTGCAAATCGCGAAAAGGGTTAATTTTAATTTTTAAATAAATGTGTTCTTTTTCATATGTTTATCATACAATAAGGCAACTTGGTTCAATGTTTTTAAATTTTAAGCCCAATCTTAAGACTATTTTCAGCATCTGATTGATCTGCCATGAGTTTTAGATTAAAAAAGGACCAATCAGAAACTAGGAAACAGTCCAAAACCAGAAATGGAGGTCATGTGACAATATCTTGGCAGTTACACCCAGCTGTCTTCTGTCTATACCATGTTATCCCAGACTAAACTTCCAGGAGAACTATCTACCCTACAATTATCTGCATTATTACATCTGGCTGATTCAGTCTCCATATTAAGCTGTCATCTGCTGCCACACAAACTTCAAAGACAATTTCTTGCAATTATTCTGATACAAATGTGAAGAGAAATTGTCCCCCCACCACTGCAAATCTTGCCAGAGGACAGGGTATTGATCAAGTAATGAATAAAAAGATGACTTGTTAATGTTTCTATGGAGACGAATGTGCAGGAATTCAAGAAAAAAAAACTGTTACCAGCGAAGCAGCTAAGGTAGATTGGATCTGCTGATTAGTGCAATACAATTGCTTTTGTTGCTCACGACAGCCTTACAAGGCAACTATTGCTATGGAAGTGGGTGAGCCAATTAAAACATTGTTATGATGCATTTATTATGCTCTGTGAAATCATTTAAAAATATTCTTGTTTTAACAATGTTTTCATGAAAATTTTACATTAAATTATCTGCACAAAATATTTGTCAAGATTATAATGCAAGTTAGAATATTTTCAGAGAAGTGTTGTAAAATATTTTGTTAATCCTGGATAATATTTAATGTCTGAAAACACACTTGGTCACTACGAAAAAGGTCCAAATATTTTTATTTTGATAAACATTCTTAAGTAAATAAAAATGTTATTAATTAAGTTAGGCATGACTTGGTTAATCTTTCCTTCATCAAAAAACTATCCATGCCAGTTTATTGGTCTTTTCAATAACAAAATATTGATCCAAATTTTGCAGAAGGAATGAATGTCACATGATAAGATTTTACAGACATTCAACTGACTTCAATGTTCCTGCTTTGCATTTATATTGTTGTTGAGGAATTGAATTTATTCCAATGTATGAACCATATATTGGATTGTCAACATCTGGTATTGTGTTCAGACACACCAGAGGGCATTTCTGGCTAGGGGTCTTGATATGGGCCACTTTTCTTAGGATAACTTGCGCTCGTGAACTCTGGACGCTGATGCGATGGCTTCTGGCCATTTTTCAGAATCATTTCTCTTGACGAGATATTGCTCGATGCTCAAATATGGACTGCAAGAAGACTTACTTCAGACAGGGCATTTGATACAGTTTTTTATATCACATCAACTTGGAAAGGTATGTTGAATGAGAGACATTTATGGATACTCTCCCCTGAATAATCCCATTATGCAAGTAGGTCCTTTCATTTGTATTAGTTAGTTTTGTGCTCATTAAGTGTATTTTAACTTTTCTGCCTTTCTTGTGTTACCCTGGTAAGCCATCATCAACAAACACTTTTCTGTAAATATTTACATGGATTTTAAACTTATATTTATGCAAAAATAAGAAAGTTCTCTGTTTGTAATTGCACCATCTGCAAAAGAATAGGAGAAAAAGTCCAAAAATTCTATCTAAAAGGACATACCTACTGTTTGGAATACCTTGGATATTATCTAACAAGGGAGACAATTTCCACTTCAACCAATATACCCCATTAAGATATTTAAAGTGTTTATCAAACAATAGGTAAAACAAATGTTTGAAAAAATTTGAACTTTAACTTTGTCAGTGGAAGATTATTCTAAGTGGGTTTTTCATGCTTTAAAAGGAGAAGGTAAAAATCTAATTACTTATCTGATTATGGCAAATCTTTGATCTGTTTCTGTTTGTTACATAACATTGACACAATTTTGGTCATATTGGCTACATCTGGCTAATTTTTGGGGGTGGAAGTCCACAGACTTTTGTCTGAGTAGAACCACTGGTGCACCACAGGTTAGCCTAAAAATCTCTCCACAGTGAAAGTTCTTCTGAAACTTGAACCCATGTGGTGAATGGCTGAGGAGTTTACAGGACAGTGACTCTGCTCAGCTACGGGCATCCTCCAGTGTGTCAAATCTTGTGAGTGATGTAAGATTTGGGGGAAAATGTAATTAAAAAAACCCTCTAAATTCTTGAACTGTTCTCCCATGATTCCTGGTTTGGATGTCATGCACAAAGATTAAATACAAACTTCCTAGTATATAGTGATGGGGATGGAACTTTAAAACATATTATGAAATGCAATTAATTGAATCAGACCTTTTACACTTTGTGACCGCTTAACAAATTGGTACCTCATTAGAATCTGCATGATAAAAGGAAGTCAATGGTTACTAGCAATAACTTGATGAGAAGAAATGAAAGATGCAGCATAAGATATAAGTCCCCTCTTTAATCACCATTTGGTGGCTAAGGATCATTGTTAAGTTTCTGTATATTGAGGTGTTTCAGAAATGACTGCTGATGTAAAATTATCAGTATGGCATGAGAAAATACAGTTACCATTAATTCTTTACTAAGGAAGCTTTTCTTAATGAAGAATCCCTTGCACAGTGTAAAATGTGCTGTAAGATATACCTAGGGGATAGGCAACATGAGGGTAATTTACGGTGGTTATTTAATTAACAACAGTCTAGATAATTAACTTTTAAAATTCTGCACAATATTGATCCACAAAATTGTTATTTCTTGTCTATCTAATTGTTTTACTATTGTAAGCTTTTCGGCAAACTGTCCTTGGTATTGTACTCATAAATGTGTGTCTTTATGTGGACTGAACAAATAATGTATGAGCATCTTAGATTCTAGGTAGAATATGAGGAAGTGGTAATAGAATTAAGACCTTTATTTGTCAGTGCTTTATAGGCAGGTAATTACTTATGACTAATTAAGACAGGAAAAGTTGATAATGTGACCATTTTCAGGTGTGTGGTGCATACCAGAAGCTTGTTTTGTTCAGACTTTTGAAGACTAGGTATATATAACCTTGACGACAACTTGCTTGGTTAATTTAATTGTAGCGTCTTTGTAGACATTATGTATACTCTGACTTGCTTCAAGCTGCATCATCCTCTTCTGATAATGGCTGTTAAATGGTTTGTCGATCTTAATTTGATAAAACTATGACCCTTGTGGGAATAATATTCAGTGGAAATCGAACTTACCATCTGCTGTTTTTGTACATTATCATTGGAAATATGGATGTTCCACCCTGTAATTTCTGTTGCTTTTGAAATGACTGCAGTTTCTGCATATTGAGCATGTTATTCTTATATACGCATATCGGTACTTCGATGCCCCTATGGAGTATTATACATTGACTCAGCATTATTCTTAAGGACATGGTGTCAATGTTCTTGAGCTTTAGTATCTTCCTGAATTTTGCATGTCAGCATATTTTTAATACATCAGTATTACTTGCTAGCATCTTACATGGTATTGTATTCATATGTTGTATATTTATGGTTTTTATTCTCCTTGCTATAACCACTGGATTAATTTTTTGTTGTAAGTGCAAAGGGCAATTTAAACATTGCATTTGGCTTTATAAGGTTCATAAAAGAACATTAAGCTTTATGATGTACTTAGTTGCATTCTGGATGTGCAAAGTAAGAGCCATGTTAATTGCTTAAGCTTAAAGCAGTCCATTTGGCCCTTTTGCCATCTTTCAAGATGATTGTTGGGTTTGCTCTATATTATATAATGTCTTGTCTTAGTTGTCTTAAAACTTGCACATTTGATTGGCTACCATGTCTCAGTATTATTAAAACTTGTACATTTAATTGGCACCCATGTCTCAGTATTCTTAAAACTTGCACATTTGATTGGCTACCATGTCTCAGTATTCTTAAAACTTGCACATTTGATTGGCTACCATGTCTCAGTATTCTTAAAACTTGCACATTTGATTAACATCCATGTCTCAGTATTCTTAAAACTTGCACATTTGATTGGCTACCATGTCTCAGTATTCTTAAAACTTGCACATTTGATTGGCACCCATGTCTCAGTATTCTTAAAACTTGCAGATTTGATTGGCACCCATGTCTCAGTATTCTTAAAACTTGCACATTTGATTTGCATACATGTCTCAGTATTCTTAAAACTTGCACATTTAATTGGCACCCATGTCTCAGTATTATTAAAACTTGCATATTTGATTGGCACCCATGTCTCAGTATTATTAAAACATGCACATTTGATTGGCACCCATGTCTCAGTTTTATTAAAACTTGTACATTTGATTGACACCCATGTCTTAGTATTGTTAAAACTTGAACATTTGAATGGCACCCATGTCTTAGTATTATTAAAACTTAAACATTTGATTGGCATCCATGTCTCAGTATTCTTAAAACTTGCACATTTGATTGGCTACCATGTCTCAATATTATTAAACTTGTACATTTGATTGGCACCCATGTCTCAGTATTCTTAAAACTTGCACATTTGATTGGAAACCATGTCTTAGTATTATTAAAACTTGTACATTTGATTGGCTACCATGTCTCAGTATTCTTAAAACTTTCAAATTTGATTGGCATGTTGGTGACTTTGTCTTGTGCATTTTTAAACTTTAATATGCTCATATATGTTGCAATAGCCATAGAACGTTGTCTTTTTTTCTTATTATTGTCTTTAGCTCTGATCATTTATCAGTGAGTCAAATGGCACTGATTGGACACAATTTAGAACATATCTCTCAAAACAAGCTTGCAGTGTAATATATGACCACTTTGGAGGCCAATCTGTTGTAAGTGTATGGTATTTCTAGAAGATAATTTGAAAACTTACACTCCATTATTGATTCCCCATGTGAGGTTGGAGTGGAACCAACCTTGGTGACAGTTTTGTGTCAGGCTTCTGAGATTTTCCCTGTGAATTATTTAAGCCTGCCATGGTCGTTTATCCTTAGATCGGTATATTGTGTATGACTGTCAGGTGTCAATGTTGTCAGTGGCTGTAGGAAGGTGTCACAGATCCTGCACGACTGTCTGACTGCGGCCATGTCTCACATTTTTAGACACGGCTGACACAATATTTGCCCATTAATCACTGATTTGTCAATATTTAATTATGTAAAATGATCACATTTTCTCCTTCCATGCTAGATTATACCTTGATCCTTTTGTTTGAAAAAAAAATATTTCGTAACTTTCATTGAATCTAATAAAGTGATTTTTTTTAGAATGGAAGTATTTCCACAGAGATAATCATTTAGATAATTCACAGACTGTCTTTCAAGTGTCTTAAAAATATGGAGAAAGTGATGTATGTGATATTTGTGAGGCTATGTTTAGAATTGTATGTGCCAATATGGCAAGGTGTAATGAAGTTCTCCAATAGCATGGACCATGGATTTAGTGTCAGGTTACTTACAGTGTCACCAGGAACTCTAGGAAAATGGAGGGAGTAATTGTCACAAATGAAAACAGTTCCCTGTCTGCTGCCAGCATCAGTAGCCCCATCAATCTCAATCGAGACCTGGCAGGCAGGATGTACTTGATTGTTGATGCTGTAAACATGGAATAAATGGAACATGGAACAAATGGAACATTGTTCTGCTGTTAGCAGACTGATCCCAATTGGAGGGCCACTTAGAGCAAAGAGGGACTAATAAAATAAAAGCCTTGTGAATGGTGCAGCCTCAGATTACACATATCTTAATTTATATATGTATATAACCTTTTCAGTCATAGAGAAGTGGGTAAAGCATGAAATAGGATTTCTAGCTAATAAACTTTTAAGTGACATTTCGATAGTGCATAAAAAATTCGTAAATATCACTAAATAATTTCAATATATTACAACAAAAACTTCAAAAGCACCTCGCAAGATTATTAATCCACTCTACAATGCTGTTTTTCCTGTCTTTAAACTAATGGTTATAAATAATTAAACAATAAAAGAAAGCATAAATAAAGATGCAGTTTTATTATTTTATGAAAACTGGAACAAATAAGTGCAAAAAATGGTCCAATTTCAGAAAACAAAGGAAGGAAACAATTTTTTTTATTTTGCCAAAGCATATTTTTATAAGTGAACTTGAACTGGCAGGTTTTCTTTTGTATCCAATGAACCTTGGTTTACCTCCAGCTGCCACTTATCATAGACTTAAGGTCCATTCAATGATGTATTTATTGTAAATATCAGGCCAGATTTACTGGCAGAGAAATGGATGCTGTGTAAATATTGTTGTAGTGGAGGCGGCTGTTTTGGGCCGTTGGTTCAGCTGAGGTCACACTCCCTTCAACCCTTGTCTTGCTGAATCTCATAATAATCTTTACTTAATTCTTAACTATATTAATTAAGTCTTAATTATTTTTCTTACAACTACATGCACAGGTATCACATCGTACTACTAGAAAATTAGCCGCAAATAGTGTTTATCCTGACTGGAAATGGTTAATCTGGATCTGCAAGTATGTGCTTAGGCCTGATAAGTTATACTTAGTAGGTTAAGATTTAAAACCATTAAACATCCCTAGGGAGAAAAAAAATTCTGGGTGAATGGGGAGGAAATCCCTTTGGAGCCTCTGTCTTATGGGAAAACATGTGTGGATTACCTGAGAAATGTGATTTCGACAATGTATCTTTCACCATTTTGTGATGTTAGCTGAAAAAAAATTGGTCATAATATTTTTTAATATATATGACATATTTATATTTCAGAGCATTTAAATATGTTGCTTATTCATACATTTTGTTTTATTAGGCCTGTTTTGTTATAAAATGTTGATTATGTCAATTCTTAAAATAATGTGTCTAAGCATGTAGCAGAAGCACCCATATATTGCCATTGTCAGCATTCAATAAGTCCAGAAATTTGGAAGAAAATAAGAACATTTGTTTCTCTTCTGGTATTAACATGTAGACATGTGTCAAATGTTAACAATTTGGAAATTGTTCAATTTTTTCATCTGAAAAGATAAGACAAGGGAGTTGCCTTTTCTATCAAGTGTGTCTTATTAGATGAATGGAACCCGAAAGTTAGCCATAATAATGATGAAAAAAGTACATATTTTGACACCCACGTTTGTAGCTTGCTTTTTTACTCTTCCATGTAATTTTATTTTTAAAACACTCTCACTTGATGAACTGGCTGTGAAAGATGCATTAGTGTTCTCAAATATACTATTATCTGTTAACAAATTTGTCATACACTCGTTAACTGAAAGTTCAATTACATTATTTCCTTGGAAACTGACAGATGTTGACACTTAAAGAAACAAATATTTCATTTACTTACAAGTATTTCACTAAGTATATTATTTAATATCACAGTGACATTTAAATTCATCTGAGCTTACTATTAAATTATTCAGAATGTCCAGCTATACTTCCATAATTTGTAACACAATGATAGAAAATAATTTACTTAACTTTTCTATCAACATAAAATTGATGAAACCATAATTTCTGAATGCTTAATATTGTGTTATACATTCATAATTTATTGTTTTTTAACATGAATGAACAACATATAATCACTTGCTAAAAAACAATAAATTATTAATGGATAGCAACATATTAAACATTTAGAAAATATAAAGATAGTTATTATTGTAACTGTCTTTTCTTCAGACAGCTTCATGAATAATCTTTATGCTGATGACTTATCTGCAGCATGTTTTACAGTTGTACATAAATACAATGTTACTTGGATACAATTAATAGATCAAAGTTATTGTAGTCATGTTTGATTGTAATGTTTGATTGTACACAGAATAATTGTAGTTTAATGGTTATATCCATTTGTCGAAAATGTCCACATGTTTGCAGGGGGACCACACATGGTGATGAGATGAAGTGATTGGCTGAACGGGCTGGTCCTAAAATCCATTATGGTATAAATCCTGACTAGACATAACCCATGGTTCACTGCCATCTATTGCCTTTGTTTGGCTAATTATCAAAAGTCATTTATCAATGTGTCAATTAGTCAAAGACCTTGCAACCTCGCTCTTAATGTATGTGCCTGCAAAAAAAAGTACCTCAGATAGCTATCAGTATGAAATAATTAAGCCATTCTGTCTCCATCTACCCTGAATATTTGTTCTCACCCAACTTTCCTATGATGAGAAGTTAACCATTTATTACTTAGCATAAAAGGTTATTCGTTCCTGTTTACTTCCATCATGCTAGATTAAAGCTGAAACTTTCTCCAAGCGTTACTTCTCAATTTGCTGATAAGCCCATTCTTTATGACCTAATTTATCACCACTTATAGAACTGTGGTAGATAACACACATGGTACCCAGTCAGTCTTATTAGTGCTGATATATTGACTTTGTGAAGGAAACCAATCTTTTTAGGAGGCCCTGTGTGTCACAGGATTGAGTCCCAGCCAATATATTAGGAATGGGAACCAGATAAGCACCTGCTACAAAATTCTTCTAATTAGCTCAACAAAGTTTTGGAAGAATGGAAAGAATAAGATTCGTGGTACAGGGATACAGCTCAATATCCTACTTCTCTGTAAGCAATTGACTAAGGAAAAGTACCTTTGGTCTCTTAAAGATATAACTAAGCTAAAATTTATGTAGTTGAACAGTGCTCCAGATAATTTTTTTGGTCAATAAGTTTTCACTACAATATTTTTTTGACAATTTTTTTTGTAAATATCCAACAAGTTTTCTAGAAGCAGCCATTGCAATAATCTTACAGGGTGATTTTTATCCCTAGCACATCATGTGGCATACCTCTGATTTGACTGCTAAATTCATATGTAATCGATTAAACAGCTGCATCTTTATCTTTTACCCTGTAAGTTTTGCCCCATCCGGTGTGTATATACATTTCTGCCTTGATAATTTTTTCTGTAAACAAAACGATGAGGAAATAGATTGTAAATTGTTTTCCACTTCCCCAAATTGTTTGAGTACGATAAGATTTTAATTTCAATTCATTTTACATTAAAGTCAATTTGTAAAAACGATAAAACAATGCTTATCTGGAGCACTGCTTAAATTATTTATTTGGTGATTTATACATATTACCATTAAACTCATACATGTCAAGTCAGCTGGTATTTTATAAACTTGATAACAAACAACTACAGGAATGAGCAAGTGTCATGTGTTCTTAGTGACAGGTTTGTTATATCTTTTATTTAATGTCAATAAAAAATTTAACTTTTATAATATATCTTGATGGCCTTTTGATTGTTTAGTACCTCAATTTATTATAAACATAACAAAATTAGTGGAATGTAACAAAAGAAGATAGGCTTATCAACAATACTTTAAAAGGCATGCAGTCAAACACTTTAAGTTATTTAATTGAACATTTAAATTGGATCTGTCAACAGGGGCATTTTATGATGGATCTTTAAATTGAGGACATTCTATTTGAACAACTCGAATTACCTTCTGTTCACTTACCTTGTCATAGAGTATGTTTGTATAAAATTGAGCCAAATAAAAACCACAAAAGGTTACGAGAGGTATGTTTTCAATAATCAGTATTGAAATACAGGACAATACAGGTGTTGAGTGGATGAGGCAGCATGTTGAAAGGTGTGCCGCCTGTCAAGGAATCCATGGTGTTGGTGTTGGGAGGGCCTCAGGTTGCATCCTTGTCTAGTCTTGTCACCCTACCCCAGCTACACTTCGTGGCATTATCACCATTATGTAGGAGAACAGTAATCAGATATTTCTATTTTGAAGAAGTCATTTTTCTCTTTTTTTAAACTGCCTAAATCATTTCATCTTTTCAATTTGTCAGCAAATTAACTTTGGTACACTATCTGTACAAAAATTAAATTGAAGTTAATTGATTTTAAAGAGTTACCCAAGGTTTATTGATGGTTAAGGTTTTGTAAGTGAATGGACTGTAGATTTAAAGGTGAATAAGTTAAATGCCCTGATAAATGGCGTCATCTGACACATAATGTTCAGCATTTTGATGGATTTTTTTTCCCAGCCTTATGCTTTCTCAACATTTTTTTGCACAGAAGTTAAATAGGCAAGAAAATTGAACCCCAAAAATGTTTATTGTCGATCATTATGAATAAACACACTAGAATTGTGCATAACATTTAGTTTTGAACCTAACAGTTAAGAACATTATTTTTACAATCTTCAGTGTTTTCCTAACAATACATGTACATATTTGTTTTGTCATGTGTTGTTATATCAAGAAATAAATAGTAGAGGAATTATAAACATGAATACTTGTTTGTGTAGGTAAGGGAAGAAATATAAACATGAATGTTTGTTTGTGTAGGTAATGGAAGAAATATAAACATGAATGTTTGTGTAGGTAATGGAAGAATTATAAACATGAATGCTTGTTTGTGTGGGTAAGGGAAGAAATATGAATGTGAATGCTTGTTTGTGTAGGCAAGGGAAGAAATATTAAACATGAATACTTGTTTGTGTAGGCAAGGGAAGAAATATTAAACATGAATACTTGTTTGTGTAGGTAAGGGAAGAAATAAAAACATGAATACTTGTTTGTGTAGGTAAGGAAGGAAATATAAACATGAATGCACATATTTGAAGGTAAGGAATATTGACAGATCAAATGCCTGTTTATGCAGGTAAGAGACTAAATAATCGTTAAGGATTGTTGTAATTGAACACTTCTTTCATGTATGCAGAAGAATAAGCATTCTAAAGGATTGGGCATCCGTGGTCTAGTGGTTGACATTGGACTCAAGATCAGTGGGTCCCAGGTTCGAACCAAGAAATTGGCCACATGATGTTAGTCCTTGAGCAAGACTATTAACTGCACTTTGCTCCAAGTACTCAGTACCTAGGTACTGGTTCTACTCCGGAAGTGGGCAGTCCAGAGGGATTGATTTAAGTTGTAACAACCAATTTCCCAGTCCGCTATAAATAAATATGTTTAAACTAAATGAAGTATTTAAATAAAGTTGATAAACCTCATAATTTGCTCAAGAAATGTTGAAACACATCGCTCTGGACCTACTTGCTGGCAGGTGTCAGCCAAGATGGTCATCAACAACTCAGACCCATGGTTGCTGTTGATATAACCACAATTATTAGTTGCAATTAGTTCCTTAAAGTGACATGTAGCAGATTTGAAAATAAATTAACAAAACTGTGTTGCAGTTTTGTAGAGATTTAAATATATTTATTATTTATGTATAAGATATAAATAAATTACAAAAAAGTAACCATCAGTTTTATAGATGGAGTAATTATTTTAATTATACACTACTTATAAATTGGCAAATAGTTCCACTTTCACTAGAAAATATTTAACTATTTTTTTTAACCTTTAAACTATTCCATTTTCCATAACCATTAATACAAAAGCACTTATTATGAATGTAACTGCCAATTTAGTTAAAGGAACATATTATGTATATGACACATTATTTCCTTAGGTAGAACAAACCTTCCGGCACAGCTGTCAGTGGCTCATAAAATAGCATTGTGGGAATAAAACCTATCAAAATCTGCTGGACATTTGTGCCAGTAGCAGGTGTTAGGTTGGCAGTTATTTGGAAGAGAGTGATTGGGTGGATAATTGGGTTTTGTTCGTCTGTGGTAGATGTGTGTTAAGGACAATGTAACGCTGGAGAGTCATTCTGCTAGATTGTGTCCCCCTTATACCCTTTCCCATAGAGCCATCTGGATAGATTGTATCCAATGTGGCTGGGTCAGTCGGCACATTTTTTTTCAGATTGTAAAGTTAGTGAAGTAATATATAAACACAAAGCTGAACTATTTTGATCTTATTTCAATATTTATTTCTCCTGATTTTCAGAAACCGATAAAAACAATAATCATAAAGCAATCTTTAGATGAATAATATATGTAACATTAAAATATTTTTCTAATATATTTTTGCACAAAAAAGTTATTTTTAATATGTTTGTCATTGGGGATATCAAAATGTATAACATATTGATCATTTATTGATTGTCAGTACTGTAATAGAACGTAGTAGCTTTTAACTTGAGCCCCTCTTCACTTGGGTTAGAATCCAAACAGGAACAAGAACTTTAATGGGGAGGTTATCCAGTTAACCTTTAGTGTGCCAATGGTTCTACCAAGTCTAGCTTCCTAGACATAAATCTGGGGTCTTCCTCCACCAATAATTAGCTGGATGTCACCAATATGACCGTAACAGTGTCAGTACAATGTAACAAAAATTTTTAAATTAAACTCACTGAAAACTGCTTATTGTTTATGCCTTTTACAAATGCTATAGATTCAGACCAGTCAGCTTCTGCTTGAAATAAGGATTTTTGCATTACTTGCTGCCAAGTCTTGAACAGAATGTCTTGTCTTTTCTGGCAAAATGACTCAGAATATGTACAGTTTTATCAATTGAAGTAAAATAAATGTTAAATTTAGCATCACACTGCTGCTGAAAGACACCTGACCTCTGACCTGCTGTCATTGTTGAATGATTGGTCATACATTTCCATGGCCATTTAAAAACCAGAGTATGTCCCAGGGGGCTATACAGGGTCACTGGTGGGTGTGGTCTAGGGCATGAGGATCTGTGGGACAGAGCAACACATTAAGGTCACATAGGAGTAAAGGTCAACTAAGGGCTGGGTGCAATATAGACATCAGAACAAACACATAAAATACTTTTTTATGCTGTAGTAGCAATTATGTTGAAATATTTTACCTTCACGAAATAATTATGCAGTCTAAGGCTGTATTTTTTTTCCGACATTAACCTTTCAATCATCCTTTTAGAGATGCATTTAATGAAGTAACAGAAGATACAATATACTGAGATACAGACAGAGCATTGCTCTAAATTCTGAAAAGCCACATTAAGACCACATTGATCACAAACAAGCTTCCACGCTTTCTTCTCCAAGAGTAACATATAAAAACGCTGTAACCCCTTGAGTGTCTCACCTTTTCCTGCATCACCATGGAAACGATTTGAAATTAGATTAAAGTCACACACATTTCTGTTAAGGCTGCTAATCTGAGGCCAGTTCGACAAAAAAGTGACGGCTTTATTTGATTACAAATGCACTTTTTGCCCCGACTACCGTGTACTCTTGGGTATATGGGTGATACAATGATTGTAGTTGCTTTAGAGATGTCTGCTCAAAAAATGTTTTTGTTTAGTTTTATCAGAACATCACATCAACACAATTATGGTCATATTGGTGAGGTCCAGCTAGTTATTGGTGGAGGAAGAACCCAGACTTACATAGGTAGAACCACCGGTACACCACAGGTTATCTTCCCAAATGAATGTTCTCACCCCGAACTTGACTCGAACCCACATAGTTGTGGAATTGAGGAGTTACAAGCCAGTGACTCTAACCACTTTGCCAAGGGCACCCCCACAAACAAAAATAAAAAAGACTTAAGTTTTGTTTGCAGTAAAATTAATTCCTAATGACTTGGAAAACTAAATGTGTGTAAATATTAACTATGTGCTTAATAAAACTTCTGTATTATTAATTCCTTATATATATGATGTGATGATGTTTGTTTTCATTACTCTCCGTATATAATTTTAAGACCTCCAATGGCACTCCAGTATGATGTTATTGATTTACTTTTAGTAAAAACCATTCAGTCATCCACCATTTTGTCAACTATTTAGTAAAAGCAAAACCACTAAATTTCAAAATATAAGGAGCAATTTTCTCTGAAATAAACTGCATGATTATAGAGAATGAACATACTTCCATTACACATTGTCAGCTAGCATGGTATTAAAAGAAGTTATGTTCACAATATTCCAGGCCAGTCTGTATGAATTCCCGATAAACTGATTATAAATCGACACATACTTCATTTGTTTTAATTAAGATTTTTATACTTTGTCTTCTTGATGGGTTCTGTAATGTGTTAAAGGTAATTGGTAATTGGCCCAATCAATCTTTCATGCCCCAATTAGGTTTAATATGACGCAAATCCTACCATGGATTTTCGTAACATGTCTGACAGGAGAGGTTCTAGATCTCCTTTCTGCCATGGCACAGAAACTAGTTTAGACAACGAGGAGATGTTTTGTTATCAATCTCATCAGTTTAAAACAAGCAGTTTGAACAACATCCAATTGCAAATAAGTTTAAGTTATTTAATCAATTCAGATCAGACTTAGTATTTGAATAGGGTTTAAAAAACAACAAGAAGAGTTGTTTGAACTGGATGTTTTAATATGATTATTATTCCTTTGAAAGTGTATTACAATTATAAAAACATGATTTGATTTTAATAAAGAAAAAATGCATTTCTAAAAATTCATATATTCAATAGTTTGACTTGATCATATAAAAGACAATGCACTGTTTCAGTTATTTTGGCTTTAATATAATTTTATAGACAAGGTAAATTAATTACAAAAAAAGAACATCAACAGAATTCAAGATTTGGCACAATTATTGCAAACATAGTTATCTTCGTGAAAACAACAGAATTTGATAATTTTTAAAACTTTTGTGTTTTGGGCTTAATACAATTTATAAGAAACCTTCTCTATTCATGCTTTTTATATTAAGTAATTAATCCTCCATCTTCAACCACCTCTGACAGGTAAACTTTTACAAGCTCCAGAGGAATGCTACAAAACAGCCTTGTTTGCAAAACATGTCAGAAAACTTCCAGATTTGTGTTGTTTTCGGGATCCAGACCTGCAGAATTATCTGCCCTTGTGGTCGCCCATTGAATAAGATGATTATACCCTCTGCCTACTAGATGTCCTCATGACCCATGCAACTTCTTAGTCGTTTGTCAACAGTTAGATGCAAAGGTAATAAGACATAATTATTTAGGCGAAGAAGCAAATAGTCCTGATCAGACTGTTCCCAGCAGGAGCTGGCAGATCTGGATCTACACTTTTTTGCAGCAGTTTGAACTAAACAATCATAGCAGGATAAGAGAAAAGGTTTAATTGTTTTAAGAGTTCTGTTTTTCCCCCCAAGTTTAAATTTCTCACATAGTTGATTCCAGAAGCTAGAGAAAGTCTGGTCATAGATAAATAAACAAGTCTCTGATACCAAAGAAATAGTGAGTATCATACAGATTGGATCAGATGTGTTATTTTCTTTGGAGTAATTCTAAAGAAATCATTTGGATAAAATGAAAAAATAAAGTTGATTAACTATCTAAGTTTGGTATAAAATCGAGATTAATGGATTAAATGTTAATTATATTGAATTTAAACAGTATGAACACTAAATAAGCTAATTTAGTTGTTTTATGATTATTATTTGTCTTTTTTTCTCTGTGGTAAATTTGAATTTATTTGCAGATTTGAATAAATAATCACTTAAAATATATGCAAAGATTGGGAGAACAATCGTCTCCTCTAGATTGAAATGAAGCAGAACGTTGTGGGCGACAGAAAGCTGGTTGTTGTTTATACTGGCATATGTCTGCTGATGTAAGCAGCCAAGATTGTTTGTATACACTGTGTTAGGTAATAGTCAAAACTAGCCTTCTTTCAAGGAGAGCTGATCCCCTCCTCAAACTGTGGAACTGTTCAGGATATCTAAAATATACGAAAAGGTGAATTTTAAGATTAAGGTATTAATGTTGTTGTTGTTGTTTTTTAATTTAAATTATATGAAGTTTTTAGGGATTTGTAGTTTTGTTTGACAAAAGTTAATGATATAGTACTTGAATTTGACAATTTGTGCATGTATACTATTTTTTGTAATATTCAATCCTTTCGACTTTGATAATTGAGCTATGTTGTTTTTGGGTTAATGTTTATAAGTTGCTCTGAAGAAAAGGCTGTCAGTGTTTTTAGTTCATTTGATATGCTCAGGGTGAGTTATAAAAATCACTAACAACATTCTTTAAATTACATCTCCTCCTGAAACCAATGGCTCAAATCCAACCAAACTTCATCATAAGCATCAGCAGGCAGGGGATAGGAAGTTTTTAACCAGGTTTTCCGAAGGAAAATTCTGCTTACTAGTTGGCGAACGTCAGCTGCGGGCAGACGTTCAGGTGACTGTGCATCAAACTTTTTTCTTACAACCACAACTCCTCTTACTTAGCTCAACTGAGTACAAGCAAAACTTACATAGGATGTTTATCATCAAGCGCTCAAGCACATTTCATCAGAATTTTGTAAGAGTTCATATATCAAAGTCTCAGTTACTTACAAAAGATCATTTGTTTCAATTATAAAACTTCTTTTAGAATTGATGTTTGATGATTAGATTCAGAGAAAGAGAAGGATTGATTTTCAGGTCAATAAGGTCAAGGTCACAATTCCTAAAAATGACCTTTGTGTGGGTCAGACAGTACAAAAACCTAGGTTTTGACATATTCTTGTTAAAATTTTGATGTATTAATATTATAAGCAGTACTTATGAAATCTTAAAAACACATTCTTTTAACTTGCTGGCCAGATTTCATGAAGAAACATATATTCATCTTGTTTATCAGATGGTATCTTCCAAAACTGTTCAAAGAATTTATTTGATAAAGAAACATGGCCACAATACAATGGAGCTGGTTCGTGGTGTGCCTGTTTTTATTTTGACTATTATGATAGTAATAATTTGAAAAACTTCATATCAGAAGCAACAAGCTTTAATATTTGGTATAAATTTTTCTACAGTGGCGCTCCATCAAGATTGTTGAACAAATTTTTATCAGACTCTAACCACCACAGCCCAGGGCATTAGAATGTTTAAATGTGACTATTTTGGAAATTTTGAAGATCATGTAAAAAAAATACATAATATAGAGAACTTATATTTTATTTATAGGTCCTTTGTGGTATCATGGCACACTTGTTAAAGCTACATGCAATTGTGAATGATGTTATTTCTTGATTTTGCTAATTGTTTTGTTTTATTCTGTCTTGTATTCATTTATCATGTTTCTCAACATTGTCCCTGGGAAACCTGAAGCTGGTTTGTTTTTGTAACATAAAAGGACAGCATCTGCTATAGGCATTGTAAACTTTGGTTTGAATTGAAACAGTGGCTTTATAAATTAGTCCATTTTAAAGGAAAATAAACACTATTAGTTACCGTACAATTAACCGACTTTCTGATGAAATACATTTTAATTCTTTTTGTACTGGTTTTGAACAATCTCCCTTACTGTTGTTCAGAGAGTGTACACAGTATTAACATATTACATTGAGGAGAGAAATATTTTTGGATGTATTGTTTATTTAAAGTGATTTATATTTTCACTGCTGAGTGTCTTAAATGATGTCAGTGTCTGTGTCTATCCAGTGTATGTGTTCCTTGAATGGTTTTGGTGTCTTTTCAGCTGGTGAGGTCCTGTATCTCATTAACCCTTCACTTGCTGGAAACACCTTTAGACTGGGGCTTGTTTTATGATAATGGGCTAGAATGGTGCTTCCAGCAAGTAAAGGGTTAATCCTTATCATGCTTTCTCTGTAAATAACATAAAACACAAATTGTTAGTAATTTACTTACTTACTTATTACATGTATAGGTTGAAGGGGCATGATGAAAGAGACTAAACAGATAACTGAGTAAATCCTGGTTATATAGCAACTTCCAGTGGTTAGCAGGTTGATAGGGATTTACTGGTACAACTTATGCTTAAGCTTGATCAGTTCATACATGACAGTCTAAGACGTAAGTTTTAACACATTAAAACTATTAAACTCTGTGGATTGCCTCATCTGGGATCCTCCTGTTACCTCCTTGGGCAGGCTGAGTGGGTGGCACTGAGTGTGTGATGCTTGGCTGTAGAGTTACCCTTTCATTCAAAGCACATGTATATAAATTTAAAAATTTGCCAAATTTGTTGACATTCTTTGAAATAGTTTTTTTAATACAACATACATATGTGTTTATTACATAATTATAGAACTTGACTTAAGACAATTAAAAAAACACAACAAGACTTTATTTTAACAGCAAGAAGAGTGAAAGTAAAATGGTATATACATGAACAAAAAGCCTTATCATTACTGCAGTATAGAACATGACCTGGTTAAGTTTGCAGGGATGATGTTCAACCAAAGTTGAAACCATGAATACTGTGTAGATTTAAACTTAACTTATGTGACTTTCTGGAAAAGGGATTATGTGTTTTGACTTCAGAATACAGGATACTAAAAGATCCTGACACAATCTCTTCTTGCAACTTTCCCCCTGTGAAACTGACATCCCATCCTTCCCATCATGGGTTAAGTTATACCCATTGAAAACACCTCTTTCATTGCCGATTTTTTTCCAAAATTGAGGAAATCATATGACAGAACTGATTGTGAACTGGAGAATATATCTGCAGCATATTCTGCCTAAGGAAATGGTCTGCTGAATTACATTTAAAATGCCATGAAAAATAATCTAAAGGTGTGGTAATTGTAAGGAGAAAAACATTTTTTTGCTGATAGGCAAAATTTGTATTATTCTTTATGTACAGTCAAATTTTGATGATGCTTCACAACACCTTTGCTTAGCTTTGAATATAAAGCTTTACAGTACTCTTGGTCCTTTTATAATTAGACAGGAACAACCACAAGAGACCAAAATAACAGATGCAGTGTAATACTGACAAGAATATTTATATTGCGGCATTGGTGCGGCATTAATTCACACAATTTATTGATCATTTTTATTTGTTTGTCTGAAAATAAGCTTTTATAAAACCTGGACACCAAAGGATTATACATATCTAACAATAGTCCCTTGCCCCATTTGCCAAATCTCAATGTGTACGTTTCTCACTTAATAGACACTTACAAGGAACAAGGGAGGTTTTAAACATTATACACTCTCATACTGTCAGGAATTAATTTTGGAATTGCATACGTGGATAGATCTCATTCAGATGGAGTGCAGTGCACAAGAACCATCACTCTGCACTTCATGATGTTAGAGTTATTACCCTTTAGAAACCACCCCTTTAAAAAATAAAATTACACTCCAATGTACATTTACTAGGAAACAATACGTATATAGTGTAACCTAGAATTTCTACCCATGCGAGTTACTTTAATATTCATTTGGGCTGACCTTGCATCGGCATTTGTTAGCTAGGTTAAAAGTGAGGTTGGACATATATGCTGAAAAGTAACAGACAAGGAAGACACTGACCAAACATAAAGTACCACTGTAATAATTTTTTTTTGTAGCAAGAAAAATCTGTAGTGATTGAATTGAAATAATGTTGATGATGTATTTAGGATGATGATGTATTGATGATGATGATTAAGATGATGATGTATTGGTGATGATGATGGTGATAATGATGATGATGATGATAATGATTGTCCCATTGTAGTTGAATAAGGCTTCTGGTATTGGTGATATATTAATGCTGAAGATGATGATGATGATAGTGATAATGATTAATGGCGATGTATTGATGATGATAATAATGATGATAATTTATCCCAATATAGTTGAATAAAGTTTCTGGGTGTTGTAGCTTGATGGCAGAGGGGCCTGACAACTGGCCTAATGTTTATATCAGTCCCTGACTGACTCTGTATGTAACAGGATAACACAGCACAGGGAAGGTATGAGAGACACCACTGAATAGTACCCTCCACATTTCCTGTAGTAGACCCCAAAGAATGCAAGGTGGGTTGGGATAAATCCTCCAGGACACCCTCAGTTACGGTCTCTTTATCTCATTCTGCTCTTTCTTTCCTGTAGAATTGTAACCTATAATTGTTCCTGGTAGAATGTGACTCAGTCAAACACCTGCCAATGTTTAACAATAGGGTTGAGATCTTTAAGCAAAATGTTGTGAGTGTTTATCACATACACCCAGTAATTTTTTCTGAAATCTTTGTAAATAGGTTACTAAACAAGAGATCCAATAGTTTTTGTCAGTCAACATAGTTGGTTACCTCATTGTAACATTCACTCAGCATGATTGTTTATAAATTTGTTGGATATTTGCTTAAGTTAGGTATGAAGTTAATAGATGGTATTTGGCATATACAAATAAATTGACAGTCTGCCCCTGTTGAAAGTTATATGAATTCTCACATATACTACAAACATTGCAGTTAATTAGCCAGTTTGTTTATCAGGTTTATCAAGACACCAAAACCTTGTAATAATGTAACATTGTAGAAAAAAGAGAATATAGGCTCATAGGTTATGACAAATAATAAACAATTTTGATTGATATTATGCCAGTTTTAAAAAGATTTAAAATGTCTGTATCATTATTTTGACAGTAAAAATCTCAGTATATATTAAGTGTAGTATCAATACTTTCTGTTTTATCCCAGATTGCGCATCAACACATCTTAAACAAGGGTTTAACTTTTTAGACAGTGATCATTGTTTTAGCCTTCAAGGAGCTGACAATGTTGACACAGTATAGAATATCAGTCATTCCAACACAACATAAACATTTATATCCATGCTTGAAAGTCACTAGACAAGTTTGAAGAGCAATCTGAAACCGGCCTATACCAAATCAGAGGTGTCCATATAGCAATGTTTGTCATTGGAGCTGTGACAGTTGGGGCTGGTCTGTTCAAGCGCCTTAGTGTCAACAAACCTTGCTCTCATGTCAGCTAGTGTCACTGGACCTTTAACTGATCTATGGTAGCGATTGGGGTCTTAAGTCTATGTAGACAGACTTGGGATTGGAAGGTTGTGGATTCAAACACTACAATTGTCACAAGTGTTGTATCCTCAAGTAAGAATATTTACTATGTATTGCTCCAAGAAGTGAATACATAAGTACTGGTTCCATCCTGGATGTGGGCTACATGTATAAGGAATTACATTGGAAATAAGGTTTTAAGCACTCTTTTACGATTTATCTTCAAAATATATTTTTTCACGTATGATTTCTACCTTTGAGAAATATAACAAAAATTAATAATCCATGATTTTTTATCATCGACCTCCATAACAGGCATCACAAATTAAGCTCTTTCAACAAAATGTTGAACTGTTCCCAGCACTTTATTCTTTCCCTAAGTCCTTGAATATTTTCTAGTAACTGATATTGCCATTATCTCCAGCTTAGATTGTCAATTAATTGACAGTTGCAGCTTCAAATTAAAAGGAAACCTTTGGTGTATTATTGATTAGTTGAAGAAGATCAAAGAGCTGCAAGTGCAGATAGATTTACCTGTTCTCTCCCATTGCTGTCCATCTCTACAGTGGGAGTTAGTAGTGTGCTGGTGAAGTGGAAATAATACCCCATTCTTATCCTTGGCCTCCTCAAGCACAAATTGATTGGGTTTAGGCTAAAAGAGTAGATCCACTGTGGATCTTGATCAGGATCTGCACAAGTAAGTGCTACTCACAGAAACAAAAATCACCAGTTACCACCTTGACATCGTCAATCAGCAAAAGGACTGAAGACTGAGCAATTTCCAAGGTGCTGCAATTACATTGTTAAAACCTATCGGGCCTCTTGCTATACAGTGCTCTTGTTTGCTGGGGTTCTCCTCTTCATCCCTTTTGGTCAATGACAGTACATAGTTTGCATAGTATTTTTTTATTTCATAGATATATTGTTGATATGAAGGCAAAGAACTGTATCTACACAGACAGAATATAAAGTGAGCAGTAACTTGTACAACTTGTTAAATGCCATTTATTAAATGCCATTTATATTTATCTTGTTCTTGTAGGTAATACTAGGTTTAAGGTATTCCTTAAACATCATGTTACATTTAAAAGTAAAATAGCCCATGTTTCGTCTTGATCTGAAGAAGTTTTAAAGATTTTTATTTTCTCCATCCTTAAGAACTGGTCAATAACCTTATAATATAATACTTGTGTAGGTTTAGTATTTCACCTTGCCATGAACGGACAGGCCTACATTCCATCAGTCATATGTGAAGTAAAGGAGCTAATATGACCATTATTGATTACTGCTGCCAATGGTAGAATAGGTGTGAGGAAACTGGAGATGGTTGTGAACACTACATGATCATTTCTTGTCTTCCTGCAGGCACCCTTGGTCATTGTGGGGGACATTCGGCCCACTGTTCCTGCCAGCAACCCTGCATAAGTCTTTAAAAGCCTACATAAAGTCTCTGTTTTGTCACACCCTGGAATGCTGGAAACACCATTAGGATGGGGTATGATTATATGTTAATGTGGGGAATAATGTTTCCAGCATGTAAAGGGTTAAACTGCCATCATCTCATATTAAGTTTTGGTGGGGCATTCCTTTTTTTTGAAAATCAGAATAATTAATCATGACCATCCAGTGAGGCTATCAGGGTTTTAAAGAGGTGGTGGGTTTAGACCTTAGAGGGGTTGCTGAGAAGAATGTCAGTCATTGTTGAGGTGATTGTAGTGGTATCAGAGAACATGGTTGTTTAAAGAAACTGGACACAGAGGTCGACACCAGGGGTCAAATTGTTGACCCTTGGGGTGTCTCATGCCCTCATGCTACCCTGACTTGGAATCAAGGGGCAATGGCTAGAGGCATAATGTCTTAGTTAAATGTCTTGAAATCACTCATTCATTTGACAGTTTTGACTGTTTCACTTGCAAAATATCAATTTGAAAGATTGTTTTCTGTGGCTTACAGAGTGATCTGAGCATAAAACATTTTCCCTTTGATGTTTCTATTTTAAAAGGAGTATGCTAAAGGGGTCTTTTATCCCAAGCTTATGGTTTGTTGATCTCTTTAAAGAAAACAAAACATTTTGTTCTATGTGTTTTGTTGTTTTTTTAGATAAAATTATGGCCTTGATCAAAAATAGTTCCTGGAACAAGGGACAGAATATTAGGTTTAGTGTCCCTGAAAATAAGTTCCTTGCAGAAACTAAGAATGTTTTTGCAAGCCCCTTGTGCATTGGAATTCACTAGCTCCAGAAACTGAATTATTAATTTCTTGTTCATGACAGAGAATAAAATTGAAACAATTCCATTGTTGAACCACTGCCTCTCTGCAAGCCATGTGTGTTTTTATGCATTAGACTATAATAGAGTCATAACACCAGGAAGAATTCTGGATCAGAATATCATGTGCAGTTACTTGTTCAGCCTGTTTTATGAGCCCACCATTGTCTGCCAATACATCTATACATGGTCTGTATTCCTGGCCATGCTGCAGGGGGAATGTCTCAGGCAGCCAGGATTTTAGGTAAATTAACCCACAGACTGCTGCCTTTGTTATTAGCCCATACTGAAGTCTTAACCAACTTGCTGACAACCACTTGCATGTACATACTTGACATGTCTAGAAACTGCACCAAACAGTTCAGATGAGAGTTGTTCTCTCTGGATCTACACTAGCATACATGTGATCTCTCCTGCTTTTGGAGGGATGCTCTCTTTTGTAAGGTTAAAAATTATTATAAAAAATGAGGAGTGTTTGACACATTTTCAGAAATCTCCCTACTTGGAAACATATAAATTCCTTCTTTGTTTATATGAAAATACCATATGAAAATCTCCCACTTTGCAAGTGGAAATCTCCAACTTTGGCCTCAGAAAAAGTTCACATGTATGCACTAGCTGTTATTACCTAAACACGGTATCTGACAGTTTGTATAAAGCATTATGCTTGTAACAAAATCATACCGCAATTAAGTCTGAAATTTTGGCATAATGTCTTTATAAATTTATTTTTTAGTCTTAGTAAAAACAATTAAGTTCATTTCTTGGACAAGGCAAATTTTGAAATAAACTGCTTTAAAGGTTGTTTCTTTTCAAGTTTTATCAGTAATTACATTAGGTGGTTTGTGCTAAAAATAGACATGAACGATGATGTAATGTAGTCTCGAAAGTAAGTGGTCACATGGTTTAATTCATTTAAAAATAGCTAACTTTGCAGCATGACTCAGATGTAGGACATCAATAACAGCATTTCCCAGGATAAGCCAAACTGTAGGTTGCTACCTTTAACCTGATCATGCCTAGCTTTGTTTAAGGTATGTTCTGCTGATGCCCAGACACAGACTAGGATGCTGACATCCTTGTGTAGGGTAGTACCTTGTTAACATGCCAGGGTAAACTTCTATAGGTCTATATGGTAGAAGTCTGGCTATGCTATAAATAGGACTCTGAAGTTAAAGCTCTGATGTTGATATCTATATTTAGTTGAAGTCCCCATCTACTGATGCCCAGACACAGACTAGGATGCTGACATCCTTGTGTACGGTAGTACCTTGTTAACATGCCAGGGTACACTTCTATAGGTCTATATGGTAGAAGTCTGGCTATGCTATAAATAGGACTCTGAAGTTAAAGTTCTGTTGTTGATATCTATATTTAGTTGAAGTCCTCCCCATCATGTTAACTTATAGATTTGGAAAATATAGAAATTTTTGGCAATATTTCATGATTGGTACTATATATCCATTGAGATAGTGTTATAAACAGCCTTTTACTTAAATTAAAGTAACAGTTCTGCAGCAGTTTTGCCAGAACAGGGGTCAAATACTGTTACATGTATTAAGATTCCACCTTTAACAACTATTGAGTACTGGTTTCAAGCACATGCATGTGGTACAACTTACAGGTAAACAATTAGACCATTATTTGATTGGTCATTTTGAATACATATTTTATTGTGAAGTTCTTATGTCTCATGTTATATAGACTGACTTCTGCACAGCTTTGATATCGATTGCAACAGTCTACTGTTGGTAAGGTATATGTGACATGTAATTGAGTTTATTATGCAGCTAACATTTAACTTTTTGATTTATTAAAAATCATAATTTTGATAATATATATAATTATTTAACGAGAAGGTAAAGTTATGGTTGTGGTTCCCATTTATTATAAGAAAAATCAAGTAAAGGTGGAGAGTTAAAATAAATATGAAATTATTCTTTTTTTTTTAAGATATACACAAGCTTCATGTTTTTCTTCCAACATGTAATTTACTAATTTTCATGTTTAAGTATAAAATTTGATATTAAAATGTATGTGCAAAACACTTTTATTGGACTTTCAAATGTACCATGAAATTTTAATTTATTAAATTTTGCCTTTTTTGCAGGGATAATTTTACAGCATGTGTTTTATTTTGATAAATAAATAAATAAAATGAAAATTTATTTGATACAGGTGAAAGTTTATCAGTGTATACCGCACACAATTCTTTAAAGATTGTGTCAAATTTCATAAATTGAATCTTATTTAAGTATGCAGGCATGATATGTGAGTCACGTAGCCTTTATAAGTTGATAATTCAGTAGTCAGCATGTCTCATGTCTTGTTAACCCTGAGGATTCCCCCTGATTAATACACTGTACCATGCAGTCACGCCTGGGGAAAAGTTTGATACCTGATCCCAGACCTTCCATAGCCTCCCAGGACCTAAATGTACAAACAAGGGCACCCTGGGTCTAATTTATTGATGCACCATTTTCATTTTCTCTGCCACATCAGGCCTTAAATCTTCCTGTAGTTACCAAGATTTATTCAAAGTTTTATTCGCTTACACCTGTTCTTGCCATGGCTATTTATTTCTTGACTTTATCTGTCGCCCTTGCATTCTCCAGTGATTATTTCAAACTCCTTTATTAACTGCACTGCATTCTCTAGTTTGTTGAGCTGCCCAATATTCTTTACAGTTATCTTTATGCTGTTGGCCGACTGTATATACCTCATTTCACCCTTGTCTACTGTTCTAAAGTAGCAGTGTACCAACTGCCACAGAGGACTCTCCTGCTCTATTATTATTATTGGCTAGGGAAAACCCTGTAATGGCTGTGGTCTAAAATGGTATAAGTAGACACAAGCAAGGAGACCTTGTTGGGAGTAGAAGGTAGAGGGCTTGAGAGTTGAATTGGACAAGTCAGGCTGATAGTCTGGGATGTCACTGACCAATGAAGACAAGCACTCATAACAGTTAATAGCAGTGAAGGAAATACCTGTGTTCTAATTGGAATTTTAAAAAAATGAGATTAGTGAAAATGTATACTACCCCTATTTGGATGGAGATGTAACTCTAGAGACTATTGTATTGTATCGGAGTGTCGATAACTGAGGGGGGGTGGATAAAAATACAGTCTTCGGGACTAAGATATTAGTGGAGGGATAAGGATGCAGTTAATCTCGTGGGTGAAATAAAATATGTGTTTTTGTTGGACATGCTTGAAATACATTGATACCTCCATTTAAGTCTGGCCTCTACAGTGGTAGAGACAGGGAGGAGTCTGTGGTTGCTTCGTAAATCATTGGAAACAAGCATTCTGATTGGATAAAACAGGAAACTGATTAGAAGTGTATTAGAATTTCACGAACAAGAATCAGATATTGTCTCAAAGTAAATAATAAGGAAGTGTTGGATAAAAATGATTTTTATGGATTTACTTGAAAATGACAAAAAATGATTGCAAAAGTTTGCGTATCTTAAATTGTTAGTAGGGAAAAGAAAATTGTATCCCAAAATATTGACTGCTCTACATATTTCCACTGGAGATAAACTTACAGTTGAATGTGACCCTCTCAGAGAAAGGCATCTTTGGAACTTGAAACATTGTTTCCTTTCTTCTTTCGTAAAGATACGCGATACAGACACTGTGACATGATAATGCGATTTGATTGGTTATTTTCGTTGCTAGGCTACATGACACTGTTCCAGCAGCTGTAGTGTCAGAGAGGATCTTAAGACGTTAACAACGTCGAAATGTTAATAAAGTTACTCTTACCATGTGTCTGATGACTTTATGGTACTAACATAAAGGAAGCGTTCTTATCTTTTTTGTCTTTGGATATAATTTTCTTTTGGATGTTATTTAGGTAAAGACAATGATCGACTAAATGTGGAAAATATATTATTGTACGATTGGATTATACCTGGCCTCCTTGGCTGAAATGTCTTTCTTGGATTTAAGTATTGGGTATGTATCTTTTTATACTATTTTTATTCTCATTATTTGAGCAAGTTCTATTGAATCTTGGATAAATATCTTTTTAGTTTAAATTTGGCTGTTTAATAATTAAACTTTTTAATTAATTTGGAACATATTTGATACCAGAGCCCATTTTCATGCTCTACAATAACCACAATTAATAGCAAAATCATTGAGAGGAGTGAAAATATTAATTAAATGTACATTCTAAACTAATTGCTTTACACATGCCCTCTGTATTTAATACAAAATAGGGATCCTTAAAAAAAATAATTTTTTAATAAATAATTCAAATAATACAATGCATTACTTTGTAAATTGTGCACACAAAAATCATTGACATTAATGCTGGCTATTATTAAATATTCATTAATTTATTACTTGAACATGGGTTACTGTTTGTTAACACATTAACGGAAATGCTCCCTGTTATTATACTGGCAGTCGAAACAAGGGTTTATGCACTTGCATATTATTCATTTCATCAGCGAACTTTACAATAATATCTGCATATATTTAGTCTTTTTGAACAGATTACCAATTACTTGATTCAATAAGACAATGCAGTCTTAATTGTAAACACTTGAAGGAAAAAAAAGCATCTAACCAAAATTATTGGAAATAAAATTCTGTAAATAAATTTATCATCATAATAGACACGGCTGTGCTTAATAATTTGCATCAATGAAGTAGTCAAATTTACAAAAAAAAACAAAACAAATTTCATAATTGTTTTGTACCATTTTTGTAAAAAGAGAGCAAAAATACTTTTGAAAAATGTCATTGTGTATTAAAAATGTCATACAAAATGTCATTGTGTATTAAAAATGTCGCTTAAAAAATGTCATTGTGTATTTAAAAAACACATCAAGTGTGTATAGACATTTTGTTCTGAAACATAGAGCAAAAACAGCCACTCACTAAGTTGAGTTGTAATTAAACTAGAACATGGTCATGAATGTATGTCTAGTCACATATCGTATAAAACATTTGCAGTTATAAATAATTGCCGCCCTGCATCCATAAACACTGAACAATTTTAAATAGATTTGAGGAGTCTGATTGTCCTAAACAGACAACACTCAGGTTCTTTGTTGTCCTGCAATGCTTGAACTTCATATATAAATATGCGCATCTATATTAAATACAGCAGAAAGTCATCACATAAAATGCTTTTCCTCTTTTACCGAGCATAAACAATATTTTTTTCATCTACCTTAAAAAAACTGTTTACATTCACATTAGCAGCTTTTTATTAAACTGTGTTTATCATTGACAAAATATTTCAGTTTCTATATATTTGTATATTTGTCATCAATTTTTTTCATATTTTTCTTTAATCAGCTTTAGTAATTTAAGTAGTTGGTAATACAACCTACCAGTATATGAGATAATGTGATGCTTTCAATTTTAAATAATTAAATATTTTAAAATTATGCTTTAATTTAAACTTAATTGCAAATTTTTGCTTTATCATATTAAAGGAAAGTGTTTACTCGTTAATTTATATTAATGAAGCATCTGTCTGTCTGTTTGTGTTTGTTTGTGTTATAGTGTAATTAGAAGAAAATATTTTCACAAAGCTCTTTAGCAGAATCCATTAATGTTTAAGTTTATTGACTATTTGAATTCAAGGAATAAAGTAGAACTTGTGAAATTATCTATGTTTGTTAAAGATGCTCTTGATTTAAGAAATACTATTCTAAATGTTAATAGTTAATATGAACTTGTTGTGTTCATCCTCATACATGTTTTACGATCTTACATGTTTCACCTGTAATTATGTGTTATACTGTTACTGTATAACTATTCACATGACATTACTATATTTGTAATATTGTATATGGAGAAGACAATGTACCTTGTACACGTCTTCAATAAATTATGTTCTGTTCTGTTCTTAAGTAAAAATAAGTGGGGATGTACAAAAATAGTAAAATTTGGGTTATCTTTTCTGCTGTAAATACTACACTTGTGAGAGGATGTTAAATGTATTAATGACATGATTGAGAACAAGGGGGATCTTCTTCACTAGAACAAATGCTATCTCCCTGTTTAATTTGGCATTTCCAAACTTCAGACACATTGTAGCCCCTGCATAGTCAACAATTTCAGTTTTAAAAATGATTTAAATAATCAATAGTATTTTTTACACAGAGTCACAAAATGCATCTTAGATTTATTTATTTTTTTAGATTATCTTGACATAGTTTATATTGTGGGCCAGATAAATATAGCATTTAAAATATTACATTTATTACAATATTTATTTTAAAAGAGAAAAATATTTACTAATAAAAAAATAATTTTTAGGTCATAAATTTAAACTGTATATTTATATGTATATCAGTATCGGACTGTATATTTATATCATTTATATGCTTAAATGGCCAGAAAATTCATGGCCATTGGTTTATAATGCCATATCTGGTTAGGTTTAGTAAAATGAAAAGGTTAAGGTATGTAGACAGCCCTGTATGAATGAGATATTTATTTTACACTAATGCCTGTAAAATAATGAAAGTCTTGGCAAATAATCACTCCTTTTAAGAAAGCAGTAAATGTTCTTTTTTTTAGCCAGTGAAAGTTGAAACATCACAAAAAATGCCACATTAAATGTAGTGTCATTCTGTGTTATTTAAATTGTGCTCCATGAGTATAGTTTAATTAATGTTTCAGAAGCTTGTTAAGACAGGGGTAATATATTAGCTAACATCAAAGGCTACAGGTGTTGGATTCTCTGTATACTGGCTAGTCCGGCTCAAAGCCTTCCTTTCAACTCTACAGACCTGGTCTTCAGATGCCTACACATGTGGCTAAATCTGGGATTTAACTCTCTCTGATTTTGATTAAATTGATTTTTTTCTTCGCAAGTCTCGTCGAAATCAAAGCTATAGGTTACACTATATTTGTGCATGAGATGTACATTAATGAAACAATAGTTGGGTTCAAAACAGATCTCCTTGAACAAAAATAATTAATTGCAAAAAAAAGAAAATTGATCTGACAAATTGCATCTTTGACAGTAAAAGCAGTCCCAGACAAATACACAGATAACTACAACAGCAACAACTGCAGCAACAACTGCAGGAACAACAACACTTCTTTGTCTCTATTGCAGGATATGTTTGTTTTTGTTATGTAAGAGAAATTTTGACACTGTATGCTAGCATAAGAGATTTCCTGTAGATGAACCATGCAGCCATCAGGGGAATGCAATCAATATACTCTATAGTGTCGACAGAAAACAATGCTTCCCTACAATAGACCATTATCTATGCACCTTCCAAGGAAACAGTTCAAACTCAGCCTCACACCGCAATAAAACATTGCAGGTTAGGTAAACTTGGTTTGTTTTAATTATACAAACGACAGTGTCTACAGGTGTGGCATTTAAATTTAAATGTGTTTCATTTTTTCTGATGTTTTATCAGTGATGTTATTGCTCTTAAAGTTAAATCCCATGCTGCCTGAACACATTGTATCGTTAATGAGAGCTGGCTTTAGTCTAACACATTTTTTTTAAAAGGTATTAAAACTTCGGAAATTGACTGCTTGTGCAAGTTTGTCCTTTAATTTAGAGCCAACAAAATCAGTTCTTAAAACACTTTGTACCCATGTGCTTCTTTGTTAGATAAACATTACATTTTTTGCTTCTTTTTCTTTATGCCAATTTCTTTTTTTTCTTATACTTTACCTGTTTCTCACAAACTTAATCTTCTCTTTCTATCTTTGGCTCTCTTCTCTCCTTCTCTTTCTCTCACTGACTCTTTCATTCTTTCATTTGCTCTTTGCCATCTTTTTTTTCCCCACTCAACCACTATCAACATTTTGTCATGCCTCATTCTCGCTTATTTCCTTTGTAAGAATAACAAAAATCATCTAATTTTAGTTGATTAAAAATGCTTTCAATATTTTCCATATATTTAATAATCATAACTGCCTTGAAGTAAGTTTCATTCTATTTTCTAATTGAAATGATTAAATTTTAATTATTTAGGAAAAATATTTACCTTATATAAAGAACCTTGCTATTACAGCGACAGTTTAATGTAGGAATAGACTCAGATCATCCTATTGTTCTATTTGGATATAAACTAGTTTCAAGCAGCAAAAAAAAGGTAAATCTATATAATTAAATGTTAATGTCACCCTACAAAATTACAAGACTATCTTGTAATGGACAAGATGTTGACATTTAATTTGCTTACAAGAAATAATATTTGAATCCATTACCCATTGTTGTTCAACAAAGTTTTGCTGTTTTAAAACATTTTTAAAACAAATTAAAAAAAATTGACCAGCTGTGTCTGGTTCACATTAAGTTTGTATAATGAGTAAGAAGTGTTATAATTTAAAAAAAAAATATTTTTAAATATGAAAGAAAAAGAAATGTACAAGTAGACAATAAATGTCCAAAGTACCTTGTTAACTAATAAATGTTACAATATATTCATCACACCATTGCAATAAAAGAACCATAAGAGATATAAAAATCAAACTGAAATCAGTTAAACCACATGCCTGCACGACTAAAGAAGAAAATCTAGGTCAGTATAAAATTACATTTTGTCCAATAAAAACCTAACAGTACAGTTTCTGTATTTGCCAGTGGCTGTTAGCATTTAAATGCTTTATCAATTAAAAATCCTGTCTCTCTTCACCAAAGAATAAAATCTCTATTCCATTATAACAATAACAGATGATTCAGAAGATGAAGGATATTTTTTTATTCTTGCCAATTAAGTGTTTCCAACATGTGAGCTCATGACTTGTATTCATCTTCATGTGTAATTACTTCTGTAATAAACATTTCTTTTACTCGATCAGGGCAAGAACTTTTACGTGTGGACATATTCCAGCTAACCTGCAGTGTGCCAGTGGTTCTACCCAGACATAATTCTACATTCTTCCTCAATCAATTAGCTGGACGTTGCCAATATCACCAAAGGTGTGGGTCAGGGAGGGGTGGGAAGGTGTGATGTAACATAAAACAACAACATTTCTTTTATTATCTTTATTCTTTTATGTTATTCAGTATTTTCTTGTCTCGCAAAGGTAGTAAACTGAAGTACTAGGGACTTGGCAGCAAATATTGCAGGTCCTGATGGTTAACATGTATCTACATCAATACAATTATTTCCATATGCCGGATAAAAAAAAAATGAGCTTGCTCATCAAGATCTACACTATTTGTACCTGGGTCTCCAGTAATTGATCTGGTTACCTTTACCAAGACTCCTGAAGAACAAGATTTGTAATGTACACAATTTATCACAATACCAAAATGTCACAAATTGCAAAATAATTTAATGTAAATATTTGATACTATTCAGTAAAAGAAGGGTATTAACAAATGAAGTAGGATCAGGGTTAATTGCGGGACCAAATCACCTGGAACTAGGTAATTAGCGTTAATGGATAATCTTGTGTGATCACATTAATACATATTGGGACTCAATCTGAAATCATATGTACATTTTATTATCTAGATACATACATTTACAACCATTAATCAACTGATACTGCTCAACCATTGTTTTTCAACCATGAAGCCCTAGAGACTTGATAACAAATATGTTTAACCACTATACAGGTACAATCCTAAGACGTCTGATGGATTTTTCCCAAGTTTACACTGTACCATTGTTTTTAAATTACTAATGTGGTGCAGATATAAGTTAAAAAAGAGTCCTGACCAAAGCCATTTAGGGTCTGGACGTTTACCATCTTCGTTTGATCTGTTTACTCAATTTCGATTTATGAAGTCAGGCCCAACTTTTACAAGACAGTTCAAGTGGCTGTCCTCTTGAAACTTTCTTCTTAAACCATGACTGATTTACCAGTAATCTATTAGGGACAATTAGGTCTCCAGAGGTCAGGGTATACTTGATAATCAGCAATCAGTTAGACATATTCCTTTGTTCTTATCTTGAAATATTAACACATGAACTGTAGGTCCTGCTAGCATGAGTCAATCAAGCGATTGAATAAGTTGTCATAACTGTGACAGGGTCTTTCAGTCCTGGCACAGTGTAAACAAGGAGAGCACAAATACCCTTATCCAAACCATTTTGACTATTTCTGACTTGAGCCATTGATGTTACATTTGTATTGATAGGGTGGCATGGCATTCAGTGAGGGTATTGAGACGAGACTGTAACATGGCTATAAGCAGTGCTAGAATAACAAAAAACGTGCTCCCATAATCTGACAAAGGTGTCATTACGTGGCACAAAACAATGCCAGTGTTTTAGAGCGGAAAACATTTGCCCCACCGACTTATTGTTCAGCCTGTGTGGCATCTTGCACTGACTTGATCGAACTAGAGATCCCTTCCTTAGCCATCCTTTTAAGGCTTTCTTGTATGTTGTTAATGGGTTTTTTATAAATTGTAAAACAATGTAAACTATTGGATCTTTTATTTCAGCATACAGCTTGTCCATTTTGGGCAGAATGGAACTTTCACATTTATAATATTAAGACATTGTCCCCTGCAGTACTTGTGTAAAAGATGGTTTATAAGTGTTACACAATCTTTTTTACGGGACGAAAAAACAGGATTGTTTTCTTGTGAACAAAAAATAAAAAAGCAACAAATAATGAAAGTGGGGTGAGTTTAAGTAATAAAGGGCCACATTAGCTTAATTGTTTGTTGTGTTCATGAAACATTGGTTTTATTGACTTTTAAAATCATTACCTCTAGATGTATTTATTGACATTTTGATTTTCCTCTTGACTACATTTTTAAATGCTGGAAACAACTATCAACCAACTTGAGGAAAGAAACAAACAATCAGCTAAAAGACAGAACTATCAACCAACTGGAGGAATGAAACAAATAATCAGCTAAAAGACAGAACTATCAACCAACTGAAAGAACTGTTGACACAAGTTGATGGAACCTACAACCAACTATTAGATAGAATATGACACAAGTTGATAGAACCTACAACCAACTATTAGATAGAATATGACACAAGTTGATAGAACCTACAACCAACTATTAGATAGAATATGACACAAGTTGATAGAACCTACAACCAACTATTAGATAGAATATGACACAAGTTGATAGAACCTACAACCAACTATTAGATAGAATATGACACAAGTTGATAGAACCTACAACCAACTAGAAGATAGAATATGACACAAGTTTATAGAATCTACAACCAACTATTAGATAGAATAAAACTATCAACTAGTAGATTGATTTAACAACCAACTCGTAGATGGATTATACAACCAGTAGGTTTAACTAAACAGAATATTCTCTTCAAGGTTGATAATTATCAGTATATTACATAATAAACAATGTAAACAAGTTAAATTATGCAGAAAACCCACACATACTTGTGGTTTGTGCCAAATCATTTTCATTTAACCTTGCATAAGCTAACCTGTAGATTAAAATGCCTGATACATGGTGAATAATACTGTCTTAATTACTTGCTACGTTTGTTTGATTACTTGAGTCATGTTCGTGGGTAATCTTTTCAATAATGAAATTCTAATTTATCTGACCTTGCATGATCAATTAATATATGGAGTGATGTGTGTGTTTGTTTAATTGAGTGAAAAACAGAGAGCCATTTACTTTAGTTGAAGAGAGCAAGGTTTTAAGTTGAGTGAACAATGTCTGGGTTACAAGTTTGCTTTTCTAGACGAGATCCAGATTGATTGGAGAGTTAGATATTGTGACATACCAGGCCTGTAATTGTACCACCTTCCATCTCCAGCCCTACTGACTCCTTTCTGAAGATGTAGATGGTCTCAAGACATTCACAAAACACATACCATTATAGGGTCATGACTAATCATGTTCATAAGTAGGTTTGACCAGGCACATGAACTGCTTTAATTTGCTAGAAAATATGCAATACTGTTCCATGCCAAGGTGTTTTTTAAGCATTAAGAATAATCGTTTTCCCCTTGAGACTGTCCTTGAGATCATTCTCACTTTGCCCCATGAGTTTGTCCTTACTTTTATTTCCCACTGAGGTCATCCTCACTTCACCTCTTGTGGTTGTCCTCACTTCCCCTTGTGGTCATCCTACTGTTCCTTGATCATGTTCACTTCCCCTTGAAGTCATCCTTACTTCCCCTTTAGATCGTCCCCTCTTTGAGGTCATCCTTACTTCCCCTTGAGGTCATCCTACTGTCCCTTAATCATTTTCACTTCCCCATGAGGTCATCCTTACTTTCCCATAACACGTCTGCTCTTGAGGTCATCCTTGAGGTCATCCTTACTTCCTCTTGAGGTCATCCTTACTTCCCCTTGAGGTCATCCTACCTTCCCTTGATCATTCTCACTTCCCCTTGAGGTCATCCTTACTTCTTCTTAAGATTGTCCCCTCTTGAGGTCATCACTGAGGTCATTCTAACTTTCTCTTGGGGTCATTGTTACTTCCTCTTGAGGTCATCCTCACTGTTATTTCTTGTTTGTTTAAATTGTTTAGCTATTTTTTTTATATAATTCTAACTAAGTATACTTATGTAGAAGAATAAAATTAATTAAAGAATTGCAGCCCTTCCTACATTCTCCCCATGCAAAACCCTTTACTGTTGTTATATTTATTATGTACTTTACTTATATCCAATTTCACTGTCTGTCCTTTTATAGTCTGAAGACTGGCTATTAGTGTATGTTTACAGCTGTACAAGTGAATATGGGTGTATTTTGAGGTTCAGCGACAGATTTTTGCTTCCATTAATTTGCATACAAAAACCTTTCTGTTAGTATCAAGTTTAATGGGACAGTAAATTATTATATAGATGATTAAATATCACATTGGATATTGTTCAAGGTATGCAGGTATGATTTATGTGTTTGTTTAGCATTTTGATTTTTTTTGCAATTGCTTTGCACTCTGCTTAAATATAATCAGGAGAGACACAATGCCTTAGCAGAAGCATTAAAAGTGTTGTTTTTTTGTTTGAGACTAAAATGTCTTTTAAGTCCAGCAGCCAAGATATGTGATTTTATATAATGCCCCTAATGTCTTTAGGAAAAAACTTCTTAAGGACAGGTTTACAAAAAAAAAGGACTTTGTAAAATTACTCATCATGTTTTTTGTTGTTTTTTTTTAATTTTGCTGAAAGGTAGGCAAGCTATACGTGTATACAAGAGTTTGTTATGAGCAGGGTGTTTTATATTAATATCATTTAAAGGTAGGAGGGCAATATGCAAGAGTTAGTGAGTGCAGAATGTCACTAATAATAAGGTTGTTTAAAGGTAGGCAGACAAGATAGAAAGGTTTAGTAAGTGCTCTTTCTGTACCTTGGTCCTTAAAAATATAATAAATTGGAAAACGACAGCGATCAGTGTAGTGTCTGCTCTATCATCTCGAGTGATTTATTGATAACCCATCTTTTCCATATTATTCTTGAGGATTTAGTGAAACATGCAGGATATTTGCAGAGGTGATGACCCATCCAAGATAAGGGGATTATTGGCATGTTTTCTCAAGGATTTGCTATGAAAACATCAAAGAACAAACATTGTGACTTTTGTTTCAATTAAGAAATATTGACATCACAAAAGCTTATAGATGCAGTGTAAAAACAGTGTTATTTAGTCTTTTCCATTTTGTCTGCACAAAAATAGAAGAGGCTTGAACCATGTTATGTTATTGTATTTTCATTGATGCATATCTAATATATTAGTCTTTACATTTTTAGGTCACTTATTTTATGGTTCTTTTTTTAAATTGTCTTAGAATGCTACAATTATCATGAAGTTTTGTGCTCATTTTTTTTTTAAATTTCCACAAGCATTATTGAAATGAAAAAAATAATTGCCAGTTATTTATTTTTTCTTATAAACTGTTGTAATAATGAGCTACTTGTGTACATGTTAATTAACTATCTGTTCTGACAATGTAAATTCATTTCTGCATTTTCAGTGAAATAGAATTATTAAAATATGAAATGTAAAAATCCCTGGTTACCAATGAATCAAGCTGCTACTCTCTAAAGAAGGGATTTGTATTGTTCTGGTCGATAGCAAAACTGCCATTGCCTGTATGTCACAACTATGGGTAAGTCTTTCAGTCTGATCCACAAAGCAATTCCAGTTCATGAATCAATATGTTTGTATGTATTTTTATGAGATAAGTCAGCTGTTCTTTGAGATAAAAACCAATAATGTGGCCCTAGGGTCACATGCTTTCCTCCCTCCATAATTGGCGAGTAATTTGCAAAGGGAAGTTACTCTACAATATTGATTCCATATGCACTTTAAGGAGTATTACTGCAATTGTCTTTTCTAAGTTTGACAAGTAAATGTTGAAGTCTATTTTGTAAACAGGTTCTGTAAAAAGATGTAATGATTAAATGACTTTGTGTGGATGTCTTTGAGTTTCATATTTTAACTTATAAGTATGTGCCTCATTTTCCTTAATATCTGCTGTAGGCATCTTTAGCACCATGCACTTCAGATGTCATCTTTCTACAAAACCTTCAAAAGTATGATTTGCAAGCTAGCAACAAAATATGGACAACATTTTCTCAAGAATCAAAGTGTAGCAACATGAAATTAGTATAAAGCTTTATTGATATTTTAAAAAACCCAAACAACCTTAAATATGGATGTTCCTGTTAAAAGTGTTTACACAAGATAGTATATGATAAAATATATAGACATTTAACAGAGACTCCATAAAAAACAGATGTGTGAACATTTTAACTTTTTAAACAAGGAAAATGAAATGGAAATCTTGAGATATTTGTCTTATCATGTGGAATGCAGGCTGATATTTAAGATATAGAAGACTGGTATACTTCTATATTCTGTTTACCTCCTAGATGGACTGTGTGTGCCAGCCAGTCAAGACAGAGACAGTTTATGAGGTGCTGGCTGCCACATAAGCAGTCATGAACAAAATGAAAAAGGCAAAATTTTAACTTTCCTATTCCCTTTCTCTCTCTCTCTCTCTCTCTCTCTCCCTGACCACTATCTTCAAACTGACTCAGACATGCTTCTACTTAGTGTATTCTGGATTTACTGAAACAATGGCTGTACTTCACATCAAGGGTCATGTAGTACCTTTACTGATGGAGAAAAACATAAACAATGCCAGGCAGGAATAGATATCTATTGAAGATAGTTACTAAGGATAATACCTTAATTTATTTTTTGTGTCATAATACTGTTTTGAACAGTAAAATGTAAAATCCTTTATGTTTAATTACAATACCCAGCATGCTATAGATTATTGAGAAATTGAGAGGTTGGCCTTGCTGTAAAAGATGTATGTTAATTGCTTTCAGTAATTCTCAGGGGTATTGCTTCTACCTTGTTAGCAAGATATATGTTATTTAATTGTTTTTGTCCTATAATTGACTACCTTTAAAATGGATAGAAGGATTGAAAACTGGAACAATAGGTTAACAGCTTTGTTACCTTCTGCCATCCAGTATTAAGCCTAGAATAAAGCTGTATTGTTCCTGTGTATGTGAGAGATACATAAATGAATTAAATGTTCATATTGTATGAATAAACCCTATCACACTGGCTTCAGTTTTTAGTTACCTCGTTTACATTATGACGGATTTAACAATGACTGGTCTGAGGGAACTTTAGACTTGTCCTAAATAATTGATAGGCCTGCGTCTGGCTCTGGCATTGGTTATAATTTGATATTGGGACTATGTATTTCGTTTCATTTGCCACTGAAAATTGTAGGTTGTTTTTTTTCAAAACAGTAAATAGTGTTTGGGATTGTAAATATTTAGTCAGGAGAAAGTATTTGTTTTGTTTTTTACTTTTAGGAAGAAATAACTGCAGAAATACTATTTCTGGATGGCAAATGCAAATGTTGTACAGTACTTTGAAATGTGCTAAGAATTTTGAAACACATCATGTTGTGTATTAGAAACTAAACAATAAGACTGACTTTGTTTTAAGTTGTCTGGAAGAAGAGGTATTGAATGTGTACATAATCTAGTAGGCACTTTTGGTAGAAGTAAGATTGAAACAATGTTTGGATGCAAATAATGTTTGGATGCAAACAAAGCTGATATGCAAATAATGTTTGGATGCAAATAAAGTTAGCTTGTTTTAAGTTGATACTTGAAAGAAATATCTTTACTCTTCCACCATAACTTAAAAAGTGTTGTTTTTTTTCTTACAACATTTGAGAAAATGGAGCACATCAATTTTTTTTTCTTTTTTCTTTTTTTTAGCAAATTGAATGTCTGCATGAGTTTACCATATGTTTACAGTATCAGCAGTACTATCTAGATCCAAGGAGTGCAATAAACACAAGTTTGGTGGGTTTTACAGGAATATTATCTCACTTGATGGCAGATCTAATAAATCAAGATCAACATGTGCCCTGAATCAGGGATGGGCATATCAAATATTCTCATACAAACATGAGGTTTATTTTAACTGCAGGTTTATTTTATTTACAAAACAACAAAAAAACAAACAACAAAAACCAACCACAACAGACTTATAATGATGATTTCTGATTGGCTGACATCTAATATTAACCATTTAAACTGCTTTGAAAGTAACTGATAATTAGTTACCTTACAAAAAGCACACCTCAGGTTTATATACAAAAGTAACAATGCATTTGATTGGTACTAAAATATGGTAAATAGCATGTTAATCAGTACCCATGCTCGGTAAAGTCATAAGTTCATCCTCTTTAGATTATCTCAACTTAGTATTTTGTCAAACCTTACCCTATTGCCTGTATTGACAAACTGGTTTTTTTGATGATCTGACATCTTTATCATCTGATGACATCTTTGGTGATTATTAAACTGCATGTCACACACCTATCACAGCAGAATGAAGCAGACAGACTGGGACAGCCCCAGAAAGGAGTCATACAGTCTACACTTAACCTACCCAGAGGCACTTACACTTGTAAAGCTATCAGTCCATGTAACATGGCGAATCCATGGCTTGTACCCTAAACCTTTGGTATCCATTGGACTCCTTCTCTGATACGGAGAAGTTTCAACATAAGGAATTCATCCCCAGCTGGCTAGAGGTTCATCCATGGGTTTATCCTGGGATGTTGTTAATGTTTTCTTGTTTCATTAATTTCAGAATTTTCTAAATGATATAAGCTGTTTGTGCACTATAAACCTCTCTTAAAATCTCTTCTCCATTCTTTAGCAGTGAGCATTCAGGGGCAGACAATTATAATGCTATTTAACAATTTTGAGTGCACTTGCATATACTGCTTACTGGTCCTGCTTTGTACATATTAATCTGGCCATTAAGCAAACAGTGTAGCTTTGTATCATTCCCCTTCTGTTGGTTAGTTGTCTGATCAGCATCTCTACTAAGTGCATCCAAGTCACTGGTTCCAGCATTACTTTTTCACTTTAGCAAATGTGTAAGAATTAAAACAGGCCCCTAAAAAATGTTTTGTTACTGAAATACATTGCAGAAACCATTAATGATTAATATAGCCATGTCCAGCTATTTTGGTGGAGAAAGACTTTAGACTTATTTCTGGGTAGAACCACTGGTGCACCCAGGCTGATATGTATGTTGCCTGTAAGCTGGCGACATTTGTTTTCATAAACTTGATTTGGGACAATTCGGGTCAAACCTTGCCTTAACCATTTTTGATGTGTAAATTACTTTCAAAGAGATTTCAAATAATTAAAGAGGATGAAGCAATATAATGGTACACATACACATAGGGAATAGTCACTGAATAAGACCCACAGATGCATTGTCAGCATCTAGCTGGTACATTTGTCAATTAATTTTAATTACTGTAGTTTTACCTCAAACAATCTTCTTTTGTTTTTTCTGATTTACTTAGATTTGGCTTTTTCCATATCCATATTGTCTGTAAAGGTAGCTCTAAGTGGCTGGGAAATTTGAATATGATAATGTAATGGTATAATGTTTAATTGTTTGTGATCTGTACTAATTTAATTCCTTTTTAATGACAAATGAATTGAGACAAACATTAAATAAAGGCGTGCTTATTAATGGTCATTTATACCCCATTAATCCTATATGGTACCATTTGAATTTGCATAAAGGTAATTGACTACTTATAGGTAAAGGCCCATCAAAACTCATATAAATACTAAAAAACTGTTTTAAATGAAAATACTCTATATTATTAGAGTTATTATATATACATAAAGCAATACTAATGGTAATTATCCAGTTCTGTAAACATAGTTGTTCTATATTGAAACCAAAAAGCAGCATGTGTTATTGTTGATGATGGTGACGATGATCATGTCCAGGGCTGGGACTGGTTGTCATGGTATCTATTGTTGTGGAGTGGGTGACCGCTGGCCACACATGTCGTGTCTAGGACCTGTCACTGACCAGTCGAGGACATCTGGGGGATATACCAGCCACTCATACATCATACCTGTCACTCACAATTAATTAGCACTCATCACTTTACAAAAACAGCAGCTAAAAAAAAGAAGTAATTCTTTTCCATGTAAGGCCTTTTTTTTCACATTAGCTAAGCCATACATACTTTATCTCGCAGACCAGCAGTTTTCATTTTTATTTTTTTCCCCCCAGTCCATTATTATGTTTATATAAATTTTTAACATTTAAATTTCTTTTTCTTTAAAATTTCAAATTGTTTAAAGGTCTTATTTATGAAGCCACCCTTTTCCTCATGATGAACATTGTTTAGATAAAAAGATTTTATTGAGGAAATTAGGATTTTACAATAAACAGTACTATACAGACCAGTACAGCCCAAAAAAAAAAGGGTTGCTTGAGACAGTGACAGTGGTCAGTGGTCACTATGGTCAGCCATACATCTCAGCTGTCAGTTGTGATTAATTTAAACCAGACAGGTATATTGGGTCCTTATTAGACACAAGATTTATGGTCATCTTGACTGACTACCAGCACAACTGTCAATCAGCCGTTAGCCTCTGATGTGACTTGTATTCATAATTGTTCAGGCTCACCCCAGACTGGCTGGGTCTCTGCTGTCAGTAACAATTGTAGTCATTAATAAAGATCAATCCTAAATATCTGTCCTGCAATCTCTATTATAAATGTTGTATTGAAATATTATATTGTTACTGGGACCAAGATACATTTATTTAGTTTAACTACTTGCCAATTGGTTAAGTTTCACTGACCACTCACGTCACAGAATAATTATAGCCTATCATGTTTATAGCCATTTTATTAGGACAGTTTGTAGTTTATAGATAGCATTAAAGGTATCAGTTTCAGATGTATCCTATTTGGTAGATTGAATTAAGCTGTTTTTCAGTGGTTAACTGGAAACCTAGGGTTGTAGCTGTCCCTGAGAGCATGAGCTCTAGAAAAGCCATATGTTCTAGTTTGTAGACACACTAAATAAACCTACTATACCAAACATATGTTGGTTATGTTTTAACAATTATTTAAGAGAGATTTATATTGTTGTTTGAGTAAACACTTTTGTAGATCAGTTAGTACAATGGCTTGTCATTGGCCATCAATATTTCATAGGATGAAAGCTTAATCATTAGGCTCAGTTTTCTTAAATGTGTTATAATATACAATTATACCAGGTATATCAAATGTATAGTATAAATGGTATTTTATTGTAAAACATATTTTAAGCAAATTTCAGTTTTAGGTGTTTGATGGTTTGGGGTCACTTTTTCATAAATATTATAGGTTGCTACTTATTTTCCTACTTTGTGATTGTAAATTCAGGTTTAGGTGACATGTTTGTGCTCCAAATTTCTGTTTTAAATATTTAAACACTATCAGATCCTTCATCAGAATGATTGTGGAAAAAAAATCAAGAACTAAAATCTGTCATCAGACATCCAAAGACATGTTTGAAACATAGCAAAAACAAAAAACTTAACTGGCTTGTATCTCATTTGTTATAAAGGAAAGTTTATTCCCCTTCAACATACAAGTTGTTTTCTTTGTTTGATTTGTCCCCTTAAAGAACAGGATAACACTTTGATCTAAACCCACTCCATAAAGCCCTTCAAGATAAATTTCTTCATTTATTATCTTGTATAGCTTCGGATTTGTCCTGTCCCAAAACTTATATTAAACTAGACCAAGTCGCTTGCCTGCCAGATGATTGGAAACTGTGGCATTTTCTGTTTTATGTGTTTTCATTTGTTTCTTCTCAATTGTAGGTTGTAAGAGATCGAGACAAAATAAATCCTAATACTTGTCATTCAGCTGGTATAGATTGAAAATTGATATTGGGGACACAAAACATGGGATAGCAGGGTTTATCTTAACGTTTGATATATTAACGAGGGACTGGCAAGATGGTAGATGTTGCTAGTGTTGTTTGTCCTAGATTGCACTGTTTTCATCAAATGTTCCATTATAATGTAAATTGGATGTAACAGATCCCACATTTCAGCCTCACTGTAATGTTATCTGTTTAACCAGCCATGACTCTCACAGCTTCATTTAAAGGTGGTATCTGACAGTTTGTCAATATCAAATACATGTAACAATATCAAGCCTCTGCTTTGGGGAATTGGGACATAATGTCTGCATGAACTCATACGGTAGTCTAAATAAAGACGGGTTTGAACACTTAATATATTGTTAGACAGAACTAATTGGCAAAAAATCTCCCAAAATGTTTATTCTTTCCAAATCTATAAAAGTGCCATAGAAGTCTCTGCTAAAAATAGATACTGCTGTCAGATCAGTGATATAATGGGACTTCAAAAGTAAGTGGTCACATGGTTTCCTTAGTTTAAAAATAGCCTTCTCTGTAGCATGGCTCAGATAGGAAATGTCTGTTTCAATGCAATGAAAGTGGGGATTTATACTTGACTGTTGACGCATATCTAGGGCTTTACCTTTTCAGGTAACATGAAATAATTTGGTTATTTGAGAGAAAAAAAATTGGTGCAAACTGTTGGATACTATCTTTAATGGTTTATTATGAAATAGTCTGTAACTCCACATTACATCTAGCAGAGTCGACTGAAACTCAACATAATAGCTATCAGAATCGGATTATATCAATATGATGTTCCATGATCTCTAAAAATCCCATAACAGACATTATTTATGTTTTAACCATTTACGAAATCTCTCAAGAAATCTCAAGAACAATTTTCAGACATTTATTTCTTTTAAACAATAACTGTCATAATACAGGAAGCATATAAATTTATCATAATGCAATTCACCACAATGATATTATCACAGTCTTGCGTGCATATGCATTTTTCTTTGAATATTTTTTTTTTTTATATTTTTATTTAAAAATATATGCTTGTTTTAAAACCAGAAGAATATACTTCAATTTCACTGCACCATTGCAATGTTTTTATAGAGACTCTCATTGCACATTTGCACCATATTTATGGAAAGGCTAACCGAGCCATTGAAATGTATTTATATTAAATGTAACTGCACCATGGCAATGCTTTGGTAGAATATCTTATTTAAATGATATTTTATGTCTAAGAATGTTCGCAGATGCAATACTCGGTCAGCACATGCCGTCTCCCTGATAAAATCATATGGAAAGATAACTCTTACCCTGCTCTGCACAAATTGTTAAAGCTAATGCAAATAGTGCAAATCCAGATCACAAAGCACTGACATCCTTTATTGGCATTTTGCATGATATGATGTAAGAAGTACATAATATTTTTTCCGAGAGAAGGCAAGTCTGTATGTGGAAAACCAATTCCATAAATTGTTGCTAGTTCTGTATACTTGTGCAACTTGTCATGTTAGAGGGAAAGATATTCCAAATGTCATGGGAAAATTTCTACAACAATGCTGTAAAAGATTGCAATGACAAGTCTGTGTGTGTAAGACTGGAGTTATGATTTGATTGGGTCTGAAAGCTTCTGCGACCCAACGACTGTGTGTTGCGTACATTGGGTCCTGTCATGTGATCGTGTGTCAGTGAGACGGACTTCTCAACTCTAATCTGACATTAGGATATACCATATCCATTTCATAATTAATATATCTCGAGATTGGAGAGTTTTTTTAATACAAGAATCCTGTCTATCCCCAGAGAAAAATAACAAGTACTTGTATCTATGACTTCTCAAAAGAAGTTAACATCCTATATGAGCATAAATACAAGGATGAGTTGTTTGTTTGTTGGGTTTATTGCCCTCCAATCTTTAAGTTAGTTTTAACAGCTGAAGTCAACTGTATGAATAAGTGGAGATGGGTGCCTCAAAACAGTTTATATCAAGATATATTCTGATATGTTCAAAGGGTATTGCGGTGCATAACGTGATATGTGATTTTTGTGTGTATGACCATAAACTTTTCTCAACCAAAGTGGAATTGTTTAAAAATGAAATAAGAATGAAAAAGTAGTGACAAGTAGAAATGTGGTGTAACATTTTATAAAACAACACATCAAATTTTATTACTGCCTCAACAATGTACTGATACATGTAATGCTGGGAAAGAACTAAATATTATCGCATTTGGCGCTGTATGACTTATCAAGTGCCAGTGTGCCATATATAAAACCCAAAATACTAATACATATCTATAATAGCCCATTTTCCTTTTAATTATCCTTTTAACTGTTAATGATCAGTAATATTTTTTGTAGACATAATTTATGTTTGCTCTAAATCTGTTTCTATTATATTGTTATAAGCTTAAATTTAAATAACAAAATGCCCGGTATTGCAATGTAAACTGTATGCATCGCAAAAAGAAACTGAAATTATTGCCCAATTTATACATACTTTACATTACATTATATAATAATATACAATATAATATACATAATTTATTACTATTTCTTCCCTCAGTAAAGCAATTGCTGCTCCTAAAAGACTCACTCTCCTTGACTCTGTTATAATTAAAACTTTTTTAATGTTGTGCTAAGACAATTAAATTCTCCCCCTTCATTTTGTACACGCCTTGTAGCAAGTGTTTAAATTTGGCTTTCACCTTCGTACTTTAACAATAAAAACAATAAGCTATCAGAAACAATGTTTTCACACTGCTCTAGGATTTCCGCTCATTTCCGAGTTTTTAGATTTTTTGCCACGCCAGTGGTAGATGCTACCTCCCCCTATAGAAACTGTGGGTCTTGTACTGCAAGTGAAAATCAATCTTTATCTAATAGAGAGCAGATAACGTGACGAAGCAAGAGGTTGATATGCTTAAGAAATAATGGACTGGCTTCTTTTATATTGGATTCGCAAAGATTGACCTTTTGTCTTGTATGGTCTCATTGATAAATGTTATGAGAAAAATATTGGTCCTTGATTTTCTTGTGGTTTTATATGATGGGAATAAGATATAGAGCTTGACACAAGCTTGATGGATGGAAAAAAATGATTATACTGCTTTTAAGAAAAAAATTATGTTGTGATATCTTTGGAAATAGATTATTCTGATGATATAATGTAACTATTGATGTATTTGATTCACAGAATTTCTGATTGTATGTTAGAAAATGGAAAACACAAAAATGGTTTTAACTTGGTAAATTTAACTTCATTTACATGTGTTCTCTTGTTTTAAAAACTTTCAGTTTTGTAAATGATTTTCTAATGCAATGAAATGAAAATATTACAAAATAATTCATCTGTGTATTATTTATGCAATATAAAACTGCATTATTTTCTTCAATTTCTCTCCAATCATTGAATAATTGCAACAAAATCATATGGTTAGAAGACTTGTGTCCCTGTAGCACACAATGTCTGTGCAGCACTATTTTTTTTTTTTCGGTGGTGGCGGGGATAACATATTTCTGGAAATTGGATTTGCATAATTGAGGGGCTGGATCCGGAGATGTGTAGGACTGTGTGGCCTAATGATTCAGACTTGTGTAAGGAAATACGGACTTTGTCTGGCTGGGAAATATGATGGGGTCCAAATATCTCAAGGAAACGCACATCCTGTGCGACTGAGGGTCTATACAGTGAGAGTATTATAGGATAATAGATAGGAATTGGATGTTATAAGCAAATCATATATTCATGACATTATTCCAATATTTTCCAAGTTGTATCTTTTAAGAATAGGCCTAGTCTTTATTGATAACAATATTTGAGATTTTTAAATATAATTTTCCAAACCGTTCCATCTTCCTATTTTTTCACTAAAATGTGTTTATAATTATAAAGGAACAAAATTATATGTTGTTATACCTGATTGTACTATTTTGATAAAGTAATTTCATTTAGTGTCAGAAATCTTAAATTTATAACATATATTTTGTTATTTATATTTCCCACTCTGAATATAAATGACATTTGCAGTATCTTGATTATTAATTGAAAACTATCTCACTGCCATATTGTGGGCCATGTGATCTGGTAGTCCTTGTCACCATCAAGTGATATGATCATGTGACAAGGTTTACACAGAGGATTGTTAAAGAAGACAACACTTTCCAATCCCTAATTGCACCGACAACATTGCTGAAGCTATATGGCTGAACATCCATTTGGATCACGGGACATCGCTCACGTGATGAGACAAAACACCATCATGACAATGATCAGTTGTTTTGTGTCACAACTCTCATGGGAAGGCCATGGGTTACCATGGAAGCTGATGGTCACCCTGCCCAGGTGGACCACCAGCCTAAGCTCATCATCTGGAGTGATCCTGGGAAGAAATTGTCAGTTTTATTACAAAAATTACTTGGTAGGTGGTCATTAGTTGGATTGCTAAAAGTCACTTAAGTTATCAGAATTAAGTTATTTTAAAGATCAGATTGTGTATGGGGGAGCTTTTACTGTCCATTTTATTGTTACAAGATTTTATGCCCTGCGAAGTTATTCAAAATACCATTGGACTGTGTCTTGGGTCTTTTGTTGCCCATTGGGGACTAGAGAATTCAGGACCAATGGATTTCTACTTATTAGAGCAGTTATTTAATTGGATAATATTGATGTATTGTTGAAATTATCAAGTATATTATTATAAGAAAAAGTATGAATGCTATTGCCAGGAAATGAAAAGCAAAGAGTCTCAAACAAAAAAACTACTGACTGTGAGAAAAACAATAAAATAATGGATGGAAAATCTGGTGATGGAGGATGTACAGAAGCATATTATGTCTGGATCTTGTTACATTTCAAGAGAAACCACACATTAGCACCATGTGTTGGTAGACTGGTCTTGGAATGTAAAACTGTCTTTGATTTGTGGTCTTGGACAAGGTCTCAGAGAATGTAAAACTTTCTTTAATTGAAGGTCTCGGAGAATTAAACTTTGTCTTTGATTGGTAGCCTTGTATAATTAAGCTTTGTCTTTAATTGGTGACCTTGGAGAATTAAACTTTCTGTTTGATTGGTGGTCTTGGAGAGTCTTTGGGAGTCTTGGAGACTTAAACTTTGTCTTTGATTGGTGGTCCTGGAGAATTAAACTTTGTCTTTGATTAGGGGTCTTCAAGACTTGTACTTAATCTTTGATTGGTGGTCTTGGAGAATTTAACGTTGTCTTTGATTGGTGGTCTTTGAGAATTTAACTTTGTTTTTGATTGGTGATCTTGGTGAATATAATGCCTTTTTTGATACACGATCTCTCAACTCAGCATTTACACTTATGTTCAGTTTTTGTAATGTACCAATCTTTTTAAAGTTTACACAGCCTCTCTGTGTGTTTGCACATGTAAGCTTTTGCTGGAAATGTAGAACAGAAAAATGTCAAAGTCAGCAGTAGAAGCTGCATTCATCTGGCATGGTCTTATTTCCTGGAATTGTCAGCTTTCAAGATAAAAGCCAAAATATGCCAATCATGCAGCTTAAAGGTGGCAAAGAAACCGTCTCAATAATTAAACACAGGGATATGACCTGTCATCATAGCACTTGAGATTATTGCTGACAGTCTGTTTCATCAGAATAATGACACTTTTGTTATATAACTGCAATGAATATGGGCTTTGTACAGACACCTGTTTAGCAGTACTACTTAGGCAAAGATAGTTTATACTTAGTAATACAATATACAAAAAAATGTATTTATAGTTGGAGGTATTTAAAACATGGAGACTAGTTGACTAGATATGTTAAAGTTTGGTGTTATTATAATGTTTGTCATTGTACTAATGTTTACATACATACAAGCATTTATTGTTATACTTTTTGTAAGCTACCTACAAACCAATCCACATCCATTATTTTTTCTCAAGGGGGTTGCAGTCACAGTCATATGGTTGTTATTTGCAGATATGTTCAAGATGATTTTAGAAGAATTTTTACTACCAATAATGAAAATAACTACTGTCTTAATCTATGTCGTTAAAATAAACACCTGCGATGTAACTGCTAGGCCTCCAACATCTTTAGACAGTAGGTAATGTTTTAGAGACATTGTGTTTGAAAGTTGAGTGGTAAATGTTCATCTAATTATATGTGTGCATTGTTTGTGAAGAGTACCTTGTTAATGTTCCCAGTCGGTAGTGTTTTCTTGTTGAGAAGCAGATAAACTCCAAGTCCTCCTGCCACAACTCAAACCCTATGTTTAACCATTCCTTAATGGATATCGCATAAATACCTAATTTCATTTTATAAACATTTAATCTAAGTGAAATTATGTCAGCGTTATAGATATTGAAACAAACATATAAGTCTATTGAATTTTGTGGGAAGAAAAGTCATTTGATTTATAATAAAATTATCTTAATTTTATACAGTCTTTTTTCCTTATTCAGTTTTTGAAATTGAACATATTTTCTATGGCCTTGCATTATAAATAAAGGGATATCTAGACAGGTTGGTGTCAGAGACAGCCAACAATAAGCCTCTCAAAAATAGAGACTTCCAGAGGGAAAGAATGCTCTCCAAGGTACCTGTCTCCGAGAGGAAAGCTGTTACAAGAGCAATTAAGACAATCACAATAAATTAGTGGCATCATACCTTCCCCACTTTAATGGTTCACTCCTGGCTGCCAAGGGGACGGAAAAGAAATGGCAGACATCTCTGCTATGCTAAATATCCTTAAAGCTTTTTAGCTGCCATGGAAACTGTCCATTGAGATGGAAGAGTTCAATCAAGGGAGACAATCCGACTTGTGGTGTTGGAACATGGGTCATAAAACAGTATGATGCTAATGTGATATATGATGTAAGTGATATGACAGCTCAGGTGAAATGTGCTATAATTAAGTAATGGACTAACAAATGATGAAATCAGTCCCAGCACACTGTGTTTACAGTTCTAAATGACTTGTGTGTAATGAATTTTGACCATTTACTGCCCTGATGAGAAGCAACGTTGCAATTTATGATTCTGCCACCTGTAAATATACTCATACAGAATATATTTATTTCTTCTCTACCTCTGCTCATTGTTTGTTACTGTAAGTTTCAACAAAGCATATTTTGACAATTATATTTATTTATTATTGGCTTGTGAGAGAAAAAGTATAGTTTTGCCAACACCTGTGAGCAGAAATAAAATAGAATGGTATTGTGAAATAAAGTTCAAAATAACAAGCATTTATCAAAAGCCACTATTGTTAAGTTTCAGTGCCAAAAAACAACACAATACAATCAGCTTTATTGAGCATTGACCAGGAAAGAAAATAGCCTATTAGTGGCTACGTTGTATCATTATATGATAATTATGATAATGTTTTGTTCCCTGTTGACTGCTAGCCTGTGGCAGGAGAAGTTTGGAAACCTAAGCATGATCTGTTACATGTGATTCATGTCCATTATCTGAAATAGCTTCAAGTCTGTCTCCAACAATTACTGGATAAAGGCTCCATAGCCATTGCGTGCTTGGCTTCAGCTCATGTCTTATAGTGAACTTCATGTTAATGTTTGTTTGTTGGGTTTATAGTCCCACCAACAGTATTTCAATTTGTTGGAGAGAATGTCCACTTGAAGCAGATACAGTGCTGTCTCCACTGTGTATAGCATGCCATGAACACATGGGTGCAAGTTTTCCGGCATATGCCGGAACTTCCGGGTTTTCCAGGACGCCAAGGGCGTATAGGCTTACTCCTGCTCTGAAATTAAGTTCGTTTCGATTTCAACCACGTAAACATTCTAATTGTCTATTTTAAGAATTAATTTGCATGTGCTTGTTTTCGACCTTTTCACAGACTTTACTGTGTGATGTACGATGCAACTTCGGACAACTGACACTTAAATTTCACGAAAATAACGATTCGTTAATGAGCTTGCCGGACTAGACCGGCCAGTGCCGAAAATTACCAAACACGGCTATCTGAACTTCACAAACTTAAAGATTGGCTGTCTTATTATAGCAACCCAATGAAAAAGCGCGTTCTGAAATGCGGTTGGCTCGATAAACGTGTTGATTGTAAGAGCAAATTTGATTCGCTATCTTATTATAACCGTCCAATGAAATAAGCGCTTTCAGACGAATTATCATACATGGAGGACGTAAACAACATTGATATTAATAGAGATAGAAAACAAAATATAGGAAAGTCCAAATAAGTAAGTAATATAGGAACATGAAGTTTTTACCCGCTGGGTATGACATCAAGGAATTAGAAAAAGGATCAAAGAACAAGTGGCGTTGGGAATGGTTATCGGAAGTAGACACAGCTGGCGACAAATGGGAACAATGGCTGAAAAAGCCTGTCATAGCGGGTGTAGCTTTCTGCGAGTGTTGTGCCAAAACCATCAAATACGGGTCAAGCGGGAAGAAATGCATAAAAAACAACTTAAAAATGTGTCTTCTAGTCATCACAAGTGTCACTATAAATAATGTTTTGTTAATGTATTTACTTATTAGAGCATTCATTTATGTGTACATGTAAAAAAATATGAACGTTTCAAAATAAATATAAGTTGAAACTGGATTTATTTTGTCAAGTATTCATTGATATTCAATAATAGGGCATAACATATTGCTATATTTCCATCAGACAATCAGGTTGTTGTATCAGAAAATGACTTGTCAAGGTCTTGTAATGTGCTAAAAGCCTCCGGCCCCCTGGACCCCTAGCCAGGGCATTGCCCTGGACCACTGGGGGCCCTAGCGGCCCACAGGCCCACAGGCCCCAGCCAAAAGTTCAGGTTTTTCAAAATTTTCTACTTGCACCCATGTGAACACCTTGCATGATACAACACCCACATATAAGGAAGGACATTGTCCTTGCACTGGGCGAACCAGTGTGAACTTGCCTTATATATGCTTAAGCATTAGCAAATTAGCTGTATCACTCCCATTTGTAACGACTTTGGTATATTGAGGCCTGGGATTAAACCCAAGGCCTCCCATACCTGGATGATATTAATGTATAGACCCCTTCATATTTAGGGTTTGCTATTCCTCACCAAATGCTGAGGGATAGTTTTTTTGCATTCTTAGTGTGACACCTTTCTGTCTATCCATCCATCTGTCCATCCATCTATCCATCCATCTATCCATCCATCCATCCTGACCTGAGCTTCAACGATCTATTCAAGTCCCTAATCTTAATATGGATCATTGCTGTTGCACTCAGTACCTGTAAGATTTTTTTTTTTGGTGTTCGTTTGTGGGGGAATTCTCTTATACATTCTTAAAATTCCATCCATAAAAATGATCAAGCTACCATGGACAATATTTATTACATCGTATGTTATGCATTCAAGGTTGCATTTCAGAAAAAACTGCTTGTAAAAGACCAAAAATAAAATGCACCTTTCTCAAAATATTTAGATGCCTTAGATTGATTGCATTTATTGTCAGTGGGTCTGGGCTTGTTCCTTTTCCTGGCAAGCTGTTCAAAGACTGGGTAATAAAGTCTTCGGAAAACTTGAATTTTTACTTTTCTGGGAAGGATTTTTATTGTTTTAATGCCAGTGTAAGACACTGGCTGTAGTATAATCTTGCCAGCCATGACCACAGTTCTAGGAGAGATGAAGCCTGGTTGTAATTGGCCATGGCTTATATGCCATTAGTTCCTCCAGGAGTTGTGGCCAGTACAGAGTGGGTCTGGGACCTGTGTTTTGATCAGGGTGAAACAGGCACTCATTACAAATGTATATTGGAATCAAGTTTCTGTTAAAATAGGTTTGTTTCTAATTGTTCCATGGAGCCAAGGTGAGCACTGCAAATATTTGCACCATGCAGAAAAAAACTGTATAAAGATGAATGTTGTTCATGTTGAAATAATTCAGGTATTGGCTTTTTTTTCAAGGTTGGCTTTGAACTTCCAAGTCTTGTTAGTTTGGTTTGTCATTAATTGTAAGAATTAGAGTGCTGATTTTATTGTCTCATTAAGCTACTTTATTGTCTTTGCCTACATTAAATAATGTAAATATTATTGCTACTTATATCAAAATGGAGCAATTAATCTTATTTTATCAGTCTCTACTTAAAGACAATAGGTTAAAGATTAAAGACAATTATTCATACTTAATTTTTGGTAAAAATTATATCATTACCATCATAAAACATTAATATATTTAGCCAATTAACATCATATCATAAAGAGTTAACAATATAATGAAAAAAATTTAAGGAAGTGTTACAAATAATTGGCAATAAAATTATTTTGAAAAAGAAGTTTAAATAGAATTATAATCATAATATAAATATTTTTGAAATAAAACAATGAAAAGAAAAAAAATATGAAAGGAAAATATAAAAAAAATCATAAAGAAGTTTATTGAAGAGAATTGATAAACAATATTATTACTAAAAGAATGTTCCATTAATCTCACTCCTAAAGAAATAGTGGAACAATTAAATTATGAAGGGATTTTAAATGTGAATAATTATAGTTTGTAACTGAATCATTAATCTGCCTATTGTTCTATGGTCCATTGGGAAGTGAAGCTGGTTCTCTCTCCAGCAGGGTAATGACAATAAGGGTTTCCTTAACCCTTCCACCTGCTACTGATGCTGATAGCTTGTCCCTATTCTTCAGTATTTCCTATCAGTTACATTTACCAAGCAGTATAGTTAGAGTACTGAGGCAGATCACCACAATGTGTAAAAAAATCCAGGGGGCTGACCGATCTAGGTCTACACAATTAGTCTTGCCTTGATTTGTTTTTAGTTCCTGCTTAGAAGACTAATTTTTGAAGGGTGTGGCTCCATTTTGTCCTGGGTCCACCTCTGACAGTCTTGACACCTCTCCTAGTCAGCAGGGAACCAATACCATCTGTTCACATATTATATAGAACTGATTCTTCCCAACCCAGTGCATGGAATTCCAACTATTTAAAGTAAAAATTGTATATACACTGTTTACACTTAATTCAGTTTTACATAGTCTTGTTAAATTCCATGTAAACATCATCTAATACTGCAAGAAGAGTTAAAACTAGATACAAATATAAGAACTTGATGCTAAAATCTTTGGAAATGCAGTAGTTGAAACAGCATGTTTATTGGGGCAGATGCAGCTTGCCCTTATGGCACTATTCACATTAAAATAGAAGAAAGAGAAAACTTTGGCCTTACATTGGCTGGACTGTGAAATGTAGCTGGCCCCTTGACCTTTCTTGTACATGGAGAGAACTCATTGATGTGACTCACTTGAACCCAGTTTTTCCCACTGCAACACTTGTACCCCTAGTAGCCTGCAATTGCTCCCAATTACTCCCAATTTCTGTGTCAGCTTTTCAAATTTGTCAGCCTCCCAGCAAGCATGCATCTGATTCCCAGGCTAAATTAATCAAGGTAGTGCCATTGTATTAAATTTACTGGACAGTCCCACAGTTTCTTATGATGTGAATGCAGTCATTGCAATTGTACGAACATTGTTCCTTAAGTAATTAAGGCAAGGACTTGAAAAGCTGTTTTGTCTTTCTACTTTTTGACAAATTGGTCCCAATTGACAACCTGAAGTGTCATCCTTTTATATTGGGTGTTTAAGAGTTTCTTTGATGTTGACAAAATGGTTGCTAGGTAACAGTTATACAGGTGTTCCATCTTTTTGGACAGTGTGACATTGGGAGACTATGTGTCCTTAGAGGTGTAGCTATTTCCAGACAAATTAGCCATAAAATATTTTAGAGAAAATGTCTAAGCTCTTTTGAGACTGCATTGCCATAGTAACTTTTTACTTCAGAATTAACTCGATCATTTGTTCTATGGTTAGATGCATATGCAGACTGCTGGGTTCAAATTCCTCTGAAGGCATTAGATTATTTATGATTCTTTTAAATTATTTTCATTTAATGTTTGGTAATACAGTTTGTTTGATTATTTCTGATAAAAATTAAGCATTGTAGTAATAAAATAAATATGCATGTTAACTATCCAGAGTATAAAACTCCTAGAAAAACACTTTTAAAAAAGAAACGCGCGCGCGCGCGCGCGCACACACACACACACACACACACACACACACACACACACACACACACACACACACAATATCACACAATATCACATAAAATATCACAGATAAAACTGTGATCTTTGGATTTAAATTAATCTAATAAATACTAAATTATCTGACATTTTGTTTAAGAAAAGTGCTTAAGTTAAACAATAGATTAACCCAATTGTCACCTGATATGACATTTAATTTCAAATGTAAAATGTCACATTTGAGAACATAAATGCTTTGCTCTGTTGTAGGAAATGTATGTTTTCAAGGGGAGTCATTTGAATTTAAGCTTTTTTGTCGGGGTAATTGAGTGACTGCTAAAGGTCACTTGGTTGTGATGGGGACAAATGACCCCTTACACAGTGTCTGGACAGGTCATTAGTCTTGTGAAATATGGGAAAAGCCTCTGCTATTTATAATCACCATGTGGTTGTGGGTAAATTCAAAGAAAAAAAAGGAAACAAACTGACAGTGTGTGTTCTAACAGTGACAATCTTGTGACACTTGGTAATTTGTGCAATTTATAAGTGTCAGCAACAATTGATTAAACTTGCCATTTTGCCAGTAGTTTATATTAACTCATAGTGGTTGTTCAGTCAATGTGGGCTTGCACGTTTTATGGTCCATTTTCTTACCTGATTTATTCTGATTTATTAGATATATATTGTATCTTGAGAAATGTATACACAGATATACTTAGAGCTATTCGAATATTCACTGTAAATAGACCAACTATACTAGATGATTGTCATAAACCATTATATTGGATGTCAACTTAAAAAACAGTGAATATACAGTGAATCATTTGTATGGATAGTTTTTACAGGCAAGACTAATAAATGAGGAGCACGTGCTTCCCAATATTGTTCCGAGTTTAAATGTTCATAGTTCATTCAGACAATGACACTTTTGTTAAGAGTCTTCAATATGTCGTCTATTTTGTGTCCAAAAAAAATGTATTGGTAAGAGAGTATGATAAGGGTATGTATAAAAAATACCATCAAGCATGCAGTTCCTTTACTTGAGCCCCTATCATACTCTTCTACCTAAGCAAATTACCATCTAATAATGGAAAAAAAAAATGGAGTTAAAAATAAAATTAAGACTGAGCGATTTTTATTTTCCTTAAATAAAATCAATCCAGAACACCTATTTATATATATCCACTCAGCACATGACCAGGTTGTCAGTTTGCACATAAAGATGTTTCTATATAACAGTGTTAAGTGTAGTGAACCTCAGGTACATTATTTTGGACAGTCTTTAATTTATCATGATTTTTTTTACCAAGTGAGACTTGTTCTGTTTTGTACAGTTTTCTGTATTAATAGTAAGATAGATAAATAAGGTTTCTATCAATTGAAACTGATTTTGATTATATAAAAGAAATATTTTTTTTATTTTTTTTCATGTGAGTCATTTTTTCATACTTCTACATCAAAACATTTTTTATACTGCATGGAAGTAAACAGCATGTTGCAGAATTTATTATATTGCAAAGCTCACAATTGATACAACAAACTTAGAAAAGCTATTTATGATCGCACACAATTTTGGTGGAGAGGCAGGTTATAAAAACCACTTAAAAAGTCAACAAGCGTATGAAGAGGTTGTGAGTAGGTTGGTTTTGACACGCGTAGGATTGTGGGTGTATTAACGGGCTGGATGTATTTATGAATGGCCACTGATGAATGAATGTCAATCGCTATGGCATATTGCAGATTGGGAGTTTTTCTGCAGTTTTTTTTTTCTGTCTTCCTTTGTGCATGCCGGTTAAGTTAGTGTTTCGTATGTTTAGTTATCCTAGGAAAATCTTTATTATTTGTGAACTGATATATAATTTGTCCACATACTGGTGTCACAATTTGGTAATGTTTTACCTAATAAAATCAACAAGTAAAGAGCATTAAAAAATAATTGTAATGTGAATATTCTTAGACTTTGGTCCATTAATTTTTGTATGTGCTTATTACAAAGTAGTGATTATCATCTTTTTATTAATAAAGTTTAGTATAATAATGATGATATTTACTTTTAGCCTGCTATTCGTATATATATTAATAAGTCTTAGACAAATAGTTTTAATTGAGATCAGCCTGCTCCTGGTCGAGATCTGTCTAATCAGGATCCACACTATTTGCTGCTTATTCTCCTTTTATTAGGTGTATCAACTCTGACATGTAACATACATAATATTAAAGCAAAAATCCCTGAGAATTAAACATGTTTTTTTAACAAAAGCATGCTAAGGGTTATAAGAAACACTGCTTATTAACACAAGCAATAGAACTGCATATTACATATTTCTAAGTATTAACTTTACTACAAACATAAGTATTTTCAAATAACAATGAAACTCAGTCTAGATTCACAACACTTTATTATTCCTGTCCTGTTATTTTATCAAGACCATTTTTACAGTAGAAAGAAATTCTGAAATGAAAAGGACAACTATTGGATTGACTTGAATAAATAAAACAGATGTACATATATGTAAGCACCAGCCTCTGATCCTTAGAATGAAACAAGATTATCTTTACAAAATTGTCATATGTTTGTGTTTTCTAAATTTATATCTTAAAAAAATTAGTTTTTTTACAGGATTTGAATCATAATTCTCATAAAATGATCTCTTTCATACCCATTCCTTATCCAAACTGTTCAGCCTGTCATTGTGGGGAGGTTTTGCCTAGCAGACTGTAAAATTACCTTGTATACCAACTGCTGTTTCCTATTTACATTTAATTTCACAACACTAATGTATTTAATCTTTTGTCAGCAAGGACCAGCCTGTATACGACCTCAGACATTTTTTTTTTCTTTTACCATCGCGATGACATACTGGATAAATTGTTACATAATTATTAGCTTTTAAGATTGGCTTTGGTTCATTGAAATGAGCACATTTGTAATGAGAAGTCAACTTATTGAAATATTTTATTAATGTGTTTATTATACCTAACATGAATGTGTAAATTTCTTCTTTGTCATCTCCATCGTCAGCCGTAACACTGGGGCGGTGAATTTTTGTCCATTGAATACAGAGCATGCCTGGACATTGAAATGTTTGTGAAGGGAGAAAGATTAAATTATCTGTGTTCAGGGTCTGGGGCACCTTCTGCTGCCAGCCATTCTACTAGTCTATAAATGAGGTTTTGTAAAAGTGTTTAATGTAATTTTAACTACAGAGTACAATAAAATGCTGTCGCTGCTTTGATATGAGTCTGTTGACAGGATAACCCCTGCTACTTTATTGGCATAATTTTAGACATGTTTTTTGTTGTTGTTGTTGTCGTTACTTTAGATCAGTTTTTCGTTTCACCTGATTTTGTTACCTGGTTGACCCCAGGAGTAATGTAGTGGGATATGGCAGGCTACTGACACTGCAGAGAGAAATTAGAACCCGGGGCCTAGTTTAATAACAATTCCAAGAAGCTATTTAGTTTAAATGCTGTTTTTTAAATGAAAGTACGTTGGCATAGGTAAGACACACACTTTAAAGGTAGGAGCATTATCTACCTGACTTACCTAGGTTGAAATATAAGTATTTAAGCCTAGGACTTGCGATAAAATGTGACCCTGTATTGCTAAATTTATTAATAACCCATATTTATTAATAATAGATATTAATTTGCTTCAACTAAACACAGTAGAAAAGTAAATTGGCTCAGATTCTGATTATACAGCCTTTAGCATCTTGTTGATCTGAATCTACACTATTTATCAAGGTTGAATCATTTCTTCCATAACAGGCTTATAGTTAAAATGTATGAGAACATTAACAGATGTTGGTTAGCCATCATTTGCCAAACATGTGCCTATTTATTCTCTGTGCCTGTATGATCATTTGGTGCATCTCCACAGCTCCTTACAGCAGTTGTCTCCCTGTACAGCAGTTTTACTAACTCTCAGAGAATGAATGGGAAGGGAAAGGAAGCTTGGAATTAGAGCAGTCTGTGAGGAAAAAATTTGTAGAGGATCAATAAAAAGCCTGAATTATAGATGAACAGTGAAGGGCTAACATGGTTTTATCACACATATAGGGCTGTATGCCTAATTCTGAGCAATGCAGAGTTTTCACTGTTCCCCAAACAATACTGTCTTGCTCCATTATCCCAATGAATAAGCCCTCATCTGTAGTTAAAGGAGAATGCCTCCACAGACTATAAACAAGCATGGTATTAGAAAGGTTATTCAAGTGTAGACTTGGACCATGTTATAGTAGTTGTGGTAGTAGTGGTGGTAGTAGTTGTTATTCTAGTATTAGTCAAGGTATACATAGTACTGGTTGCAGAAATAGTAATAAAAGAAGCTGTAAAAAAGTAGATGGAGTTGTGATTTTGATAAAAAATTAAGTTTTGTAAAAGTTAGTAAAGTAGAAGTTGTATAAAAAGTAATAGCAGTAGGACAATGTAGTTGAATTAGTAGTTGTAGTAGTAATAGAAGTAGTAGTAGTAGTAGTAGTAGTAGTATTAGTAGTAGAAGTAGTAGTAGTAGTAGTAAAAGTAGTAGTAGTTGTAATAGTAGTAGTAGTTGTTGTTATTATAGGAACATATGCTCTTTATTATGTGACCAAAGTAAAAAAAACAAACATATTTGATATAAACTACAATACCAATAATACATTGGTTATGCAATTTTTGGGATACAACTCTGCTTTAGCAAGTAACATTGATGTATTCGTTTTCCTCTAGAAGAAGCTGCAATAACTATAATCCTATATGATTTGTATTCAAAGTCCAACTGTCTGTATAGTGTTCCATTGTGAATGCTACACTGATGTAAGACCTGATGAAATATTAAATGAAATGTGGACATTTGAAACTGTCTGAGAGAATCCTGATGTTTTGTCTGCATGAAACCTAATGCACCTTGTTGATTTACCCTCAGCTTTCTATGCTGTTAACAACCAATACTGAAATTTACTCTTGTTTTCACATTCAACCTAATGCAAATAAAACTAGACATATTGCAAGAGACTCATAATCAGAAAGTGAAGATGCTGATGAGAATGCTCCCAGCAGAGAGCTGCCCTAAGCCTAATAAATAAATACATACTTAGCATGCTAAGAGTAAATTTAACAGAGTACAGGATACAGTGATTTTTAACTCTTTGAACTGTTTCCTTGCTGATAAGGAGTTAAAATGTCGGAAACTTCCATGAATTTTTCTGGTTTATAAAGTGCATGCATTCAACAGACATGTCATCTTATGTAACATCTAAGATGCTTTCTTTTTTAATGTGTGTCAGTTTGGCTCATGCTTTAATTTTCCACAAGAAGAGACTTGCACTTTATTTAGATACAGAGTTGTGCTGTATCAGTTGCACAGGTGATATGCAAGCAATAATGCTGACCAGGACTGTCTTTATAGTGAACTTTTTTCTGTTTCTTTTTTCGAGGGGGCGGGGTGAGGTAGGTTGGTGGTAGGGTGGGGTGTTGTTGGTTGTATATTACCAACCAGTTATTAAGGTGCCATATATCATGTTTCTACATGTCAACATCTTTCTAAATGACACCATTGCTTGGGGAATTGATGCCATTTTCTTACTATTTCTTATTTACAAGTCAACAAAAGGACTTAATTTGAGTATTATTAACTCATTAGTAACAAAAACAAACATGATAAATAACTTGAGTTAAAAGTGTTTAAAAGTTGCTTGATGATGATATTTGTTTAGGTGGGTGTGTCAACATGATTTATATATTAAATATAACTAAAACAAACATAAAAACAAACACATAGAGAATTTATTATCTTGATATCATTTTACCATATTTATTTAAATTATTTTTGTTTTACAATTTATAAAATGAACAGATTTATTTATATTTAAGAAAAATGTAATTTTATATACATTCATGATATTATGATTATAAAAATCTGCCTTACATGCAGTTTTTTGTGTGTAAATAAGCTATTTGTTTTGCATGTTTGCATACAATTACAGATGTTCAGACATTAATGGAATTAATGTCACTTGAATATTTATTTTAAATCTTTGGTAACAAACTTTTGCAAACTATATACTGACAAAAATGTCACATCAGTCAAAGCTTTAATTTTTAAGTATATATTTTGTAAATTCAAGAGAATTAAGAAGACATGAAATAGCAAAATGATTAAAATTAAAAATGGAAATAATTGGAATATATTACAACTCAGAAGTTATTTAAGAGTGATCTCCCTTGTTGATCCTTTTTTCTCCAAGCTTGAGTTGTGGAACCTCTCAACAATCCATCATCCAAACCTGGCAGGAAATTCATCACTGTTAATTAGTAGAAATAATGTCTACCCATGAATTATAAATAAGGCTGGTTTGCCTTCGGATGAAAAAATGACACCTATGTGTAGCCATTTCAGACACAACCTGTTTTATTCACGACTTGTCTTCTGAGAATTTCGGTCTCTTGTCATCAGAAATGAACCTACAAGTTATGGTGGTGGGGAGGTAAACGTCAGTAATAAAACCTGTACTTTTTTAATCAAATACAACATAGCAACAAAATTAATTTGCTGTGGACATACCCCAAGAAAAATGTATTGATAGAACCACTGGCACACTCCAGGTCATTGGGAAGAATTTTCCATATTTTCTCCTCCACCGTGTAGCAAGCCCACAAGGTAAGGGACTGAGAAATAATAAGGTACTGTAACTTGTTGCCAGGGGCACACTTCTTCCTGTTAGAAACAGGGTTTGTAAAAGTTGTTTGTTTTTGCATTTTTTATGCTATGCACACTCATTTATTTATGCTGGTCATAATTAATTGGATTATTTAGTTTGTGATTATGCTTTTCATGTTTCATTGATATTTATAGCTTATTGTCAATTTGTATCTGCTTGAAATGATTTTTTTTTTTTTTTAGCTGTAAGTTAAAAGCCTTCCTATATTATATGTTAGAGTGTGACAGTCTTGTAGAGTAGTTGTATGTCAAGTTCAATTAGTCTAGGATCTGCCTGGTGGAATGTTGCACTGTTGCATTATTGCTGTAGAATAAGGAGACTGGGAATGCACAAAGAGACATGTATGCTTGCGTCTGTGTCTGCTTCTTTAAAATAACATTCATGAAGAATTTATTTTTTTATTGGCGACATCGAGTGGCCATTTTAATGTGTTTTTCTTAATGGCACATTGTTTTGACGCCATGTTCTGAATTGAAAGCTTTTCGTGGGAAAATATTTGAGCAAGTGAATCTGCACAGGACGGGAGTTGTTAGTATAGAACATGTTCCGAGAATTGGGATTACGAGAGGGAATTTTTTTTAGAAATTTCAATCCATTAGCCAAGAAGAGTACATGGTGATTTAAATTTTATGGTTATTTTAATGTTTCAAGTTAAGCTTATTTTACCAACTGGTATGTTGCAGTGTTTATTTCTCATTTGTTTAAATTAAGTTCAATGATGTAAAACTGTGGAGATAATTTGCAGTGTGTTTACTGTTATAGAACATTGGTATTTGTTTTAAATAATGAACAGTAATTGAGAATAGAAATAAACACTGGAAGTTCTATTTTGAAAGGTTTTAAGCAATTTTGTTCTTTGGAAATCTTTGTTAAAATTTTATTTTAATTGTAGTCGATTCTATATAATCTGTTGCACTTAAATAATTTTTTTCTAGACAAAATTTCTGTATTTTTTAAATAATGTTCATCATTATATTTTTTCAATAATGCAATATTTTTTTATATAATGTTGTTTTTCCTATAATGTCTATATAATTTCTTTTTTTTATAAAATTTATATATGTTTCCATATTGTTACTGTTGGTTTTTAATAAAGTTTAGATCATTTTTTTTTCCAATAATATTTTAATAATCTTGTTATTTTAGTAATGTTTATGATTTTTCTTTTTCAATTACTCTTTATGTTATTTTTTTAAAATGATGTTTATATAATGTAGAATATTCCTATATTCATGCAGCGTTAATTTAGTGCACACACAAAAGTTTCCTGTTTAAAGATATTTTTGATTTGAAAATTGTGTTGTTGTTTTTTAAAAAGACATCTTTTTTTCCTGTTCTTGTTAAGAAAAACCAAAGGGGGCTGCTTCCTCATTAACATTGAAGACACATGTTGAGGGTGGTTAGTTCATACTTGGCAAGTTCCTTGTGAATTATCCGACAGAAATCCCTTAAGACTTTACTTTATTAAATCTGCTTATGCGTCATTAGCGACTCGGTGTGTGCGAAGTTTGTTCCCTAATCAGTCATAATTGTGTGCATGACGAATATTAGCAAACATGCATTTTACATGCTGACTTGGTAATTGAGTGAAAATGGCTACTTAAGATTCTGTCTTTCGGTTACATTGTTAGCCAGTCTGCTATCTGTGCTGATCCTGGGTTGGCTGGATAAACAACTGTTCCTGCTAACAGAAAATGTGACCTATCTTCCTAGAGAGCTGTTTTATGCCTTACTCTGCTATAGTTATACTAACACAACCAATCCATGTGTATCGTCTAAGTAATCATACATAGAAAATAAGTTATATTGCTTGAGACTTGGCGGCAGATAGTGTATGTCCAGATCAGAAGCTGGCGTATCTGCGTCTTTACTAATTGCCAAAGCCTGCTCTATTTGTAGTTAACATGATAAGACTGAAAAAAGGCAGAAAAATGTGACCTACCCACACCAAAACCGCAAGCTTAAATAAGCTTGCGGCAAGTTTGCGACAAGATTGCGGTAAGATTGCAACCAAGCGTGTTGCAATCTTATTTAAGCTTGCGGTAAGATTGCGATAAGAAAGCCGCAATCTTAAAATTAAGCTTGCAAGGTTGCGATAGGAACCATTACGATCTTGATTGCTCGCTTGACTGCTCGCTTGCAAGCTTGCGCAATCATGCCAAGCGAGCGGTTTGGCTTGCTTAGAAGCAAGCGAGCGGTTTGGCTCACTTAAAAGCTCGCTTGCACGCTTGGCAAGCTTGCAAGGTTGCGATAGGAACCATTACGATCTTAATTGCTCGCTTGCAAGCTTGCGCAATCATGCCAAGCGAGCGATTTGGCTCGCTTAGAAGCTCGCTTGCACGCTTGCAAGGTTGCGATAGGAACCTTTACGAGCTTGATTGCTCGCTTGCAAGCTTGCGCAATCATGCCAAGCGAGCGGTTTGACTCGCTTGCTCACTTATCCCATGCGTGCGGTTTGGCACGCTTGCAAGCTTGTGCTATCATCCCAAGCTTGGGTTGTTTTTTTCTTTGCTTGATCAAATCCGTTGAGTGGCTAAGGTTGTGGCTAGATTGACATAAATAAAATCACTAGATAACATTTGTGGTTTTCACTTAAAAATCCGATGCAACAAAAAATTTACAGGGAAAATAACACAACAGAAAGATACTAAATATATTCCACTTTAATTAAAGACAATGGCAAAAAACACAAAGAAGAAGTGGTCATTTATTAAAGGAAACAACTAAAAGATGCTTATCAATTAATTTATATTCTTAACCCATAGCTCGCTAAGCACTTATTATTAATATGAGAAAGCATGACAAGCCATTTTCGGGGGTCTAGCAAATAGGATTTTAAATGATTAAATCAAACTTAAGTATCAATTTATTTATCATTAAGAATAAAATACATACAATGCACTCAAGAAATAGTACCACAGGTATTGTGTTCAAAAACAGTTCATAGTCAGTTCTTGTTGATTTCTCAGATGACAACTCTAGTTCAGCTTGAGGGAGTCTTGCATCCTTCCTCTTACCTGCACAGCAAATGTATTTTTTCTCCAATTATGCCTGAAAAAGAAAAAAAATCCAACATTCTTCATTATTTAATTATTTTTTTTCCTTACCTGATTTTTTATTTAGCAATGAAATATTTATTTAGTATGTAAGGGTCTTGTGTTATTTGTACCACACAGGCACCTAATGATTTTTCAGTCAAATTTTGATGCAAAGTAAGTGTTCAAAGATTGAAAGAAATAGATTGGAAATTTTACAAAAAACAAGGAAACAAACAAAATACCTTATTAGATGCTGACACAAACTTTAACAGCTTTGGTCATGATGCAAACTTGCCTTTTCTTTAAAACAGCAATTTGAAAACAGCAACAAATCACAGGAGCTATAGGCAAAAGCACCCCCATATTTTATATGTTTAAAGCCTGAGCTGAGAAATGCTGAACTAACTAAAAAGTAAAGCTTAACAAAATACTATCTTGGTTATTTTATAAGCATTAATATGCACAAAGGGGTAAAAGTAAAACACCAGACCTGGTAGTGCAATCCGTAGAGTGCCGGCTCCTGGTACTAGAGGCATTGGGTTCAGTCTGGGCTGCAACATACCAAAGTCATGTAAAATGGTAGTGTTATTGCTCCCTTGCTAATACTCAAGCAAATATACAGCTAGTTCTATGACTAGTCAGTCAGGTGTCAGGATAATGTGACTGGGTGTATCATGCCAGGTGTTCATGGCATGCTAAAATCAGTAAAAACAGCTTTACATTGGCTTCAATTGAACACTGTCTTCAAATAAATTGTTGGTGGTTTGATTGTTTATTAGGTTTATTGAGCCACCAACAGTAGTACTGGTATTTCAGTTATCTGGAGACGGTGTTCACTTGAAGCAGATATAGTGCTGCCTTCACTGTGTATAGCATGCCATGAACAAATAACATGATACCATATCCAGTCATATTATCCTGACACCAGGCCAACCATAAACACACAGATAAATAAAAAGCCAGTAAATTTAAAATGTATGGTTATTACAGCAAGATTATTTTTTTATTAATGTAAGTGAATACAGAGAACAAAGGAAATTGAAATTTAAAATATACCAACTAATTTTAATATTATAATATTGCAATCAAAACAGGGGCACCCATGGCTGAGCGGTTAGAATCGCTGACTTGAAGCTCCTCAGCCCCTCACCGCGTGGGTTCGAGTCCTAGTCGGGGTGAGAACTTCCATGTAGGGAGGTTTTCCTCCACCAATAATTAGCTGGACGTCGCCCATATGGCCATAAATGTGTCCGTGCGATGTAACAAAAAATCAAACAAAATCAAAACAACAACATGATTTCCCAAAAATGACATCTTCATGTACCAACAGCTGTGCCATGCAATTAATAATAAACATGGTAGTGCTAAAAGGTAGCAAATGCATTAATACAAGAACTGGTACAAATGGTCAAAATGTTACATAGTTATCTAAGTACCTTTTGTCTGTCATCCATGCGTTGCTCTTCACTGACCTCCTTATTGACATCCGTCTGCATCTCCGATTCTTTTTTTGTTCACTTGCATCTGGCTGTTTCAAACTATTACAGAAAATAAAATACTTTACATGAGTGGCAATTCCATACTAGCAAACACAGTTATGTATGTGTTCAATCATTATGTACAAGTTATCTTGGATATCTCTATTACCGGTGACCTAAATTTTTTTTTTTAACACAACAATGTAATCAACAACAAAAAATATTGTGTAGCCACTTGAAACCGTTTCATGTGCCTTTATTCCTATAGTATGGAATGTATCCATCTGTAATGTCCGGTAACTGGATATTACCGTTAATAGGGTCACTCTAAAATAAACAATATTACAAAAATGTCTTACGTTTGAACTTGTCAGAACCGTATCAACTCTAACTGAAGCAAAAATTAAATATACAGTAGAAAACACATGTTTATGGAAAAGTCAACGGTTTCAGAAAACGTTTGTGATAAGAAAAAACTAAGGTGAAATGTCGGAACTGAAAAAAATGGCGAAAATATTTAACACGTTAATTTTGCATTCTAAACCGTTAATGTTCTAAACTTACTACGTTCAGAAAACCTGATTTAAAATGTGGTGCTTCTTATACTTGTTTAAGTAGATCAATGTCTCACCTCTGCTTAGTAGTCCAGTGAAGGAAAGTCATTTTTTTCATCTTTTTCATCACATTTTTTTGCATTTCGTTGAAAATTGGCGCGGCCGGAAGTGTAGACTGCGCATGTGCTATTGTAAATCGGGACCGCTCGGCGATTTCTTCGGTTATTTTCCGAAAGTTACGATTGACTTTTACTAAAACACCGTAAAAGCGACCTTTAAACTTTTATTATTAAATGGTGTTTATTCACATTCCCACTAAAGTAAGAGTGGTTTTAACATGATACTCTACTGTCTGTTCTGTTATTTTGTTGTCATATTAGATATTAGACTGTAGATCTACTTGACAAGGTTTTCGAAAGACAACAACAAAAAGTTATTAAAAAACTGACATCTTTGGAATGAGATCAAAAAAATAAATATTGTACTGAGCTATTATAACCAAATCTTTTGTAGCTGTCTTTAATGATAACATAGCTTAAAATTGCTTTTGTGATCAGTCAGATCAAGGTCACTGTAACTCATAACAGCAATTTGCTTTCCATGTCTACTCAGGATTTAGATAGATATCAAATTTTGAAGTTAACTTGTTTATGGGATGTCAAAGTATGGGATTGTTTTTGTTGTCAATTAGTTTGAAGTACTGAGTCACTGTTACTAAATACATTTTATTTTGTTTATGTTCATTATCTTATTTTTTTTTAGGATTAATCAGATTAAGTAGTTAACTAACTATCTCATGGGAAGAATATGTTTGGAATTGCTTCAGGGATCAATTGTTGTCAAGTTATTAAATATATTTTTGGATTTTCTATAAATAACTCAAGATGGGAGTAAGGTATCATTACCAAATTACTTTCTAAGGAGAGTAAATCTGGGACTGTTTTGTATAGGGTTGTGTGATTTCTGTTAAATAATAAATAATGACAAAATAAAAAAAAAATGGCAGTTAGTATATTTAGAGCTTTTTTATGTCACATTCTGGTAAGCTTTTTTCAACCAACTGTCCATCTAGCTGCATTAACAATTTGCTCGTAAACACTTTAAAGGCTACCGTTTTGATCCAATCTTAACCAACACTGGTGGTCAGAATGTCATTAAATGTTTGTCTGTATGAAATCTTGGATGAGTTAATAAATAGGTCACATGGTCAAAAAGTAGGTGACTTGGTCAGATCTATAAAAACCTTGAGAACACATTAAAAGACTTTTTTGGGGCCTAATCTTCACAGAACTTGACCAGAATCTTTGTTTGCAATAAATCTTGATGTGTAACTGTAGGCAAAGATTTGCTTCAACATAACTTGTAATCACTAGAATCCAAGGCACAGTTGTGAACATTTGTGATTAAATTTTAAAGCCAGTGTCCTCAGGTGAGCGATACAGGGCCATCATAGTTTTATTGCTGTATATCTGCAAGTGGAACTGGTCATGCTGGTCAAGTTCTCTTTCAAATGTTATTTCTTTAAAGAAATACAAAATAAATTTCTTAATGTCTTGGAATATTTTATGCTTGCAAAACCACAACCTATCCACAATCCTAATAATAATTAGTTTTAAGCTTGCAAGATCGCAAGCTTCTTGCAATCTTCAGTGGAATATAAGATTGCAAGCTTGCAAGACCGCAAGCTTCTCACAATCTTAATGGTATTTAAGATTGCGAGAAGTGTGCGAACAAAACCTAACCGCAACCTTAATTTCTATGCAAGCGAGCGTGCTCGCATCCGCGACCATAATATTTAAGAATTGCAATCTTATTAAGATTGCGACAAGCTTGCGCAAACTTGTCGCAAACTTGTGACGAGCTTGTCGCAAGCAAGCGTTTTGGTGTGGGTATCTTCGGTAGGATGTTTTGTAATAAACTTGAGCAAGCTGTGATCTATCTGCTTGTCCAAGAAGCTGTTCAGAGTGTTAGGTATCTTTCCAGGTTGTTGTCAAGTTTGGGGTTATTACAACAAAATTGGTGCAGCAGATCTTGCCCTGGTGTATAGAAGTTGTTATATATCATTAGTGAGCTTCAGCAGGCTTACATGTAGTTGTATTATTTGCTGAAAACACCATTCATAACATTAAAAATTTAAAATACCCAACTCTTATGGTAGACAAAAGGGTAAAAGTGGCATTGACATTGCCTATACCCCCCCCCCCCCACACACACACCAAAAATACAACAACAAACAAACAACATGACATGCTCGTTTCTCTTTTGATAAACAATGTATATTTTTTTTAAAATGGAAGCTTTTAAGCAAATTTTCTTCAGAATTGAATTATTCACACAAATGACATTGAATTAGAAATAATTATATACTTGTGGTTATTAATTAAGTGAAATTAAGAATGGGTTAATATTATTAACCAAATGAAGCAGACTCGGGTCTCCGTGTCATAATTGAGGAAACTTAAATCTTAAACTTGTAGTTGTCTGTCAGTCCCAATAGAACTATGGTGAGCAGCAGTAAGAGGAAACCTTAGGCAATTATTTGTCATGGAAACATTGCTGGTAAACTGGAGATGAACATGATGCCCATCTATAAACATGTCATTAGAAATCATGAAATAGACAAACTTGGCATCCAACAGCCTTCTTATGTAACCAGGATACAATATCAGATACTTTGCATTGGTGAATGGAGCAAAAAAATAACAAGCTCAGCTGCAGTTAATGGTTTGCTATTGAAATTGCATAAATAATGAAATATTCTATTTTCTAGGAATAGTCCAGGTCATAAAAACATAACTTATTCAGAGTTAAAACTTTGCTTTAATCATTTTATATATCAGATGTGTAACTTCAAGCTCGATCATTTACTTTTGTCACTAATATATAAGCCTCTTATGGATGCTGTAATATATTGAGATGTGATTGATTGATTTTTTACCACCAATAATTATTTCAATATTGTATACTGATATCATGATTTGAAGAGTTCTTCGGAAGGTTGGTAAAGAATAGATAATAAAAAAAATGTATAATTACAATTATATGGCTCTTGGATGGCTTGGATATCAGACAGGAGTAGAGGACTAGTTTTGTAATGAACAACCTCATTAATTCTTCTCAGTAATGTTGGAGCCCTGCTGAAATGCTGGTACAGAGAACCAGTCCTAGGTCAGAGGGAACACAAGCCAATGGGACTTATCAGCAATCTTATCCTTTATCTGTTTATCTGACAGACCAGCTTTCCAATCTAGACCAGATCCTCAAAAACTAGTTTTCATAGTTATTGTAACAGTGTTCTAAGTAATTTATCCCAATTTAATTTTACAAAATTAGTGTGTAGCCAAATTGAAACTTTTTTTTTTTAATTTCTGACTGATATTTCTTTCTTTTTTTTAATTTCTTGACCGATATTTAACTTTTTTTTTTAATTTCTTGACCGATATTTGACATGACACAATGTAGCGCAAAAAGTTTTAAACCAGTGACTGAAGTAAATATAATGAACAGACAGTGTAAGAGAGAGAAAGTGATGGTGTAAGAACACGGGATAAGATAGGAAACCTAGTCAGGAGAATGGATAATGCATCAGAAATTTCTAGCAATATTTCTCAATTTTCTCTTTATCCCATTTATCATAGCATACTCTTAACATCAGCGATGCCAAATGACTCCTATTATTGGTGATTTATGCAGTGTGAAATGATTGCTGTGTGGTTAATGGGAAAGCTTACATAACAATTGGGATGGGGTTAGGGTGATGTTTCTTTTTATTTTAAAACCTTTTTACTTTACGTTGATTTTGAAACAACTTATTTCATCTTACTCGCATACTTATTTTATATTACTCGCTTTCAACTGTGCACTTCCTGGGTAGAACCAGTACTCAGGTACTCAGTACCTGGAGGAGTGTGCAGTAAATAGTCTTTCTTATGGACTAACATTGCATGATCAGTTTTGGGGTTTGAGCCAGAGAACTTCTGATCTAGTGTCCAAAGTGTGAACCACTAGTCTATGGATGACCACAATTTGTATGAATTTTTCAGTAACTGAATGCTGTACATTTTGCCTATTTGTCATTCTGGTACAAGTTTGTTTAAGATTTTGAGAAAAAAAATATGTTGAAAAGAGGCAGATATATTGACAAATGTAGCAAAACATTGTTGCTGTTTCTTACTGTTGTTGATTTTATCTTGTACGATTTTAAAAACATGTTGATAGGAAATGGATTTCATTGGATTGGCCTCTTTTGTTTTTTTTTTTTTGAAGAAATATAAAAGAATTTTCCACTGGTTACTGCTTGTAGCAAGAGTTCCAGCATTAGACCCTTGGTTACTCTTCTGTATTGAAAGTATATCTGGTTAGACCATATTCTGTATAAGTGTGAACTTCGTTGTCATGGAAATGTGATGGGTGTTCATCAATACCATATTTATAAGCACCAGTCTGACAGAGTCTAGAATAAATGAGACATCTGTTGTTTTTTTGTTTCCATGGTTATTGTTGTCTGCGGAAACCAAAGAAGACCTTGAGAGACTTGAAAAATTGTATTAATACATCTAGTGGTCCTGCCAGTTGTTTTCTTATCCTGCTGGGACGTATTTTCATTTTTTTGGTTCTTCTTTCATTTATCTCATTTTTTTTTTACATTGTGATTCATGACATTGCTATCATACTTTTATGCAATCTGACTATTTTTGCTGTAGATGTAACTGTTTGCTCTCTTGGCACTCCAAATATTTATGATTTATTTGCAAGATCAAAACATTAATATGTTGTAGTTGCTATGAAATAACAACATTTTTATCAGATGTGAAAAGAAAATGCAGCAGTTAGTTAACTTCTACCATAAACCATTTATCAAAAGTTGTACTGTTGTGACAGTTACAATCCATTCAAGGTCTTTATCACAAACAAATGATTTGCCCTTAAGCTTGTTCCAAGTTTGTTTAGTGATAATGAATACAGAGTTGGACTCAGAAATAAATGTTTATGTTAACTCCATTCTGTAATAATGCACTGTTTATCTAAATCTGTTTAGATTGTGCCACTGATCTACGTTATAATGTAACAAGCACGAGAGGTGATATTTTCTAGATAATTTTGTGATTATGTGATATGGTTTTATTGTTGTTGTCTTGTCCCAAGTATTTCTCTGTAATCAATGACAGTTATCTTTTATAGCTTATTTGCTAAATTGTTTCTTTTGTCTTCTGGTGTTTGTGTGTTTAACGCATAGCACACATTTTGTTGTGCAATATAACAAAGCCTCTGTTTTGAGCCATATGCTAGTGACATACCAGTTGGTTTATGTTTTAATACTGTACTTTTCCTCAGTTTTATCTTCATTTATGACTACAGCGTAAAAAATGTGTGGACATTTGTCCTTCTATATTTTTCTGATCATAAACAATACAAAATGTGCTTTTGTCATAATAGGCATAAAATTTGTGTCCTCTGTTAATAAATATTAAGATACTTTTATGAAAATTTAATAACTATTTTTAAGCTTTTATCCAAAAGAATTGTTATCTTTTAAAATCCACATCCTTAAAATAATGAACTGAGATTATCACAGAGTGTTTTTTTTTTCTGTTGTTGCTGTTTATTGTTGTTAGACTTTTGAAACATACAAACTGTGTTTGCTTGACTTTCTGGCATTTGGCATTATGTCCTTTTGTATTTGTATCTGTCATTCTAACTATTTTTTTCTGGTAAAACATGCAGACATCATTATCTTGCGAAGGGATGTGTTTCTTATAATTATAATACATTTTATCAGAAATCAGTTTGCTTTCTTTTCATCTTGTGTGTTTTTTACACTATAAAATTATATTTATTGCATAATTTTCATCCAAAGCACTTAAAATGCTTTAAAAAGTCTTTCTCTTGCAGTGCGCACTCCATTATGTTAAGAGTTATGGGTAGGGAAAAATTATGGGCTGGTTTCTATATTTCATTAAAGGCTTGCATGAAGTTTGGGCTTTCAGACTGGTTAATAGGCAATTTGTTGAACTGGTACGAGTCTGGACTGGTACCTGACTGTCTGTCTGTGAAGTTTTCAGCAAGGAACCAGTCAAGGGATTCATGTAGCAACTCTTAACAAGGCTGGGAACTGAAAATTATGTTTTTAAGCAAATATTATATTACAACACATTTTGTAAACTTTGAACAATACATCAGACTCAGAACAAGAGACCTAAATATTACTGCTGACTTTTTTTTCAGGAAATTACAATAAAACAGATGCACTTATGATCAAATAATTGTCACTTACAATCCATCTTGATAGGGTTAATTAAGGATAACAATCTTATCAAATAGAATAGCACAAGATTATGGAGTTCTCAAACCTTCTCTTAAATGAACATACTTCAGAAAATGCCATTATTGTTTCCCCAATTTTTTTTAGAACTATCAAAAATTAAAGAACAATTCACACAAATATGCAATTTAATAAGTCAAAGTTTTGAGTCATCAGCTGAGAATAGGAGCAATATTTTGAATACTTGTATAGCTTTAATCTTCACTCCAAGCCAGTACATCCCGTTAGACTGCTTGAAATAGACATGTATCACTGCCACATTGGATATTAATGGATGTACACATTCTATTAGTGATCCTAATTAACCATCCAGGTAATTCTCTCGTTAGGGATGTCTCTGGTTGGCAGTATGAAGTTTATCACGCTCAGTAAAATTATAGATGCCCCTTCACTCTAGGGTATTAATAAGTATTGGGAAAAGGTATTGGAAAGCTATCCGTATTAAAAATTTATACTTAATGGTCATGGTATTTTTTTTATCTCTCACAAAGGAGCTTTATATCAATTTCCATACCATGAAAAATGTGTCAGTGAGACTTATTTGTTGTTTTGTTGTCATTTAATTTGTCTGGGTTACAAATGCTTTATTTAAAAATACTTTTTCAATTACTCAACATATGGTGGTTAAATATATATCAGATACATTAATGACTCAATGCAATATTTTTCACATTGTTAACCTTGTCATGTTAGGTGTTTATAGAATCTTATTTTTAAATAATAATAATATATGCAAAAAGAACTTTTCAGAAAGGGTGATAACATTTCAATAATCATTAACAATGTGCTGATCATAGAGAGTCATTCTTTATATTTACCACATCCTACATCAAAGGAAAATAGGTTATTGTTTTGCATTTTTGTCATGAAACTACTTTCAAACATTGAGAAAATTCAAGAATTGCTATGTCTCACACCTTTCAATTTTTTTTGTTAAATACCAACAGTCTTTGTTGAAAAGAAAACAAGAAAATGTTGGAAGGACAGTTGCTATGTTACTGACTGGAGGGTTGGGTAATGGTGATCACACCTTGTTGTCCAGTCCATTGACCTGTATGTGTGACCTTGAAAGCATTCACACCTCTCTATAGCTGACCAATGGCCACAGATTAACACCTACCTTCTGACCATTGACCATCAAAGGGAATTTGTAATCAACTCCTATCACATAGTTAATGCCTGTAATGTGACTTAAGCCATTCAGCTTTGGGAGTAAACATTCAAGAGCCATGATAGTCGATGCAAAGGGTTATCAGACAGACTCGAAAGAGTAAACTTTCTCCTGTGGCAATGAAACCCAAGCCTTGTGCCAACCATTACAAACCAGTAGTGAAGTTTGTCTGATACCAGAGAATGGACCAGATATGCCATTCAGCTTGGAGCAATGTGGCCAGATAGTGGGTTAGTGTCAATGGTTAATTGGGGGAAATTAAATGGATAAAGGTTTCTCCAAGTATAACAGAAACTATTTAGTGTCCATGTATAGCTTATCTCAAGTTATCATCCCCCTACGCCTTTGACAACATTGATCAACAAACCCCCTTGCCTTTCACAGAGCCAAGTTTAAGAAATTTGACCCATTTCTACACAAAAATTATATAGAATAATAATATTTCTGAATGAAATATATCTTTGCTGATTTTGTTCAGTAAAGTTATTCACCTGTATTATTATTGTTACACTGCTCTTTAACTAATCTTAGCCAAGCAAGTTAAGTAGATTCCAAATAACCAGCAATATGTTTGATCACATTCTTCACTATTTGTTATATATTCTCTAGTTATATGTTCATTTACTTTTGTATGACGTTGTCAGCAGAAAATAATAAGCAGAAAAGTTTGAAGTTTTAATAAATATAGCCTGCTAACTGGTGACAAGAGAATGCCAAGTCTGTTTTCACAGCATTCATTGGTCAAATGAGAAATTACAATTATCTTTATTGGTTAGGAAATTTGAATTATCTTTATTGGTTAAGATGCATGGTCTCCTGGGGTAGTGAGAAACAAATTCAATGGAAAGTTTCATTGTTGGTGGACTTGGACTGTGGAATATAGTTTGAATGGTGTCTGTGCTGTCTGTGCCTAACAGTGTGATGTACTTTAAGTAACAGTGAAAATACCTCTACAATCGATAACATCAATGCATCACAAGGTCATATGTTGTTAAAATATCACAATTGCTTAAAGGCTCTATTAGATAAAGTGAGCTGTTTGTGTGGATTTTTTTTATTTCTGACAACCCTTTTTTTATAAAATTGTATTAAATTGTTCACATATCCATTATGTTTTTTTTGGTCATTTCCTGAAAAAAAGTTCAGTATTTTGTACATCTATTTAGTATAAACATTGCATAGGGTGCATGTTGGTTAACCTGATCATTTGTATACACTTGTCTGACCTTACTTACATGTACCTGTCATTAGGTATCCTGTAGTGGGGTATATGGTATGGTTTTGTTTGAAGTGACCCCGTCACAATGATAATGTCATTAGGCGATCCGTCAGAGGGTTTCCAACCAGTTGTCATGCATGCAGACACAATGTATAGCATAGGTGTGAAGATTACATCAAATTAAGCACGCATTACCTCGTGTTGACATATGCAGACTGTGAACGATGTCCAACAGGGTCTCACTGTCAACCAGTCTCCCTCGGTGAGCAGCTTGATAAAGCATCTGGAGGACCAGGATGACACTGATTAATTTCTGACGGTCCTTCAAACAACGGTGCCCCGTAACTGGGGAGATGGCTTACACTTCAAGTGGTTTTAGAAGTGGGACACAACATTTCTACAGTTTTTACTTATATACAAGGATAAGCTGTCTTTCCCTATTCTGTTATTGTGGAAACTCCTATTTAGCCTGAAAGTTACCTAACTCAGCAAGCTGCAAGTGGGATTTACATCTCAGTGGGAGGCTGGTTTGTGAATATGATGTGTTTTGATGACTCGAAATCTGAAGAACATAGTTGGAATTTTTAATGTTCAGTTCTACCAAGTGGATAGATTAGTATGAACAAGTGGTATTTGTTCTCTACAACAAATGGTTTGATAGTGTGTCATATTGTTGGGGCTGTCTGCAAACTACTAGGTAATGCCTGTAACATGACTTCAGCCATTCAGTTATGGGAGTATACATAATAAATCGGGCTATTTTACAGAATATATAGAAGTATTGAGCCATTTCTTATATGTCCATGCTTGTTTTCAAAGATGAAAATCACACAGTTATCAAGATTGAGCACACAGGCCGAGGTCAATGATAGAATTACTCTTCTTTGCCACCCTACCCAGACCACCATTAACCCTGAGGTTTCTTCATTTGTTAATAGTCCAGACTAATTATTAAACATCTTCCTACCTCTGCATGAAAAGGTGTCTGTAGATACTCCTACAGACTTGAAAGCAAATTGTGCAGACCCTGATCAGACACCTTCCAAGGTCCTGACTGGTCATGATCCACACTATTTGCCAAAGCCATATAAATACATGCTTGGTTACCTAATGAAAATTGTTGCCAGCTCTTGAAACAGCCTAAAGCCAATGTTAACCCAGGCCTCCATTTGTGTGGCAACTAAGTCATTCAGTCAGATAGGTTTAATTGATCCAATGTGTATTTTTTCTATCAACCAACATATCTGTTAGATCAGTCCACATGTTATTATTGGAGGCAGCAGGAATCCTATTGCCCTAGGGTTTCTATCATGGACCCCTTGAGGTTTAAACCTGCTACCAATACTAGGGAGCCATGATGAAGAGGGTGTAATTAGTAGATCTACTTTAGATAAGATATAAGCTGTTATTGAACCAACAGTACCAACTAAGGCTGATAGTTATTGATACTCTTGAATACTGGGTGGCTGGACAGGTTAAAGTAGGGTCAGGGTTTGAAAGCTGCATTTTGATTGGCTGTTCTCAATGAAAGCTTGTTGCTGATTGGTCAGTACTGTAGGTGCAGGGTGTGAAGCCTAGCTATAGTACAATGGGTATCAATTCTGTTCAATAGTTATGCTTGAAGTGGGATAACAGTTTTATTGTGAAGTATAAATGTGTCTACATCAATGGTTAATGATAGGTGATGGTCATTGAAGTGGAAGTAGACATTGTCAGATATGGGATCTAGCAAAGTGGATTTATAAATTTTTAACCTTGTGTTTCATTGGAGTAACTGTTGGAGATACATTTATTGAAAAAACAAAACGCATTAATAATTTCATTCTAAGAACATTGACAATATAAAATCTAGATTTGATTATTAAACATAATTATATGGACTTATTACTTACAAAATATTGTCAATAAAAATTTAACTAAATTATACTTGCATACATTTTTAAGTGACATTACGGGTATATAAAAGACATTACATGTATATAAGTGAGTTTTTTTTCAACATCTATTTCATCAGTTCTTTAAACCGGTCCAAAAAAGGGCCAGTTTGACTGCATTAACCAACATCATTAATCTGATAATGCAGTTGTTATGAACATGACCATATAGTGAACATGTATGTAAGAGGTCTTTGTGACATCGTGTGTGCATGTCAGTATCTTACATTGTGTTACAGTTGACACCACTGCTAATTGATTGATATACTGTTACCTGTGACAATATACCACAATCTGCTGGTCTGTGATTACTATAAACACTCTCTCTTGTGACAATAAGTACCAAACCAGCCAGGATTGTGGACTCACTTTGTGTGGCCTGCATCCATAAATCAGCGATTAACGTAACAGGTTTTATTGATGAAAGGAATCAGGGTCACGAAGATAAGGAAACACAGCTAGATAGCATTGTGTTTTTATTTGTGTGGACACGTTTTTTGATTTGTTTTGTGCCTGTATGTGGACCATTTGGTTTTGCTACAAGTTTGGTAAGCAGTGTTATATTGAAGTGACTGGGGTTGTGTGAGGCTGGGAATGTTGTGAGTGTTTAGCCAGGTAACACAAACACAAACACAAATGGTCAAGATAATAGATCAGGATCTCTGGCCGTACAGGTATGTTCATAATACAACAGGCATGATAATTTAATAATCATACAATTATTTCTTTGTATTGTCCTATTAATTGTATATGTATGTATTAATTTGGTGGTTCTTGTACATTATTTTATTTTTGTTTAGGGAGGAAATGGCCTAAATATTGGTGATATTTTTGTATGCTATAATTAATACATTTAAAAAATAAAATTATAATGGATTATATTATAACATTTATAAAAACATACAAAATATATTTTATACATAATCACCTTGTGCTCCCTCTGCTTCTGCTGCTGCTACTTCTTTCAGGTCTATCACAACAACTAATATCATTAATAGTCGAATCATTACGATTACAAACACCACAGCTCTCCTTTTTATTTCTGTGCCAGTTGACTCAGCTATAGGAACATGAACAGTAATTCATAATTGTCAGTAAAGAGAAGCATGCATCAAATGTATAAAGAAGTGTATAATAAAATAAATTCCCCGTAGATCAACACTGCATTCATCCCCCTTATTGTGGGTGGTGCAGCTTCCAAAAGATACCAGATTAAGTGGTGGGTAGATGGCTCATTAAAACTAGATTAGAAGTCTGACACCTTGGGGTTATTAATCATTTTCTAGCCTATTTACCTTCAAGATGGTGATAATCTTCTCTGTAGCTGCCAGAATCTTTTATTGGGGCAGGTATTTTTCTCTCTCACTGAGGATTATTTCTATTATAAACAAGATCTATTTAAGCTAATCGACAACTTACTCTGGCATATAGACAGTAAAGACTTGGGCTATGTGTGTTTATTATTTCAGTCCTGCCTGCCCATTTACCCCTTCCATTGAGATGTCAATTACATATTAACTAATCAGAACAAACTGCAGGTATTGCTGTAATTGGCAATTTAATGGCTGCCTGAGTGCTAGTCAGCTGGATGCATAGTCTGTGGACATGTGGAGCCCATTAGAACCCTGTGGCCCTTGCTGGCAGTCTGCCTGCTCAGGACGGTATCAGAGGCTCGGATCAAGAGCAAAAGCAGAGCTGTTTTTCATACTATTATAAACTTCATTTAAATCCTGTATAGCAGAATCATCTTGCAAACAATTTGAATGAGTACGCACAATATTGGGTTTTGTTAAAAATTATGGGATATTAACATGATTTGTTTCATCTATCTTCAATGGGGTACTTTGGTGAAATGGAAATTGCCTCCCTTGTTAAACAGTATTTAGGTCCTTTTATTTGAAATTCTTTGAGTTTATCGCCTTTTCCTTTGTAGACATTGCAATAACAAACAGTGAAATTTCTTACTATTGCACAAATATAAGCTTAAAATTCATTTACATACTTATAGAAATTTGTTATTTAAAAAAGAAGAGGGGAGTGTTTGTTGATGATAGGTAACCTGTGTATCACAAGAAAGGCACATAAGTCAACATACACTCCAAAGAGCACAAGCATAAAAACAGAGTAAAACAAATGAAAGGACCTACGTGCATTTAGGGATTATTCAGGGAAGACTATTCATTAAAGTTTCTCATTAAAAATACACTTTCTATGCTGCTCAGATTTGGCTACCTTATAAGGTTGAGAAAATTATTGAACAACTCTGATTTTAAGATCTTATAGGTATTATTGATTTCTTGATTGTTCTTGAGAAGTCTGTAGACTGTACCAACTGTTTATAGACAGCCAATGGAATGTTGCTAATTGATATAGATTGATTTGCAGGTAATCAAGAGATTTTTAAATTCAATTGCCTCAACTTGCAATAACAGATTGGATATTGATGAAACATTTACCATTGTTGATCAACAGTTAAGTGAAGGTATTTCTTCACCTACTCTTTTTCTGTATTTACTTACTGAGACAAAAACCCAACAAACAACAACAACCTCATATTTTAGTTAAAACTGTCTTAGCATGCAGAGTTCAAAAACTTTTAAAGGCCAAGATTTTTTAAGAAAAGATGTAACATAGTTGCTGATTGGCTAAAAGATATGCAGGAATGATGGGAAGGATCAGAATCATATAAAAGCTTGTCAACATCAATTATGCATGTGAAAGCTCCTGTTTTGATCCTGAATAATTATTAAGGCCCAGTGCTAGCTCACTGAAACACTCTTGAGAAAATAGTTGGCCTGAAATAGGGCAAAAAACATTATGGCTATGAGGAAAAAGGAGACCATTTAATGGAATATGGGAAGATGATAGTGGAAAATGAGATGGCCCTGAAAAAAGTAGCTGTGCATGGCATTGGGGACATGAGTTTGCATATAAATTCATTGTAACTATATCTGTAGCCTCACAATGGATCACGTTTGTTTGTGGTTTGTGTGACAAAACTTAATGCAAGGGCTCACTTTCCACAATACAAGTCTTTAAAGAATGTTTGCTTTGCATTTGTATTACATTTAATGAAATGACCTAAGACCAATCATTGTGGATTGGAGGCTTTATCTGGGGTCAAGAATTTAATAAAGTTACTACAGAAATCCCCACTTAAATCTTATTAAAGTTTCATCTTCGTGTTTCTAAGTCAAGCAGATGTTGGGTTAGTTAAAATTGTAATTCTGTAATATAGCAGTTGTCTTCCCTTACAACTGTGTAGCAGTGTAAAGTGTACCGGGAACCAATCCTATCCTGTGAGATTAATATCTTTAATTTTCTTTTGTATTAAATCACAACAGTACTGAAACACAGAGACCTGCTGACAAAACTTTGTTTATTAAGCATTATCCAATCTCTGATATTAAAGCTGTAGATCAAGGAAAATGAAGATATTTGTTTACGCAAAGGGTTTATGGAATACAAGGTAGCAGGTCTTCTCACCAGCGTATTGGTTGGCTTTGTTTGTGGGCTCGCACTGGAGGCTTTTGTCTTTTTCTTCACGTTAAATGACTTGCATGATAAAGTTTACAACCTTTTAGAAAGAAACATTCTTTCATTAAAATTCAGATGTCAACTTTAAATAAATATTTCGCTATTTTTGTTTCGTCTCAATATAATTTACACAACTGATATTGAATTTCTCCACCTTGCAAAAATGTGTAAACTTTGGGCTATTTTTAATATTTTCTGGCCCAAGTAGTGCTGGTTTTCATCGCAAAAGGAGCATATTTCTCTGCTAGCAATGGGAAAGCTTTTCCTGTTCTATGACAAACATGGTTGTTCTGTTTCATAGTGAGATATTGCAGCCAGCTTAGAAACAACAGGAGGAGCCTGTTGACACAGCAATTAACTTGTCAGAGGCCAAGAGAAAGGTGGATGGTGGCATGTTTGGTTTTCTCTTTGATCAATTTTCTTGTGACTTTGAAGCTCTCGGGTACTGGTACAAATCCACATAATCCCAGTAAGGTCATTTGATAGCATGTTAGATAACACATGGTATGATGATGATAAACATGCTGTCAATCATCAAGAATTGATGACTAAGTTGCAACATGAGTTTACTGTTAAAACTTGGTTAGTTTGATAAAGACTGTCTAATCATATTGCCCTTTAAGTTTTACAGTGGAGAAAGTCAATTTATCATGTGCAAAATAAAACCATCAACAGTTTTCCCATCTGCACCTTATAGTTAGTAGCTGTACTCATATAAATTGTGTCTCTTAAAGTATATTAAAGCAAGTAAGCTCTACTATCATTTCTAATGTATTCAATAGGCTTATAATAGAATAAGAAGTTCATTGGACAATATTTTCCCAGGGTTGGTATCCTGGAGCTGAGGCATCTCCCCTGACACCCTTACAAATCCCTGTAATCCAACTATTACACAAGAACCAAGATAAATGTTCCCTTACCCTGGTTGCAGGTCCCTATGACCTGGCAGGGATTACACTGAGAGCCTAGGAGCATCTTAATCCCCGGCTGTAATCCTTGGCAGAGGAAAGTGCTTCCAGGCAAAGATGGGTGCCCCGTTAGGTACAGTGTACTGTATCTTTTTAAAATCAACCAATCAACATCTATCCTACATTATTCCCTAGTGCTGCAGGTAGAACCAGTTTATTAGGATATGGTTTGCACAGAGTGTTTAAGAAGGATAGAACAAGGAACATCGTTTAAAAGGAACTTCAGGTTCTCTGGGCTTGAGCTTACAATCCCACTTTTGTTACCTATTTTGATACAGACAATATCCTGTCCACTGTGATCATCAAATTTTTATATATTCTTTAAATGTAAATTTAAAAATAAAAAATGAACTTACTATGTCTTTTTATTTGTGATCAAGATAATTCTATTTTAATTTCTTGATGATGAAGTCAAAAAAAGTCAAAAAAGTTAAAAATTGTGTACATTTCACAGTTCAGTCTGTAACATGTCTGGACTTAACCATGTATACCTTTTAATATACAGAATGTGTTACTAGGATTGTGTTTTTACATTTTGTACTAAAGATCTTCATAGATGAAATGACAATTTTTGAGGGATGGAAAACACAACAGCTGTTGCACTAATAACTGACAGTTAAACATGCCTTTGTTTATCTACAATATAAACAAATAGCCATCATGTGTCATGGGATGAAGTGGCTCCCATGGGCTTCTCAGGACAAAATAGAGCCAGTAATTGACCAGGTAAGATGACAGGAGTAATCTACAATTTGAGTGATCATCTTATTTACGTCCTTCATTATTTTTACTGTTATTATAAAGGAAATGTCTCAATAAAACTTATAATGGATACCCACATTTCAACCCCTTTCATGTTGGAAACATCTTTCACACCATTCACCCCAATTTATGTAAAACATACCCCACCCTGATAGGTGTTTGCAGAAAGTAAAGGCTTGTGGGTTGGTTGGGAATAATGGGAATATAGCACCAATTGAAATCTGAGTCTCTGGGTATATCTCCATTGTGAAGCCAGTGAGTCTGACAGCATGCCCGTAGCATACTGGTAGAGTCGCTGTCTTGTGACTTCTGACTGCTTAGCCTATCATAGCATGGGTTTGAAGTCCAGTTCTGGGGGAGGGGCTTAATGTGAGAAGGTCTACCAGCTGACCTGTGCTGGAGGTTCTTGTCTGCGGGTCTTCCTCCATCAGAAATAGCTAGACTCACTATATTGATCAATGGTCTCTGCAATGTATTTTAATAACAAAATAAAAAACCAGCATGATGTGGTATAATGTTGGATGATATCTCTAAGATGGGGATATCTGTGCCCCAACACTAGATAAAACACTTAATTACCCCACTAACAGTCAACTGAATAAATACCCTTGTTCACTTTTTATATGTTTTCTACTTGGCACTTTCAAGTACAAGAGAAAGAAATTTGATGGGTTTATTTGAACAAGAAAGGTGAAAATGTTAGTTGAAAACAAGTTGTGACTCGACTTTGCAGAAGTTAGGTAGAGTTTTTTATGCTAGTTTTATTGTTTAGAAGTCAATTTATAGTTGTTAAGGGAAAGTAAGTTTAAAAAAGGGAGGAAAAAAAACAACAGCAACATGACTTCCCCTATTTTGAAAGGTGTAAATAAAATGATAATTTGATTCTACATTTTGTTTGTTAAAATATTATTTTGACATGTTGACTGTAGAATTGCTATATACTCTGACATGAACACATGCAAGTTAACAGGAGACTCTTGGTCCATATGAACATAACTGCAACATATGGTGGATAAAAACAATAGTCATAAAGAAGAAAAAAAATCATCTTGACACTTCCCTAAATGAATGAGCATTTGTGTCATTTGTAATCCTTGTTAAAAAATAAATGTCATTGAAAATCATTCAATGTTGACATTGAAGTGTTGAGATACTTAAAGGTTGTTGTAGTCTGTAGCCATTTTAACCCTAAGGTTTTGAGGCATGCAACATAAATTGTTCAATTTCACACATGTGAGGCCGAAGTATGGCAAAAAAATCAGCAATGGAAGCCAAGACTGATGGCACAACAACAGGTGGGACAAGTCTAACTGTTGGGCAATGTTTTATCTTGACTGCTGCTGTGTTATACCCAGCCTCTGTATCACACAGATGGATGTTTTTCTATTGCCTGTATAGGTAGCAAGCCTCTGGAAGACTGGAGCTTATTACTGGGGACAGGAAGTCAGATGATGCTGACATACATAGGTGCCACATCTCTGCCACATCATTCTTTGGAAATGAAAACAGTCCCTCACCATTAAGCTGCTTAATATTATTTAATATATCACAGCAACACTCTGCCACATCATTCTTTGGGAATGATAACAGATACATCGCAGCAACACAAATTGTCACTATAACAGCACCCGGCTATTTTGTTTAAGGAAGATCTCATTCAAGTGCCTGGGTAGAACCACCATTGCACAGGAGGTCAGTTGGAAGACTTTCCCCATGTTTAGTCCATTGCCCAGACCGGGACACAAATCAGTTCAAGAAAAATTATTGAAGCATTAAAGGCGACACAAAAACTGGAACACGTAACAGGTTAAAGCAATAGAATCCATGTAACAAAGGTATATTTGAGAAGTTAAGTTTTTTATTAGAATGTTTTCTGTATACTATAAATCTCCAGAAAAATGGACGTATAATTATAACTCCTGAGACCATAGAATGGTAAAACAAGGTAAAAAGCCAAACCTGACACCATTCAACAGGCTTTCCCAGATGTTACATAATAAATTACTTAGAAGAAAAAAATTGCCAACATTATTACAATTAACAATAAAACTTAAGTCTACAAACAGAAAATAAATGTGTGCTACAGGGCGTTCCTCACATATAAAAAATAATTGAAAATAAAAAATCGGAGTTAAACATATTTGATTATCATTATCTGACAACAATTTTGTGTGACATTGGATTTTAAAGACAATTTTTTTAGGTTATTGCTTGATGATGAACCATATTTCTGATTATCGCTTAAATCCTATTGGTAAACATCCTGGTTACATGACTCTCCAGTGACAATCAGCAAACATGAACACAGCAGACTCCGCGCTTCAACGCGTTGTCATAATGAGAGACAAGCAATCAGAAGATTAACAAGTTGGCAAATCAGCTACTCAGCCACTAGCATCCCTTTTGTTAGTGATCCATGCTTAACTCAGCTATCTTTCAACAACTACAGACAAAGGTAAAAAAATATTTATTGTACAAAAAGGTGCTGATCTTTTAAGATAGCTCTTAGTTATCAATGGCTAGTTTGCTGGATATGCCCATAATGGAGCAAAAAATAAAATAGGGAGTTGGTTTCAAATCAATATTTTTTATTTTTAAATAAAAAATACAAAGCTTTTATTTGGGCACTTCAAATACTAGTTATTCACCAAGCATCAGTTAGAAGTGACAGTTGTGTATTTAAACTTCCAAAGTAAGCTGAATGCATCAGTGACATGATATTTTAGATCATCATACATTCATATTTTTTTTATCCCCAATATCTGCATCCGTCATGTGCCAGCCAGTAGTCATCATTCAATTACCAGGCTTCCTGCAATTGTCAGTGTGTTTGTCCTCTATGTTTGTACAAGTCCTTTGCTTCCATTCCTACCTCAAGACCATTCTGTTGTCAACACACAGCTTGTGTGTCTTCTGTCTCCCTTGTTTGTTAAAGATAGACAGGCTTTTACGGACTCTTGCCAATCCCATTGCCAGGTCCATCTAATATAACTATTTACATATATAGTCAAATATTGACCTGAACAAATCAACATATCATTCCTTTTGTTCATCTTAAAACTTTGATTTGTTGTTTTTAAATATTGATTTGGGCAAACTAGAAATGGATGACATTTGTATTCTGATTACAAATGTATGGTACTATATATGACCCAAAAGGCTTTGACCTATTGTATATATACTTTTATGGCAGCCATTAACTTACTTGTTTAATAAATTATAATACATGGTTATCTTGGGAGGAGTTTAGATTGTGAACACAACTACACCACCATGTCCTTCTATGGGGAGACAGTCATGGGCAGCCATCAGAAAGCATGTGTTCCTATATTGATTAAACAATATGGAAGGGTTTACTGTCTTATTTGCTTACAGAAACAGTGGACTATATAGTCCGGCAATGACCACTTTATAACAGAAGGATCCATTGTGGCTGATTTACAGCAGGTTTGTAGCCAGATTATTGGCTGTTCAGCTTCCTCTGCTTCCATGGGAACCATTATGGCAGAACAATATTGCTAGAAGAGAAAAAACACAACAACGTAATCTGAATACAAACACAATTATATCTGGAAACAAATGAAGCATACCATTCTCAGCTAAGTATCTTAAGTTAGATTTATGCTTAAATTGACATCTTAACAATCAGATGAGCCACTTTGTATACTGCAGTCAACAAAATTTGTCCCCACATTTGACCTTTACTTCCTATGTCTTCATACATTCCTCTTTATTTATGTATTTTGCAGTCAGTAAAACTTGTCCACCCTCACATATCCCTTGTTTCCTGTGTTGTCATACATTTCTTCCTTTTTATGTATATTCTATTATTTATTTTCCCTTTTTATTTTCCTCCCACTATTTGCCCCCTTCCAATTTTACTGGCATCATTTTATTTACATCCCAACGTATTGGGAAAGTCAGACTTCCTGGACATGTGATGACCTTACATGACCTTAGAAGAACAGTGAAGGTGATGAGTCACATGATGACTCTGGCCAGCTATTCCTCTAATTACTTACTACCCCGGGACAAGGGTCTTAACAATCAATGAATATTAATGAAACGCTTAGTACTGGTGCTGGTTTCACACAGTCAAGTTACTTATAATGTTATGATTGTGTTCATGGTGTAGAAATGTCTGTTCCCTTGAGCATAATTGTAGAGAAAAAAAAACAATTTAACATTAATGAACTAGTTATTGAAGCATTTAAGAAGTGCAGTTAAAAATATAAGTATCAAATGAATGTCCTTGTCTGACTGTTAATTGAAACATGTAAACCTTTTAATTAAAGTAAAGATTGATTTCAATTAAGTAATTTTAGCATTATTTTCTGTTTGAAGGGCTTGGGAATTGCTTTTGATGTACAAGATACATGTATATTAGGTATTCAATAACTGACTTATTTTAAGTACTTTATCGCAGTAAAAACTAAAATTATATGACATTAAATGGAAATTGATAGTACCTCAGGTATGAAACTTTAGAAAGGTGATATCAATGTGAATATTTTTTTTGCTTACATCATGTAAGGGGTAGAGAGGTAGGTAATGAAGGCGGACAGTCTGACCTGGCAGGGGGTATGTAATATGAGCAGGTTGAATATTTGGTCAATCATCATTCTTCAGAGAATGAAAAGATGTCTGCGGACGATATGGTCCCGCCTATCTCCACCTGTAAGTTTAGTATTACCCAATATATTACTTTATATAATGGGACTAACAAAAAAGACATGTACTTAAGTTTAAAAAAAAATCTCCTAGACTTCGATACTTTAAATAAGAATAAATAATTGAAGATGTTCAATATTCTATATGACTTTTCAGCAAAAATCCTTGGAAACATGCTTCTTTTAATGGAACCCAGAATGAAAGAATTTATTGACAGAAATGTTTATTAATATTGATGAGAAGTTGTAAAATACAGTTTTGTTTGTTTGTTTAACAATAGATAGCCATTTTTCTTGTCATAGTAATAATGAAGAGCTAAATGAAACAGTGACACTTTATGACTGGTAATTAATTTTTGAAATCTCTTTGTGTTGATTCCAAAGCACATTAACACCACATATGAGTGAGAATCACACGATTGCCCTGTTTATACTATTTCTGCATGGAGATTGGTTAAAACCACATTGTCCATTTCTATAAATGTTTTATGAGGGGTATTGATGATGGTTTAGTTGAGTAAATCGGCTGACATTTTATGAAACTAAACCTTAATTGACCATTAACAGATTTCACATTAATGCCAATCTGTATTGTCATGTTGTCAAGATAGCCTTTTATGCAGATTATTGTCAAAGCTCCTTCCTGAATGTGTTTTGCTGTTTTTTTTGTCTGAAGATGTATCCAAACTGGTGATAAATCACACAATCCCTGGAGACCTTAGTCAGGCCAGCACATGGATCAGATTGCAGGTTTTTTATCAAGGAATGTAGCAGGAAAGCTGTGTAAATCTGCAGATAATGACTCCCCAAGATCATAAGCAATTTCCTCCGATTGTCACAGACTTGTGGAGGTCGTCTGGCTAGGGACTTTCTGTTGCCACAACTGTCAGATTCTACGCCTTGTGTCGATGGTATGCCCAGGACAACCAAAGATGTGTTACATGCATAATGTTTATTCCACATAATGCCTTTGTCTCGCAGCAATGATTTTGAAGGAAGTTTTTTTTTTTAATTGTTGGTTTGGGTTTTTAACAATGGATTAGCTTTCAGTGTTACTAAGATCTCTAACACCACACTAAGGTTTTATGGGAATACGATTTTACAATGTTATTATATCTATCTGGGTATCAGAAAGAGTTTCATAACCCAAAGAAATAGAAAAATATCTTGTTACAACTTATTAGTTAAAATGTTTGCTGTAGAACATTTAGGACAGTGGATATTTATGTTATTATTTATCTTTTTAGATAAATTAAATGATCAAGGCAATGAGATTATGTATTCAATTGTGTTAAGCATATTTCACTTTCTGCAATGTCTGCAACATCTTTATTTATTAAATTTCTGTTATGTGTGATTCATTTAATGTTTGTTTTTAAAGCACATTCCTGAAAGTTCAGCTAATTGATTCCAAATTGATGATGTAGAAATGGTAGAGAAGGATTTTAAGTAAGCTGTTTGTTTATGCATGTGGACCTGTAAAAGCAATTATCTGTCTGAGACAACAACTCTTCGCTGGGGGTCTTGGAGCCTGATGAAAGCTGCTGAGACGAGTATGAGAGTTGGGGGATAAGGATGAGTGATGGGAAATAAAGGCAACAGACAGAGAATAACAGGAGATAGAGAAGAAGCAGGGGGAATGACAGAAGGAGGGGAATAAAGAAAAATATATTTAAATATGAAAAAACAGCCTTAATCTATGGGATATCAACCTTGGTCAAGCAGATAGAATGGCAAGTATAACTCCTCAGCACCACATTGGTATTAGTTACTTAATAGGACAATATTCAGCCTGGGGAGATCTCTATGACTTAAGTCCAAATGTACTGATAAGTGCTGGTTGAAATCTGTCAACATAGGTTATGCTGAAATTTTAAATGAAAAAAAATGTACTGGTGACATTACATAATAAAACTACATAAAACTTGCATGTACCAATACTCAGTGGAGCTGTCAGTACAGCATTAGACTTCCATATAAGAGGTCCTAGACTCAAATACTACCCCCCAAAAAACAGGCATTTTTAATTTTTATAACTTTTTTTTTCCTATTTCATAATAACAGCTTCTGAATTTTTAAAAAAGATAACACTCTTTATTTCATTGATCTCTAAGGCACAGCCCATTTGAAACAGTTACATATATGGTAAAACAACCAGCCCAAGGTACATTTTATGGCTTTAAGGACTTGAAGATTTTGTATGTTTGTTCTTTGTTTCATTGCACCGACGCAATTAACTTGAAGGTTGGACTTGGAGAGTATGCAGAGGAGTGGGAAGGGCAGACATGATTAGCAAGGAGTTGACTGACTGATAGGTGCTGGGTAGATGGGTATCAACTGAGTTGCAGTAATTAGGAACAATAGACCAACATGTGCATGTGCATGCCAAATCTAGATTGGCAGACATGATAACAGGTTATTGGAGGACTGGAACAATATGTACACATTACACCTCAGCCTGCTGTACTTGTTTTTAAACCCTTACTAAATTATTCGGAGTTTCTCCTTACAAATTCATGTCTCGGTAACAAGATCTGTTGATACAGATTCAGCAGCCGATAGATTAGTCACCTGATCATAATGTTCAGGATCTTCACTATTTCCCAAGGGCTCATCAATTTTTTGTTACGCATGCAAGGTGGGGTAGTCTGATTGTCACCAGAATGACCTTCCATGTCAAACCAGCCTGGTCTGATCAGCTTTACGGGTTGTTTAGAATATGTCTAGCATTTGCCGATTGCTTGAGCTGATTCAATTATGTGAAAGTGTATGAATGTCTGTAGATTTAGTTATACTTTTAAGCTTACTAGATTATAAAATTGAAAGATTTAAACTAACTTTAAATTAAACTGGATTATCGAAATTAAATTAACAACAAAACATACTTGTTTTAAGTTGCTGTCTGAATTTTCAAGGGAGATAATTGTGATGTCATACTATATTGCTGCAGTAGTTATTCCCCTTGTTGGTATGAAAAGTGAGTAAGAATGATTACAAATATTGTTTTGGTTATTGAAGAGACTTGCAACTTTGATATAAGATAATATGATAAGATATATTTTATATATTTATGGATTTTTTTATAAGATGAGATTAAAATATGGTAAAAAATGATATACTTTAGAAATCTAACGTACAATTGGTTTCCTCTTGTTGTTTTTCTACCTAAAGGACAAATTGACCACTTTTTTTCATCTTAACCCTTTTATTTACATTATACCCAGAGGATGGGGAAGCTAAAATATGACAATACAGACTTCAGTTATTTGCATGTTTGTTCTTGTCTCATTCAACATAACTGAAGGAGAATGGCCTAAAGTGATCTTCATGCATGTTACAGTACTATATCAGGCAGGCAAATGCCATCATCATTCACACACTCCAGTCATATTAAAACAAGTTATTTTGAAAGAAAGCATTAGTTAGTTGTACCATTTATGTAAGTGGTTAGGCATAAATTAATGTAAAATGACAAGAGAAATGTCTCAACAAGAGAAATGCCTCAAGTTTCTTAGCCTGCTGAGTAAAAATTGATAAAGTTTAGAAAATGATGTCGATCAAGATAAGCTAGCTCATGCTGGGAGCTTTCTGATCAGGATGTACACATTTTGTTACCTTACCAATATTTTTGTGATGAAGTTGCTAAGATGTTAATATGGATTATTACATATATCAAGCAGAATTCCAGTAGGTGGGTGGAGTTGGGGGGGGGGGGGGAGCAGAACCATGTGGGGAACATCTGTACTCATCATTAGTCATCCCATTTTTGCACTAAAATTTTCCCTCTTTTTTAGCTTGACTTTAAAAATAGCTTGACCTTAAATTTAAAAAAAAGATGGCACTTTTGACATGGCCTGGTTGCTCGCATTGGTTAATGTTTTTATTAAGTTCCATGCTTGTACTATGTTTTAAATTATAAACTTGACTGGCACATTGTATGTAACAACAACAAAGAAAGTTTAATAAGTGAAATTTATTTCAGTTGGTATAATTAATGTCATTAGAACAGAAAAAACAAACATGATTAGAGTATGTTTTCTAAAGGTAAAAGGCTTGTTCCAGTAAGCATTTAATTTCCTTAAAGATAATTTTATAATATAATTCATGCTCTTGTTTTTTGTTTAAAATCTAAAAGTACAGCATTTTGGAAATTGTGAGTTGACAACACATAGTAGACTATTGAATGAAACAGATTTCTCCAAAAGATCATGGTTGTGTCAGGCAAATACACGTTCTTGTCTTGCATAAATTTGTTAGCAGACATTAATAAACAAAAAAGGACAATGTATATAGACATATGTAAGTGAAGGGTGTTTATAAATATTAGATCCTGGACAGGATACAGATATTAGCATCTAATTATCGGCTGTTATCACACAGACAAGCTATTGCTGTGGCCATGCCGCTGTTTATATCTGTTGTAAATATTGATATATCTTCGGGTTTAAATGAAGAGGCAGCCTCTCATTGCCTATGTCAGTTAATCAAATATCAACTTTATGTTTGCACAAAATCATAAATAAGTGTTATTACATAATAATGCTTTAATAGTTTTCATCATCTTCTTCTTCTTTGCCTTCTTCATCTTCTTCTTCTAGATCTTCTGTTTTTTTCTGCTTCTTTTGCGTCTGCTAATTTTTATCACTTTGTGCCCAGAAGGTTTAGAGTTAAAATATTAATATACATATTCATAATGTTCTTGTCTCATGGAATACTCAGCTACCTTACAATGCTCTGTGCTTTGTGAGCTGCACCTGCATCCATTGTATACAATCCAATTGCTACTAGCCCATTATGTTCCGCTGTTGTATTCTCAGTGCAATTACTTTCCAATGTCTGCCAATTACTTCCCCATCCTACAAGCAGATAGTGTACTCTAGAAGGATAAAATCAGAAATAAAAGATATTTTACATTATTCATTCAAACAATATTTAGATTCTCTTCATTGAAGACTAGTATCTCATTGGATGGAATGGTAACCTAATTCCATTGGTATAAAATGAAGTTTAACTAGAATAATTGGAAATGAACTAGGGTTTATAGTCGGGGCTAGACAAGCAGGTTCCATCTAAAACAGCCGTCGGAGTTTTTCCTCTCCATTCTTTATAAACAAGTTTTTATCTTCCCCTTAATTTCTTTTTTTTTTTCAAATGCTGATGCATTATGCTGTTTTGCATTTAAATTGAACCTTGAGTTGTTAAGGATATTTCTAAATTTACCTCCATTTTTTTGGGGGGGGGGTGGGGGTGGAAGGGTTATTTTGTAAGTAAGGAACCTTTAGCTGAGAAAATGTTCAATTGCTTTTTTCTTATTGCTGCGTTACTGCTCCACTTTGAAGGAAATTGTCTATTCAATGAGCCCAATAGTGTAAAAGAGGAAATGAAAACTTAGAACTTGTTATGTGTAATTATACTGAAGTATTACATGTTTTAGTAACAATTTGTGTTGTAGATACAGTGTAATATTTTAAAGTAAGGCTTTGTATTGTATCTACCACATCTGTACCAAATGCGATAGACTTGGACTTAGTGTAGATAATTATTAATATGTATACATTATACATGATGTTCACATTGTTAACTATGACACACTAATTGTGTTTACTATTTGTCTACTTTCAGGCCTGACTTCTTCGACAGTCTTAATGATGACATTAGTGCCAAGAACAAATGTAAGTACTCACCATTTATATGTTTTGTTTTTTGTTTTCTGTTTCCGATGCTTTCAGCAAAAAAGTGAATCTAAGAATATGAATTGCTTGAATAAGTAAAGATTGATAGAAAGATAAATGATCACATAAAATATCTTTATCAAATAACCTAAGCAATATTCTTTGCTGGAAGCATGAAGTTTGTATACACCTATCATTCTTTTGTCAGAAAATCATGCTATAATGTCTCCAAATGATTATTTTATGAAACTGCTATTATAATATTCTCTATAAAGGTGGTTCACCTGGCATACTGCTATATGAGGTCTGACACTGGGCTTAAGTTTCCTTTTATATTGCCACAAGGTGCCTTGAGCACATTGCTATAGTAGCTAACAAGTCATACATGAACTTAAACATGAACTTAAACATTTATAGATTATTTTCAGCTTTATTTTTTTTTCTTTCCTATAAAGTTTGATTTTTCTGAACTAAACATTGAAGGACAAAAAATTATGTTTTAATCTGTTATAAAGTAAACAACTTAAGCAGTAGGAACAGACAAAATGCTGTCTTTAATGCTATAAGAATATTCAGCAATTGATGCTGGGTTCCATTTCGAAAACAACTTCAAAATAGGAACAGACAATATGCTGTCTTAAATGCTGTAAAAATATTAAGCAATTGATGCCAAGTTCCTTTTTGAAAACAACTTGGAAAATATGAACAGACAGTTTGCTGTCTTTAATACTATAAGAATATTAAGCAATTGATGTTGAGTTGCATGTTGTATAATATAGACACATCATCCATGATATCTCCAATACTCCCGAGAAAGTAATTCTCGTATTTGCCCAGGTCATTTTAAGCCTTAAATTGACGTTTTATATTCAACATTAAGTATATTAAGAAAATGGGAAATGTTATTAAGAGCCATTCCATGCATTTTAAAGTATGTTAACCTCTCAGTGGAATAATGAAATACTGCATTGTTTTGTTTCTGTGAGCTGGTAAAAGGGAAGGTGCTGCAAGTTCATTGTACAGTTGGTTATTTCCTAGATATCAGATGTCTTCTCAAATTGGATTTCATCGTTCATTGTTGTCTTCTCAGCTCTGTGACTCATAGATTAAAGTTGTTCGGATAGAAACTAGGTCTGGTTTCTAGCAATTTCAATAATAAAACAATTAGTTTTTAATTTTTTATCAATTAGATGTGAGATACAAAGCATACTGCAAGTATTATAAAGTATATGCTCTTATTTCTAGCATAATAGATGCATCACAACAATGTTAATCTTTTAATTATGAATTTCATTTTTTGTTAAAGTTTTAAAGATATAGGAGAACCATAATGGTAGTTTACATTTTTTATTGTCAACCAGTTAACGGACCTTTGACTGTTTGAAAAGATTTTTTTTTTTAAATTTTAATGATGCTTTTAGGAAAATTTTGTTTATGTTACAATCTTATTGATGCAGTTTTACTTTGCTCAGAAATCATTAGAATGATTCTATTAAATGTTTTTTATATCTTCAGCAAATTGTTTCAAAGATCTGAATGTACAACTTAAACGAAATGAAAGTTTAGAATATTTCTTCAGAGTAAAATCAATAATATTTTATTAGGATAAAAACAAAGTTTTAGTAACATGGATAACGTTTCAGTTTGAAACATTCAGCAATAAAAACTTAAACCTGATTGCATCGTGATCTCTAATTACTGTCATACGCCTGACAGTCTGTTAATTAAATTCTTTATCTGGATTGAGTAAAAGCCAGATCACCTGGTTTTCTGTGGCATCAGCCTCGTTTCTACAGTAACATAATTGTCAGCAATGAAGCTGTTTGATTGGCCAGTTGTTCTAGACCAGTTCACCTGTGATTCAGCATTCGGAGGGTAGACTGGGTTGGAATGTGACATTTATCACCAAATGTGGGGGAAAGTAGGGAAGTAAATTGCTTTCTCACATTCTTTACATGCTGACCTTTTTCCCTACTTTTTGTTAGAATGTTAGCTTTCAGGCAAAAGAAAAAAATAGAGCTGATTTGTCGTAATTCTGCTGCCTACAATCATTTTCAAGAGGGTTTTTGCTTATATTTTGTATTGTGTTTAATGTAAAGTGATTGTTTCACAGTGTGAACAGTTTTGTTGAATAAAAAAAGAAGTGACTAAAGAGCAGCTTGTATCAATTTAGAAAAGAACATATTTGCATTCATTTGACTAATTTTTATCTTTTTGTTGTGAATGGTAAATTGTCTTGTTAACATGTTAACATTTACATTTTCAAAGACCAAAGGAATTAGAGGCATGCAAAACAAACGCATTAGCGCTAAAGTTTCTGTTTGAGTAAAATTCAAGTTAAACATATTTTTTTACCGTTTGTTTTTTTGTTGTAGCAAAACCCGCTATAAAGAATGGACAAAGATTGTAATCAGTTTTATTTTATGGAGACAGCAATGAAAATATCAAATTATAAAAGTTATGATAAAATTGCAGAAAGTTGAAACTTGAGAGTATTCTGACCTTATATTCTCATTATATATGATGAATGGTATAACAAACCACCACACACTTGGCCGGGGTAGAGCTCTTATCATATTTCTAAATAGACAAAGTAATTTTCAGTGTGTCAGTTCATAAATAATTGAAATAAAATGCAAATGCCTCCAAAGCCGTACTTTCCTACTGCAACAGTGGAAGAGATGCTTTGTGGTTTGGCAGACGACATTTAGTTGGCGCTCAATAGCTACAGTAACAAGGTGACATTATTTCCCCGCAATCTTTTGCTAAAAAATTGACCTATGACTCATACACTCGGCATAATTTAGCCCTGTTTTCCCTGCTGTATTTACTGAAACTGTTCTCTTGTTTCATCTGCAAAAAAAAGAGGTTTAGACTCAATTGTAGATTCCTTGTGAATTATGTTTTGTAATAAAGGAGAATCAGAAAAGAAAATTGTTGGTTAATAATAGTATTTTGTAGTAAATTGTGTCATTTATTATTAGTTTTGCTTTTCACATAAAGTTTTTCTTAAAAGAAGTGTCTTCATTTATAAGTATGTTGTGGTGCACTGTATTAATTTTAATTAAAACTGTCTGCATTTATGCTCATTTGTACATAATTGAATAAAAATAATTGTATTTGAAATCTGACTTTACAATAACTAAAAAAAACTTTATTGTTATATCTTAATTGAAGCATTTTTTGTCATGAAACTCATTTCTTAGTAGTGATAATAACATAATTATAAAGGCACAATGTTGCACAGCATTCCAGTTCTAGCAAAATTTACTGACTGCTTATATAAGATAGACATTCTTGATACATTTTTTATGTTCATTGGCCTGTGTTCCAGATTCTTTGTTTCGATATAAAGTACTGTAGAGGTTCTCAGCTCTTTCAAACGTATCTAGAAGATCAATGATGTCCCTATCAATCTCTGGTTAGGGTAGCTGTTTCATGTTGAATGTGTCTTGTCATTAATATTTAAACATGGCCAATCGTGATAATCTCTCTAGCAACAATATGGTTCGGAATGAAGTTTTGTACAAAATTTGAATCCACATTTTTAGAAATGATCTAAAGCAAGTAGTTTCAAGAATTTTGCAAAATGTCTTAAAAATACTTTTTTTTTTTATCATACATTAACATCAATAAAAAGACTTTATAAAGGTGTGTGATAGGAGTTATGGTTTTATTAATTATTATTGTATTATTTAAAACAGCCTCTTGTTAAAACATTATGCTAGGCAATTTAAGCTTAAGTTCAGAAAAAAATAGCCTTTCTTTTAATTTATTTAATTGCAAAAAACACAAACTGGCCTTGGACTTGGACTTGGATTTGGTTTTGTAATCGACTGCTCAAACAGTACAATTGCCATATCAGTGGCTTTGTTTGTCCGTCCCCTCCTCTGTTGTTCACTATCATCTTCATTGAGTGAGACAATGGATTTTCTGCCATTTTCTCCAAGATATTGATCGGACAATGAAACCAATAATTATTTTCATTGAAAGCGTGTGTTTTTCAAATTTAAGCGTAACATGATAGGTCTGTAATCGAGAGAGAGTAGGCCAATTGTGGAGTTCTGGGAGGTCATGGCAGAGAGGCAGGGAGAAAGTCAATGAAGATAGCACAGATTTCTAGTGGACCTTGGGTAATGCTAATGTTGAGATAAAAAAATATAACAAATCTAAATACGTTTTAAAAATACCATTTTTATTGGAAACAGAGCTATTAAAAAGAACCTTATAAATGTGATTGTTAAGTGAAAAATTGGCTTATCAGCTGTTTTAAACTTATGTTGGTTTCAAGTTGAATATTGAGCTGAATAATACAAAGGATGTTGATTTATTTCAATCACAGATGAAATATTATTTTTATATATTTTAGTTGAAACTGATTTTATTACTGCTTTTAATTTACTACTTAACAGATTAAGGATTTTTGTATAATCATGCTGTCATAAAACAAAGGAAAATTGATGTTATTTTGGCAGACGTAGCAAAAGCAAGCCCATGTTTTAGATTACAGTCTCTAAACTTAGTCAATTATAGTTAACATATTGGTGTTGTTTAGGGATGAATCACATAACAGTCCATTAAGATGGCAAAATGTCATATGTAGTATGTAAAGAAAACAGACATAGGCAGTTATGTCATTTAAACAGAACCATCTTTCAAACATTTCAATTTTGATTCAAATTAAAGTGGATTGGCATGTCTGAAAAACTATGCAAGATGGTTTACAAATAAAGCAGAAATCAGTTAATGTCTAGTGCTAGCACAGGTCTGCACTATTTAAACAGACTGCTTTTAATCTAACACTATGCAAAAATGGTCGTAAAATTCATCATGACACCGCAATAAACTAGTCAGTAACTGCTGAGAGAAGAAAAATATTTACGAAACTGCCACACAAAATTGGTGAGAAATATAGCGGGATCTGCATGGTGAGCAGCTGCATCCACTTCTGGCTTGGCTTGAAACAATGGCATCCTGGGAGGGATAGAGTTTCAACAATGGCAGGGCTTACTACCATATTGCCTTGGTGGGGAAACAGTTGTCTTTTCAGTCTGACTTGCGGTCATTTATCTGTGAAAGTAATTTAAAATGTGCTCAAAATCTAACACAATTTAAGTTTCCGTCCAGTCTTTTTTTTTCCATGTTTTTTTAGTTTTTATTCCTCAAAGTTTAATACAGTTTTGTTTGATTTAGTAATTCTTTCATAATATAAACACAAATTCATTAAGTCTGACAGTAAAATTTACACAAAATGATAACTGATCAGTATAATATCTTAAAGGTGGTATCCGACAGTTTTGACCAAAAATTTCTTTTCTCAAATAACTGAATAAGTCATAGTTTCCTGAATAGGTCCTTTAAAATTCTCAAGTATTTTTTGTGGTGTTGCTGATATGGTTGTAGACAGTTTTTGTCATGATTATATTTCACCAGGTATTTTGCACACCCATATTGTTTGCAATCCTACTTTGGGGATTTAAAAAAAATGGGGGAAAAAAATGTGGATATGTCAAAGATAGTGCGCTCCCTGAACTTAAAAAGACTTGGATACTTTTGAATTTAAAGCCAGTGCATGTTATATGGTATATATGATACTGATTATTCAGCTAATGTATTAATAAAATCTTAATCAATAGTCACAGACATAACCCATGGTGAATCTAAGATATAAGTCACTCTGTGACTGGGTTTTGTTGACAGCTGCATGTGTTGACAACAAGAATACCTTTTTCTTAATATTCTGTTGACACTTGACCCAAATATTCTCCTACGCAGCCTCACATAAGCTGGTTGTCAAATCGTACATATTCCTGACAATGGACCACCACTTCAGAAGGCTGTGCAAAAGCTTCAATTGCTGACAGTCATGAAAATATCATCCTAGACTAATATGGAACATTATAGATGTTACATGTTGGTGTTTTGCTTTCAAAGTATATCAACAGCTAATGAATATTGACTAGTAAAACTTAATTGCTTCCTATACTCATAATTCTTTATTGTTTTTAAATGAGATTAACTTTGTTAGAAGTAATAGTAATTGCAAGGGTAACATGCAAGCATCTCTTCCACAATACATCATGACAGCTCAAGGGTATTGTAGTGCTGAAGTTAACTTATGATGTTTCAGAAAGTGGAGAGTATTCTCTAAACGATCATTTTGTCAAGCCTGCAAAAAGGCAAAATTATCTTCTAAATGCTGGTATGTAAATGAAGATATCTAGACAATATGGAGTCATGGATCTCCCAGGGGAAGATGTAGATCATTCCAAAACAAAAAGCAGACAGATTTACTCTGGGACCTTCAACAATTTTTTTGAATCAGACAAATGAAGATGTTGTGGAAGGAAGAAATTGAGTGTGAAACATCCCTATGACAGTTATGAATGGAAGCATAAGGTCTGGGTATTGTACAGGTCCCTGCCTTCATTCATCAACAGGGAGAAACCATTGCTTACAGGAAACATGGTTGTAGGGAGCAATAATTACTTACATATAAACAGGATTAACTAATATTGGTTTAAAACAAGATTCAGCTTGCCTACATTTTCCTGTTTTCATGATTTTAATAAAAATATTTACATCCTTCAATCTGAAATAATTGTGCAAAGCAAAATATTTTGTTTTGTCCTACAGAGGGTTATTATTAGGATGAGCATCTCTTGTCTGGTTGTTTACTGCTTTTAATCTCACTTGTGTCATACAATGTTCCTTAATTTCCTTTGCACAGGGGGGAAATAGTGATGTGTAATTTTTAGAAACCAGGAAAATAAAGGATATTGAATGGTTTCCAGTTTCTCATACCCATGACAATCCCATCAGAATCTGTCTTTCAAGGGAGACAACTTGTCTGGAAGTGGCAAGCTATGTATGATTTTGTAACCTAATCGCTCCATGAATACTGATCTACATCATGCTTCCAATGCTATGATGTAGAGTTCTGTTATTTATCTGACAGTCAAATTTATTTATTTGGCTCATTCTTATTACACAACTGCGACTTATTACCGACCACAGAATTTCATGGATTCTTAGAGTAATGACAGAAAAATGCTGAGCTTTTTGTTATTCGCTTAGTTGTGCTTATAGTAATTTAATGCAGAATGCTGGGATGACTTGCTGTTAATTGGTTATGCAGTATGCTTACATTTGATTCCAGTTTAATGAATGACTGCATTTTCATTGCTCATAATTATAGAGTATTAATGCCTAATTTCATGGTTTCAGGTCATTTTTAGTAATTAGTTAGGTCTGAATAAGTTTCTTCTTTTTCTACAGGAAGAAACATTATAAAAACCTAAAGATTTAAAATTTGACTTTATTTTTTTTTAAATCTGTTTGGCACACACTTTAATGGCAAAATTCTGTAAATTTTCTTATTTTGAATTTTCTTTAATGTTTTTGATATTTCTGTTTGAACAGCTCTTTTCGTTAACTCCTTCTGTTAATTTCTTATGGTGGCTATTTTGAAGGTGGTATCTGACAGTTTATGTATATTATATGCATGTAACAAAAACATTTCCACTGTTTCAGAGAATTTGAGCATAATTTCTGCATAAGCCGATACTTTAGTCTAAGTAAAGACCATTTTGAATACTACCTATGTAGTAAGACAAAAGAAATCACTCCAAATGTTTATTCTTTCCAGATTTATAAACAAGCATGATAATGTTCTCTGTCAGCTATATATATATATATACATACACACTATATTTCTATATACCAACTTTGGAGTGGACTAGCCAGTTGACGATATAACGATCTCAAAAGTAAGTTGTCACATGGTTTTCCTCCTTTAAAAATAGCTATCTCTGCAGCATGGCTCAGATGGGAAATACCTGTTCGCAATGATATGAGTAGGGATCTGTACTTCACTGTTCACTCAGATCTAGGGCATCAATGAACCGCATTTTGAAGGACCTTTTCAGGTAACAATGACTCATTTGGTAATTTGAGAAAAAAATATTTGGTCCAAACTGTTGGATACCACCTTTAAGGTGTAAGGGCCATGTCCTGCACATATATACATGGGAAAGTTAACATAGACATAATGATCCCGTCTGTTAATTTGTTATAATTTTGTAAGCAGTTCCAAAATTGAAAAATAATCTTAAGTATAATACAGTGAATAAAACTGAATGAAATGAAACACAGTTTAATGTAATCAGATTTTTACTAAATCAAATCAATAATGAAGAAAGTAATAAAATAAGTTGTAGCCTACAGATTTGATCAAGGGACCTCAAGAATGAGAGGCTAGCACTGCATGACCATCAAGACAGATATGTCACACTGATGATGGTCAAAAATATTGTTGATTTTCTTGACTTTATCACAAAACCTTGGTCATTTTTGTTGAAAGAACTGTCCAAGAAATTACTTTATCAACTTTCTTGCATTACTTATTCAAAACATTATCCTGAAGTAAAAAAAAGTTGCAATCACTATGTGAAGACCAATTTTTATGAGGTTATAAAGTGCACAAGGCATAAAGTTTAACAGAATTTATTGCGGCAGTCACAGTGGTTCAAGGTTTTCTCTTAATTTTCTTCTCTTTTTTGGGCATAAAAATCTAGTGGCTGACTGGACTTTTAATAGAAGATCAATATTTCACCATTCCTCCATGTTGTTGAATTTCAAAGTTTTCAGATTAAAGCCTGTGATACTCGCAATGACTCTGTACCTGCAGCTTGTCTCTTTGCTTGTTAAAATAAATTTATCAGGCCAAGTCGTATAGTGTAGATCAAGATCAACCAGCTGCGACTAAGATCTGTCTAATTAGGCATTGGCAAATAGTGTAGATCCAGATCAGCCAGCTCTGACTAAGATCTGTCTAATTAGGCATTGGCAAATAGTGCAGATCAAGATCAACCAGCTGCGACTAGGATCTGTCTAATTAGGCATTGACAAATAGTGTAGATCCAGATCAGCCAGCTCTGACTAAGATCTGTCTAATTAGGCATTGGCAAATAGCGTAGATCCAGATCAAACAGCTCCAGCTGGTATTTATCGAATAGCAGTCTGCAGTCTGTGCTGCTCACTCTCTATAATTGCAGTTTTTACTTATGCATCATGTTGTAAGGAAATAACGAGGCATTTTGTATCAGTTGTCACATGCATGCAACAAGCTTTTGCTTATAAATTAAGACTCTTCAACAAACATTTTTATCTTGCAAACCTCTGATATCAATACAGTCTCCTCTGATGGGAGTTATCTTGTCAAATTTATGTAAAACATGGGTAAAAAACATAGATTTACAGGTTTCTGTAAATATCTACCTAATCATATCTGAATCTTGAAGAGCAGGCAAGTCTGCTAGGCTTCCACAGATGATGTGATAAAATGATCCACAAAACTTTTCAGTGGAGTTAGAATCTGTATTAGTGTATGATTAAAGAGAGAACAGTGATCGACTGGCCAAGGGGCTTGAAGGGAGACACATTAATGAATATCTTACACTTGACATGAGGGGCGCTAATTAAGTTTTTTGTAAACCACATAGAAAACATTAAAATACCAAGATGTTGTAATGATTTTTGTCAGTGATAATCACTTTGGAAGTTTATGTTCATTTAATTGCATAAATGGTCCTGGTACTTGACATGTTTTTGCATCAATCTTAAGATTTAATAATGATAATTTAGGTGATTTTTTTATCATGATTGTTAGGTAACTTTGACAGTGATGGTTGTACACAGCAAGTTTTTAAGAAAGGAAATGTTGTCAGTTAATATTTTCATATTGTGATAGGTGTTTTTACATTTTTTAAGTGTTTGTGTCTGAAGTTTTATTAACAAAGACAATTTGATGGTTGCCCAGTCTGTGAGGGCTCACAAGCTTATTGGTTTGTGGATGATATTTTTAAACAAATGATTGTTAAATTGTCTTATGCAGGTGTATGTTATGAAGATGTAATGGAGACTTTAAAAAGAAAATGGTATTAAAATCACCTAAAATAGATAGAAGATAAATTTTATGACAATTTATTAGGCAACCTCTGTCTTTGTTCTTAAATGTGTTATAAACAGACAGCTATTATTTTTGTTGTACTAAAAATATTTAAAAATTTTCCTGCAAAATTGTGCAGTGTTTTAAATTTAATATTCTTTATGTCTCTCAGCATGGCTAATCACTTCCATCAGTCATGGAAACAGTTTGAAATTTTACGCCATGATTGTTGGGATAAGGGGGAGAGAACCTATCTATTTTAGTGTGTTGACAAAAACCACATGGCTCGACTGGAATCATAAAGCTTATATACCTTTTAACAAGATTGCACAAAACCATAAATCTTTCATCACTCAAATTTTATGCTTACAGACAACTTCCTCTAACAGAAAGCATGGCCACATTTTCCCCCATCCAACTTCCAAATGCATTCTCATAATAGATAAAAAAAATCAACTGGAAGGAATTTTCTGCCAAAATGTAGCCGCGAAAATTTAAATTGTTTTCCTCTGTTTTATATTTAAATCGCAGTTTGTTTATTATTTTCTCTGATTTCTGTCAGTTATCTGTTTGAATTGGAAAGTAAACTTAGAATATTGTGTGCAAGAAAAAACAACACAAGTCTGGATGAGAAGAAAAAATCTTGGATGATTTGTGTGGTGATTTGTCAGTAGAAATGTGTTTGGTAGGAACTGAGGCATCAGACATTGAGGGGAAGTCGAGCATAACCTAGCTGGCATGTGTGAAGGGGTTATCATGATAGGCAAGACAGTCTACAGCCGGGCCCAGTCCCCCAACTGATCTTCCACAAGCCTGCTTGGGCCTATCAGTCAAGTTGGAAAGCTGGAATAAAGAGCAAGCTGGTGTTAAATTGTGGCTTGAAGAATCTGAGCTTTTCTAGGACTGTCAGCAGCCAACATAGACCAAAGGATACTGACTGGGTTGTATTGTAATGAAATTGGACTCTAATGTCATAATAACTGCAGGTTTGCCTGACTCCTGTATATGAGTGTATATATAACATTGGTTGCGGGCAGTTTTTAAAGCAAACTCTATAAAAGGCAACTCCTTTTGTGACTTAATGATTAATGGGAGTTATGGACTCTCTAGGTCTGTAACAAGAAGGATGGTATTGTTAAAGTTTGATCATTCAGTAATTCATCAGCTCCCAACATAATCAAATTCAGCATGGGCAAAGCTTGGGCATACTGATACGATAGAGAGATCTGAATCTCAAGAACATCTCAGAGAGAATTTTTTGACGTGTTTAAATTTTAATGCAAGGAGAGAACCACGAGGACCCTTCATGCATATTTATTTGTGCGATTTAGGGAAGGAAAACATGTTTTGAGTTACTGCTACAACATTGAGTCAGATGCAAGTTGGTGTTGTATTGTGAACATGAGGTTGTGTCTGTCGTACAGTGTCTGTAATCATAGGGTTTGTCAGAAAGTGGACTTGTACAAGGACAGCTTAAGGACTCAAGGCTAATCAATACTGGTAACTGAAGAGTGCATATTCAGTTGTTGCTTCACTGGGGGTCAGAGTGTGCTGGGACTTGCTCTGATTGACAGTTCAGGGATTTTGAGACTTGGCATTGCATGATTGCTTTCCACAGTCCATGAAGCAGCTGCTGTACTAGGGGTATGTCAACACACGCCATCAGTGGGCCTGCTGGGAACCTCATACCACGGCTCTGATATCTATACTTATAAGTGTGGAGAGCTTGTTTTACTTGCTTCATTGGAAGTTATTATAGTGCTGGACTTACAAAACTGAAGTGATGCTACGTTAATGTATAGCATACATGTTAACACTGCAACGGACTTGAAATAAAAGTACTGAACTTTGGAGGTTCAACATTGACAATAGAACATAATTGAATAAGCTCTAGCAGTGAATGGTCATAAACACTGGGAAGAAAATTAATAAATATGTAAACTGAACATTGTACTGTAATTGCATAGTTATTAACCAGTTACTAACTGTGATATTATTTCTGTTTGGAGAACAATAATATTATGTCTCAATGGATTGTTTATGTATTATTTGGAAATACTCTTTTTTGACAATACTAGTGCTTATTAACTAAATGTTCACTACCCTGAGGACAAAACTGGACAAAGACATCTGACGGCCTCACAATGGATTATGTTGAGTCGGTTTTCGGAGCAATGGAGTCGCCAGGTATTTTATTTCTTGATTGTAATAAAATTTTCCCCTATGTATCAGTGCTACAAGATATTTATAAATACATGTATGTTCTCGTTCAGCCCTCATCTCACATGAAAATACTAGGATTATATTGAATTCCTCAGGGACATTAATGCTTGCTGTGTTCTCTTCTCACCCCCTGGTCCCAACTCGTGCTATTGCCAGCTATATTGATGTCTCCTAGATGTGATGACATGTCTCATACCACAATTATTGTCCCAACTGAGAGTATGTGTGAAATTTCATTTCCATCGACTCTTCTACGCCCGTCTAATAGGGTTACTCCAGGGACGCTAGGGAGTCCCCAAATCAACTTACTCGCAAATAAAAGTTTCTTCCGTCCCTGATTAGTCAGCTCCATCCTTCCCATAGAGGATTTTGGTATCAATATTATCAACATAATCAAATCGTACATAAGGAACCTGTTTTTTATACAAAAAAAACCTCAAATGTCAGTGCACAGCCAGAGTCTGTCATGGTATCACTTGTTGCAATAAACCTTCAGCAGTTTTATTACCTTTTAAGGCATAATCAGAACTCATTTTTCAGATGCACACATTTTTTTTAATGAGTGTGTCTGAATATTTATAAATGTTATATTGAGCTAAAGTGTGGGAAATTATCAGTTGAATGAAGTTGTGAATTCTAAGCATGGTCATGTTCTGTTTGCAAAATTAAATAAAAGCGCAAGTTTAATGTCAATTTTATGTCAGCTTGATAAGGGATATTGGGGAGAGATTGTGCTGTAAAATCACGAACATGTTTGCCATGTCTTCCCAAGACTACAACTATTGACTCATTCAACAAGCTTGTTTAGGACGTTGTATTGTTTAAACATCATATTTTTCAGATATTTATGAACCCTTCGCACACCCTTCAAAAATCTCTCAGTTGTGTTATATTAGGTCTCAATGTTTACAAATGTGGCGTTAATACATCTTGTACAAGGTCTCTAAACCCCACTTTATGTCCCTGGCAGATTAATGGTTCCCCCTTATTTCCAATACACTGAGGGGGCGGAGACAATTATACTGGTTAGTCACCTTGTCATTTGAGAGTTCTTAACTCACTCCAAGAAAAACAAACATGTCACAAGTGTTATGTTGTTTCTCGCCACTCTTTATTTATTCATGGATTATAGAAAACATAATTCATCATAGTCTCTCCAGCAAACATTCTGATTGGTCTGAAAGATGTTTACTTTTTTTCAGATTTAAGCAAACTTTCTCTCTCAAGCTGCCTTCCATATAATTTCTGTAAGAACTATTTGGTTGGGGTATGTGTAAAATTGACCACATTATGTAATGTCATTTGACATATTGATGTATTATTCGAGAAGAAAGACTATAGTCAGATGACTGAATACAACCAGTGCTGTATTGCAAGTAAGATAGGTTTGAAATGATGTGGGTAATAGTCTAGCACAGGAAATATTAGATGACTCAATCCTTCCCAGTCAAGGTTCTGATCTCCAGTTGGGAGAGACAGATTTGATTCATGGATGCCATGCAGTTAGTCTTCACCAATATCATATGGGAATTGTCATGGTAATTACATGTATTATGTTTCAATATATAAATTAGAAACCAAGACATTTTTTATAATGGCAAAAATGATAACATATTTTTATATAATGACAAATTTAACATTTTTATATAATAATGAAAACTTTATGGTCATTATATAAAAAAATGTTCATCACTTATGCCAAAAATAAAAAATAAAAATGTTCAAACTATGACAAGAACTAATACATATTTCTGATACAAAGACCCTAGAGACATTGTTCCTTAGCATAAAACTAAACAATGATGCAATATGTTATATTTTAATAATATTGATCAATTGTTTATATGATTCCATTGCTAGATGGATTGTTAACAGAGAGTGATTTAAACATTTTATCTTGCATATCAAGGCATATGAATTCCACTTCCATGGCTATAATTGTAGTGTGCTGTAGTTATGCTTTTCAATACGTTATCAAATGGAGATGGAATGATAAGCCAAAACTGAGAGATAAAATGTTATGTCAAAATGGAGATAAAATGCTTAGTCTAAATTGAGATAAAATGTTATGTCAAAATAGCAATATTTTTGTAATGTCAAAATTAAAGTTAAGAATTGTGTCAAAATTAGAATAAAAATGTGTTACTGTCAAAATTGTCAGAAACATGGTGTAGAGGTAATGTTAATAAAGAGAGCTTTTGTCAGTGGTAATGACCAAAGTATTTATTTTTATTGGGATTTTTAAAAATCAAAATAAAAACACTCTTGATTATTATATCAGTGTTAAGTTGCGGCCCAATGTCTGTAGCCGCAGCCTCTATACAGCCCCACCACTTACAAGCATGCTGGCATTTATAAAATAATTATAAGTACATTTTTAGTCCTTTTTTTCCTTTTTAAGGTTGACTGTATATCCTAATTATACATTTTGGGATGATAAAATCTGTGTAGTGCAGTTGTACGGAAAAAAAAAAGCAAATTGTTGGGTCTGAAATCTGACTTAATATCAAGGCACTGTGATTTATGGATCATGATTAGGTCATTGTTAGCTGACAGAAGCAACCAGGCTCCTGATAATTGCTCTTTACTCTCACTGCATGGCACTATTTCAGCATCTACTCGATATAAGCCAGTACTTAAGCTGCTGAAGTTGACATTTAATTGGCAAGTCCAAGCCACTAATGAGCCAATTATTAATCTCTCCCCGCATTGCTTTAGTCTCTTAATTATCTGACACATTCTAGTAAGGGTGATTAAATCAGTTTTATTGATTTGTTGGCATATTTCTAGATACACAATTCTGCTGTGGTTATAAGCACCAGTTTTGTTTCTGTGTTGTCAATGTTTCTGTGGTGCTTTGGTACAGCTGGTTAAATGAGGATTTTTTAATTTTTAGTTTAGATGTTTACCTATTGATAGTAAAAAATATTTGTAGGTAGTAATTAGGCATCAAAACAGCATCATGATGATATTAAAATTATGTGCCTTTATATCAGTATCTTAAATACATTATGTAATTTTTTTATATGAAAGTGTTAGTATTTATTTTACTTAATTTTAAAACATGACCCATGCTATGTAATGTATTCTTTTTAACATGTTAAAAGAATTGACCATTTATAGTATAGGTTTTATTTGTTCATGGCCTACATATAATGTATGTAGATAAGTCAACAAGTATAGCCACAGAACTGTGGTACACCAGTGGTTCTACCCAGACACATGTCTGGGAGGCTTCCTTTGACAATAATTAGGTGAATGTTGCCAATATGGTCATAATTTTGTCTGTGATGTAACAAAAAAGCAACAAAAAAAAGCCTTGAATTGTTCTAAAGATTGACAGATGGATTCCTCCTCTTAAGGTCCTATGTGGGTCGCTTTGTAACAATATTGATGGGCAATATGATCTCCTGAAGTGTGCACATCCCTAATGGACATAAAGCTCTCAAGTTCCTGGTCACATAATCTGGTCACATGACCCATGTGTCACCTGATGTGGTCACATGATCCATGTGGAAGCTGATAGTGTCGGCTGTATTATTGTTTATTAGCAGACATTGGATCATCTGGTGGTGTTTTTTTTAATGTTGTTTTTCATGAAAGTGTGTGTGTGGTTTTGATTTTCCTTCAACTTCATGGAAACTGGTGCCCTGTAGTTTTATGACTGCCATTATTTTTGTTCCGATCAATTTCATCATGATTCAACATTGAAAAACAGCAAGATGATTGTCTGCAAAAAGTAAATTAAAAAAAAAATAATTATGGAACTTCTGTTGGCTAAATTGAAGTGTCTTTATTGCATGGTTAATCATATCTCTGATGCCACGTAGTTGTGATGTTTAAAAAAAGAAAGGGAATGTTCATGCAACTAACTACATTCTTAAACTTATCTGAACAAAAGTAAAAGCCTTCATCAGAATCTATTTCCAAATGCATTTGTTTCAACAGTTCATTTGTTCTCTATGTCAGTTTCATTTCCTTTCAGTTTGAAATTATCTTCTTGCGCCAATCCATTCAGTCCACAAACACCGATAAGGGTTGTGATAACTGTTCCTGGTTTTACTGTGTACAGACTAGACATAAAACATGTAAGGGCTTGGGATTTATTAATCACCCCTTGGCTTTGCATCTCTCAATTTAGCAAACTCTACTTAACAGGAATTGTTAAGTCTGAGGCAGGCCGTGTATATCCAGCATTTACAGCATTTGGTTCACTTCCTCTTGCAATATGTTCAGTTAATTTAGCATTGTGGTAGTTAGCCAATTAAACTAAGACTTACAATAGCAGGTTGAGGGTGAATCAAGGTCTGCATGTGTTTGCACTTGAGCCCACAACATCATATTGGAGGTCCCCAATTAATTTCTAATCTTATCTGCCATTAATGCCAGTCTTGTCAATGATTAGTGCTTGATTTAAAGAGGTTAAAATGATATTCTGGTATGCAGGAAAGCATGAAAATGAATTAGTGCTGCCTTGTAATAAGGTTTCACCACTTTATTTATCCAATTTGCATTATAATTATGGAGTAATGCTCAGGGAATCTTGAGGTAGTTTGAAATGTTTTATGATGTAGTGTATATGTAAATGTCATGCAAAGTATTATATATATTATGTACATTTATTACCAAATGAGGTTCTGTCAGTATGCCCATTTGTAAAGTATCTACGGCCTATTAAATATTTTTTACAAGTTTTCCTAGTCTTGTTAATATTTGCTTAACAGATAAAGTGGAAATTCAAAAGCATGACATTTTTTGTTTTTGCTTTTAGCACATAAAGGGGATTTCTATTATTTATGTATATATCACAAAATGGCTTTTTATCTTGATTTATTTATAAAAATATGTTTCAGTGTTTGAGTGTATCGAGGTCTGATTATACTACTGAACAAATACACTACATTTTGTCATTTGTAATTCTCAATTATCTGTCATATCTCTTGTCTGAATCCGCCAATAAATCCATCATTGATGCTGAGATTTCACCTGCCATCACTGTTACTGAGTCATCTTGCATTATATCATTAACCAATCATCTGTGGTCCAGATATCAACCAATCACAGACATAATTGGCTGGAGCCAGGATGGAACTCATCACCTGCTTGGAACACACTGACCAGGCTAAGGCAAACAGTTTATATCCAAACAAACCTCCTCCCACAACATATTGTTAAATATGGGATTTGCCGGCATTTTTGCTGATAACTGCTCAGCAACATTTCTATCATTATAGCACAGGGGCACTTATGAGGTGCCCAGGGACTGAACCTGGCCAGTTCATTATACTGACACTGACGAGTCAGGCGTAATGCTGTCCCCTTAGCCCCGAGCGTTAGGAGGGAAGCCACTACTACCAACTTTAAAGTCTTTGGTTTGACCCAGCTGGGGTTCGAACCCACGACCTCCCGATCCGCAAGCCGACGCTCTACCACCCTGAGCTTTTGCGGCCGGTTGTTTAATATGTATGAAGGGATAATCATAATGGATAAATAAAGTTAATGACAATTATTAGGCTGATTATCAGGTTGATTTAATGAACAAATCCTTCTAATGCCAACATTGTAGAACTTGATCTGTGTCTGTCTCCTTGATCTGTGTTTGTCTCTGCTAAATGACTAATTGTTACAATGTTCATTAAAAAACATGAATTTGAATACATACAGCCTATACTCTTTGCTGTTGCTGTACAATTTGACTATAGTTTAATCCAATAATAGTATGTTTGCATGTATAATGCCTAAATGGACATGTCACGAAAAAAAGGAGATGACGAAAAAAAAGGAGATGGGGCCTAGGGCCTTTGATAAGTGGAACATTTTAAAGGCATTTTATTAAAAAAAATGGACCAAATGTACATGTTTAACTTTTCATTTGCTATCATACACCTTTGTATGTTTATTACAAGGCCATCTCTCTATTTGTCTTGTTCTTGAACTCCACCACTAGACTTATCATAGTCCAGTTCACTCAAGCTTCCAGTGACAAGATATGTGAAAATATATTTTATCAATCTACAGAGTAGCAGAATATTTTCTTAGTTGAAGTACTTTTTGATTTCAATTGTTTTCTTCTACTTACAAATATTTCAATGCTAGACGATTTTTTAATTGTTTAAAGTTACAGAGTAAAATAAAATTAACATGATTGCTATCAATTTTACCTTGTTTTGCTCTGTATCCAAGACTAGTAAACAGAGAGATAAATATAGACCAGTCTGCATTCTTAATGCTCAACAGAAAAGGTGATGGTCATTGTTTGCCTTTCCGCATGTTGGCAAGGAAATATTGAATTTTATCAGAGGGGAATTTTCATTTCAAGGAAAAATCCTAGGCGTATTTTCCAGGGACGGTGTCTTTAAATGGCCCCTTCTATATAAGGTAAAAGAAACCTGTCAGTTGTTACTGCTGATATGCTGATTGATACACACAATACTTCTGATCCCTCCTACTTTCAGAATTCTCCCAAACTATGACTACCTTTTTTTTTTCCTATTAAAACTATCAATTATTCTAATTGTCAATCCCAGACAGTTGTTACTGTCATTTGGTGGCAGCCATTATATTTTTCAATGGTTTTCATTACATCAGCTGCAGAAAGAAGCCTTGATTCTTGCATTATTACATTTTCAAGATTTTTTACATTGTTTGAAACTTAATCTGAAGATGATTTAACCACAAGTTGCAGAGCAAGTGATCAGAAAATTATTTTTTTAACCGAATATTCTTCTCATTTTCCAATTAAAATAATGGAATGTTTACTTTTATAAGTATATATTTACCTTTAACAGCTTGCACAATGCTGTGGTTCTGTTTGTTTTTTCTACATCAATATTTACATTAACACTGATCTTGGCCAACCTTGATGCTGATCCTTTCAAATCAAGTTGCACATCTTTAAAACATACTGTGGTATTTTGAAAGTTTAAATGTACATGTAGTTGACCTAAAAAGGTTCATAACAGCTATAAAATTTAATATGGTTAGCATGATTTCAAGGTGTAATTATTTTCACTGCAGGAGCCTTTTCACTTCACAAGTTTTACTACTGTGTACTTCAAATGTGGCCAAACACAGCCTCTTTAATCCATGCGTTTATGATGGATGCTAGCTATGTTTAACCTAGTTTTGACATTGTATATTATTTACTCTTTTTTTCTTCACTCCTTTTTCTTCACTGGTATATGTATTGTACAGAAGACAGTGTTGTTTATCGTTTTTGTTTTTCTTAAAAGACTTAAGTCCTAAATGACAAAAGGTAATTTTTGACCTTGTGAGAAAAATTACATATGAGCACTGATGATTTCTTACGATTCACTACCATTCATGTTTTCCAATGGGTTCTGTTACAAACCTATACAGTAGCCCAGTATTTCAATTCAAGACCTGTGTAATGGGGTATAGCATTTTAAAAGTTCTGACTGCTCTTAACAACCATTCTAGTCTAATGGTAAATATATTTGACAGCGTCAAATTTCATAACAGGTTGCCTTCCAGCCGACAAAATGGTTTCTCACTTCAATCTTAGAGGCATTTTGTGTAGCTTCATGTTTCCTCTAAGTGTATTTTCAGTCGCCGCCATCTGTATTTAGTTTAGCTGAGGTTTATACCTATGGTGGCAATCTTTACCTTGTATGATGTCTTGAAAAGTCATTAAGATTCAATTTCTTGGTGCTTTATTATGAAGCTACAAATAAAGCATGTGCTTGCCTTCTTCAGTATCTTTTCCCAACTACCCAGTTAAAGATTATTAATACAAATCTAAGCAATTGTTTGAGTCACCGAACCTTTTTCTTTTATTCTGTAGCTGTTACTTAATCATTGTTTCATTCAATAATCAGTTTAACTAGGCCTGTGTCTCTGGGAAAAGTATTTTTCCAAAGAACTGGAAGCTTTATAGAGAAAGCCTTAACTTTTTATAACAGTACTTGGTCTATTTGCCTTTGTTATGCAAAGATTCGAAATGTTTTTTAGTTTTTGCTACAAGAGTATCAGAAAATGTGATTGGGTGTTGTATTTTTTCATGCATAAATGATTAGCTCCAAAGTGAAAACAGCAGACAAAAAGGGTGTTCACTTTCCTGAAAATATGTTGGAAGTTGAACCAAACCAAAAACAAAACTAATGTTTGCATCAATCAAAACCAGTCGATGAATTACCTCAAACATTACCACAGTCTGCTTCTTAACAATTTAAACCACAATTTTAAAAGTAAACAAAAAGTTGCAATATACTCCTTGGTCAAATTTTGACAAGTATTGCAAAACATTTGCCTCACCCTGTAAAACCTTGCCAGTTAGAGCTTTCAAACTGTTTTTGCAGAAGAAAAAGAAACACTGATGATTAGCCTTAATTTCTTTTATTTGTTTTGTCTGTTTTATGGTGATTGACTTGGAATGTGCTCAGCTAAACAGGGCCCCTGCTTCATGCGCTATAACATTTTCTTGGCTCAAACACCCAAGTAAACCTCATTACATGCATCCCTCTGTCTTACATGGTTTTACTGTTGCTTGATAATGCACTCGGATCCTTTTGTTTTTTCTAGGCTCATGTTTGAATTTTGCAATGTGATTATGCATTTAGCATTTATATATTTTTTTATTTTTTTGGTAGTGTTTAGTAAGGCCTGCAACAGAAAAATAGCTGTTGGGCTGATGTTAAAAAAAAGTATGATGATGATAGATTCAAATAATTGATATCATAAATAATGATAATAAATGACTCATAGGTAGAATTTGAATGAATTATTATTTAATTGCCAGAATATAAAATGTCCAATATTTGTGGAAATTTTTTATTTAACATAATACAGCTTTTCCTTTTTTTTTATTCACAGTGGTCAGTACATGTATTTGCAAGTCGGTAAACACACAACTACCAAAAAGTAAATGAAATTATATAATGCCTCTGCTGGCTGTTGTATTAACATCTTCCTTTCTTGCTTTTATTCTTTACATGCTAACAGAATAAAAATAACTGTTTTTCATTTATTTTTGAGTAATTTAGTAATGTGAATTCAAGTTTTAGGAAAAATTCGGTGAATATATTAGTTATCAAAGCTGCCTCTGTTCCCATCACCTTTGGTCCTCCTGTTCGTATATTCCCATATCATTTAGCAGACTGCTGACTTTTTGAAATGTGTGAAATGTTAAAAACCTCTCTTCAAGAAATGATGTCATTTTTTGTAAGCTGGTTAAAAGTGGATGCTGTCTTTGTAGCAGTTGGAGGTATTTCAACAAGCCTGCACTCTCTCGGATGTATTGTGGCAAACAAATGACACTTTTATACGTATTTTATGGGCGCATTTTTTATGCGTAAGAGGTAGAGAACTGGAGAAGGGAGAGACTGGTATATATGCAACTTTCCACATTTTCTCTTTTTGCTTCCTTCCTGCTCATAAGATTTCAATTATGGGAAAGTATTTTCTCTAATTGTTTTTTCCTTTTGCTAAATGTGTAATTTGCAATGTGTAATAGAAGCATAAGTACACATGTAATTATCAGATATGCAATTTCTGAAGAGAAGATGGCTGACAATTTAAGGCTCATTTATCTACTTGGAAATTATAATTGTGGAAAAATGATTTTGTGTTTTAAAATGTCTTAAGCAATAAAAAGGGGGTGGGGTGGGAATATTATGAATTATTTGAGAACTAAATAATTTTGATTCTACAATGTATTGCAATGTATTAAGATAATAAGGTAATTAGAGATGTATAACTGAATGTGTCACATAGTTACAGCATAAAATGGGGTTGTAATTGGAAGTAATGTGTAAATAAGCATGTGTATCACTTTATAAATTACATAAGACCTATTACTGTGTGCCTGTTAGATAAATCTACCCTCTTTTAAGTTCGTATGTAAAAGCCATTTTCACATATTGAAATTTTTATTCCACAAATTGTGACTTAAGTTTTTATACTTTTCATAAAATTCCTATTATAGCAAATAAATATTCATTGATGAAAATTGCTTTGTTATGTACAATAAGCTCATGGCAATCTTGCAGGCAGGCAATTCTGTAGTTTCTGAACCAAGGAAAGGTGAAAGTCAGTCTGACTACTGCTCCAAGTAGATACTGTAGATGACTCTGCCTAGTGCTCCAAGTAGATGACTGTACCCAGGGGAAAGGAAGCAAGGTGTAAGGCATAAAACTTCTGAAGTCAAGACATTAATGTCATTATGGAGAAGTTGTAAGCCATGATAAGCCATCAGTGATGTGGAAGTAAGAGAGGTTGAAGACTGTAATACGTTGACATATCCTTCTGTATCTACAGATCTGACGGCCTCTCTTCTATTGTACTGGGTATTCTAGCTTCTAGATCCCTATCTACAGGTCTGAGTTCCTACACTTTATTTATAGAAGTGAAAAATACAGAGATACATGGTGTAAATGTTACATCTGTGGAAATTAGAGAGGTCTAATTCAAAGCATAGTTGTTGCTGTGCAGAGGCCAGGATTGAGTTGCAGCAAATACCCTGCATAAAACTTCTTTCTTTTTTTTTAAATTTCAGCATCACTCTCTGGGTGTTTTAGAGATATCAAAAGTATGTGTATCCCTAGAATTGAACTCAAAGCCTGCAAAATGATCTCATCCATAGAAAAATAGTGTAGATCCAAATCAGCCAGTTGTAAGCACTTTGCCTTGTTAGCTCTGCATTTTAACTATTGAAGTCTTTATAAGTATTTATCTAAGAATAAATCAGTTTAGTGTGATTAAAGATAAAGTCATGTTTCCATTGATGCAGGTTCAACTTACTCTGGCTACAAAGCTCTCTTGGTATCCATTGTCATATGACAGGAGTTGTAACTGATGTTTCTGGAAGTTGTCTCCATTGACTGGGCAGTGACTTGCTGGCACCAACCTGCCACTGCCCCCTGGATGGCAGAGTACAGATAAGCTGACAGTTGCCTATAGTTGGGTTGACCTGGGGAATTAAAAACATTATCTTTGTGAAAAAAAAGTGGGCAAGTCTTCAAACTGACAAGTGAGGCCTAAATAAATCACTGATAACCATCAGACTCCAAAGCTGTTGGTAAATGGATACATTGCCACAGATTTATGGTCTAAACATCCGCCATTGCTCTTCACTTCACTTCTATAACTGTTTCAACTAAAAATATGCCATGTGTCTTAGGCATTCTCAGCATAAAAAATTAACTCCTCGATTAATTGAAGTTCCAATGCAGATAAGGTTTTGGCATTTCTTATCTTGCAATATTTATTATTTTTTATTATTTGCCTAGCCATGTTTAAAATTAAAATGTTCATCCATAAACTAATTCTGCATTCCCAAATGAATTCGCTAAGCGGATTAAGGCAGTAGGTACTCTTAAACTTTGTTATCAGTATTCCACTCCTGTGTCTTTCTCTGTACACTTGAATTATATGCCTTCTAATGTCAGATACCATTGGCAAGAGGCTCATGTGTTCTTGTTTTTCTTCCATTTTGTTGAGCAGGATGGTATATTTCTAAAAACATTATGAAGCTCGGTGGCTTTATGGCACTATACTCTTCTATGGCTTGATATATATATATATAAAGAAGCGAATAAGCCAAGTCAGTCAAAAAAAAAAAAGAAAAGGGATGGGTGCATGACAGAAGCAATTCTGTATACAGAGAGCAGAGGGAGAGACCGTTTGATTGCCATTAATCACCACAGGATGAGTGGTGGAGGCAGCTGTATAGACCCAGGCCTAGTGGTGCTCTCTGTCCCTATAACAGAGGCCCTGGTAACCTCCACCCTTGTAGCCTGGCCCTTTCAGCCAGTGGTGGAACTCCCTCACAGGCAACTGTCTCACTAAGCAGAATTTTTATTTTAGTTTGATGACATTGTAAAATGAATATATGATATGTCAAGGGTTCTAACAAAAACATGCAATAACTTAAAAAAAATAAAAACAATGAAAAAATCCATATGGCTTACAACTTTTTTGTGCTTATTGTGAAACTAACTAGGATAGTAAATAATTCAAGGGTAATATAAATGTATATGTAAAACATTTATAAGATAACAATAACTTTGTAAAGGGTTGTTATAATATATTACCTTTTCTTAGTTTAATAGCTACTGTTAGTTTGAAGGGTTTCATTCTTACTTTTAAAAAGATGATTGTAGAAGATATCATGACTGCCTTCTAACATTAATCTTTCTATTCTGCATAGACCCACTTTATCTGTTGAGAAGAAAATCGACAATATTAGGCTATTTATATTCTTCTCATGCCAAATGATCAAGGGAATGCATATCAGACCAGTCAATGTGTCTAGGCACACATTAAAGATGTATACTGGTGCCTTAAACTGTCTGTAGGTCTGCAGTCAATACAGGTGACAGGGAGCATAATGTAGTTATAACCCGAGCCATCAATACAGCCGAACCAAATCCATTTTTTACATGGCCCTTGGAGAACTAATGCTGATACTTTTATGAGCAGTAGGACAGTTTGTCCTGATAACAAACTGATCACACAATGCAGTAATTCTATGTTTAGGCATTGATACAGTGGTATTAGTGCAGGGAAAACTGTCTTAATTTGGAATAATATTTGGCCTCGGAACCAATGGGATAGGATTATCTGTTAAAAATAGGCGTGCTGTGGAGATTAAATTTATAAAATGGTTTCTACAATTCAGACCCAATGCAGACAGAGGCTTTAAAATGTAAATGTCTGCAATATACTTGTTTTCAGCAATTGTTTTGATTCGTAGTCATGGCATTCTGCCCTGTATGTTGGAATATTAAAGTGGTTATGTTATATTTGTATCCCCATTTTGAATACAGGTCCAATTTAAAGCATTACCAATTTTAATCTACAGAACAGTCAAAATGAATGCATACACTGAAGATAAGGTTAAAATACAAGATAAAACACGATTTAACTTAGAATAATTTCTAATTGGGGAAAAGTTAATAGTTCTGGTCAAGGTCTCACATCGCCATGAATACATGTAAAAATATGACTGCTTAAAGAAACTTGCCCCTCACCTATCAATGCTGGAATTTTCCTTGAACAATTACTGCCATGCCATGCCATGTGTGTACATAACAACCAACAGAGAGTTATTTTAGCCTGGATGATAAAACTTCACACCAGTGACACTCCAGTTGTTGCCATCGGTTACCACCCTGACATTGATGACATCACACCAAACTCTTTAGTCTTGTGAGGAAGTTTTTGTCTCCCCCAATCCCCTCAATTTCCTGACGCTTGGTTCCTGCAACACTAGCAAATGTTGGCCTGATATGTTAAGAGTGATTTATATGAAATGACACATTACAGATAGCAAGTCTTGGCTCCACGCTCCTGGGAAAACATGCCAGATTCAAGCTTACATTACCTCTTGAGATTTTGGACAACTTTTTTCATAATCTGGTGTATCCATGTGCATGCTCATTGTTGCAGATAATATTCAAGAATCAAATCTAAACATGAAATCCAATATCTGTATCTTTATTTTATTAGACAAAAGTATTATAAAACTATGTATGTAAACATGATCTTTCTTTTGGTACCTATGACCAACTACGTCTGTTTGAGCTTAAATTCCCTGGTAAAAAGCACATCTTTCTAAACTAGATTATGTAGATGGTAAGCGTAAAAAGAAGTTCTATGTTATTGTGTATTGTTCTATTGGATGATTATTTGATAGTTTGGTCCATAGTAGGGTATGATTGAAATGAAGTATATTTTCCACATTATAATCTTTCTACAATACTGTTAAAAGACTGTAGTAAGGGTCAGTAACACATCTGGCCATCAAAGGTTTAAGTCAAGGATGGCAAGAAAAGCTTTCTGGCTATATTTATAGGATGATTTCCGTGTTAGATGTTTTCTCCTTTTCATTTTAACCAGGTTGACTTGCTAAAAACAACTTGAATGACTCTTCAGTCTTGCAAATACCTTGTTACAAACTATTCAGTCTTAGGAATACCTTGTGATAGAACATCACACCATACTCTCCAGTCTTAGGAATACCTTGTGATAGAACATCACACCATACTCTCCAGTCTTAGGAATACCTTGTGATAGAACATCACACCATACTCTCCAGTCTTAGGAATACCTTGTGATAGAACATCACACTAATACACTCTTCTCTTGGGAAAAGTTCAACTGAGACATTAAAACAAGACGACATAGTTCTGAGGCAAGAATGTGTGTGCAATAAGTTCTTAGTTATTGTCTTAAAACTACAGCTCGGAACAGCTGATAGAGATCCACGCTTTTTGCCTTTTCCTGATCATTGTATACTTATCACTTTTAGAACTTACAAACAGAATGCTGCCAAGAATAGTCAACAGAGCATAATGTTTGTCAATGATGTTTTGTCATTCTGGCATTGAAGCACATGATAATTGACTTGAGAAAAAATTCTACAATAAATTCTGCTTGATCTCTTTATGCGAAAAAGGGATCAGATCCATAGTTTGTAATGTCCCGTTAAGACACAACCAAGGTGGTGTTGCTGCTGATGTACTCATGGACTTCTCCTGTGCCAATGTTTCGAGCAAAAGCTTGGATTAGGCTCTCCCGCTTTTAAGTATCGTAGCAATGATTTAATAAAGAGGACTTATTTAAAGAGTTGCACAAAATGTGAAAACAATTGAAACAGCATTCCAAATGGCTTGGTTGGTTTGTAGTGTTGGGTGTTAATGGTCTGGTTTCACAGCACATGGTTGTTATGGAGGTTTGGAATTGTGATAGTCCAAGTAATGTCTCATAAATAATACATCACAGTGTCTCAAGAGAACATTAGACAGGGTCTATGATTGTTTGATGCTGATTTTTGCAGCATTGCTGTTTAATCTTGCATTCCACCCCTTGGTGCATCCATCAATCAATGGGATACTGATGTAAAGCATTTGGGATTATTTTTCTAAATGCAGCTACCATGGTCTTGGAAGATTTCTTTTATAAATTACTTTAATAGCAGGGTACTTTTATATATCATTCTTCCAGACTTTTTTTTGTAAATTTATAATACTGTGGTTGTAATGTCTTTTGATTTTTTGTGTTTATTTGAAAGGTTTGCACATGTGATTTTTCTTGGAAGTGGTAGATGTGAACTTCTGTATCCTAGTTTGTTGTTTTATTGTTTTTTTTTGTACAAATTTTTGTAAATTGTTAAAGTTTGTAGAATGTGTGCATATTATTACAAATGAAGTTTGAGGAGGTATATAGGAATGAACTTGTAAGTCTGTCTGTCTGTCAGTCGGTCTGTCGGTTTTCATGGTTTCTAGATGATAACTCATTAAAGGGTTAACAGATTTAAACATTTTTTAGTACACAGGTGTAACATTATAAAATACAGGTCAAGTATGACTTTGGGGCTAGTGAGGTCAACAGAAACACAGTTTCTGCTCAATAACTAGTTTTGAATGAGGTATTGTGATGACACTTGCTATATAGGTTGTTTCTGTGAAGATGACTCCTGTGATTGAAAATGGGGCTTGTGGGGTCAAGGTCACTTTTACTAAAAATAGAAAAATGGTTTCTTGATGTTTCTTCAAGAAAGGTTTCACAGATTTGATAATTTTCTGGTACACAGCTGTAACATCACAAGATATAGATCAAATTTGACTTTATGACTGGTTGAATCAAGGTCACTGTTTCTAAAAATAGAGAATTTCTTTTCCACTCAATAACTTTAGTTAGATATGAGATATTGTGCTGAACTTTGCTGCGTAGTAGCTTCTGTGAAAACAACACTTGGGATTGAAAGTGGGACCAGTGGGGTCAAGGTCACTGTTACTGAAAATAGCAAAATGGTTTCTGCTCAACAATTTTAGCTAAGAATGAAATATTGTTATGAAACTTGCTGTATAGGTAGCTTTTGAGAATTTGATGCTTTAATTAAAAATAGGGTGGATGGGGTCAAGGTAAAGGTCATTTTTACATGTGTCTATGTTTCTTATGTTACTCTATGCCATTGATTCTAAGCTAACCAGTTCCAGTATCAAGCACCCATGTGGGGGTATAAATCACCCTTAGTGATAGTTCTAGTATTTTATTATGTTAAAAAATGTTGGTATTGGAATTGGCTTTATTCAAATAAATACTTTGGTTTCATATTGTGTAGATAAATTTTCATGCATTTTTATTTAAACTTTTTTTTACATTTTGTGATTTTTTCCTCACTAGAGATTGATTATTTTCTTCTAAACATATGTTGGTTTAAACTTTGCTGCTTCTGTATGTCTAAATTCAGTCCGATATACAACGTGCGTGTTCTGAATATGAGCTGCCATATTTAACTTCTTGCTACTTGTAAGATAAGTAGTATGTGAAGAGTACACCTGCATCATGGCTTTATCTCATTCGATTAATGCTGCAAATCTTTATAGCTGCAAAACCTTGGTTGTTTGTGTCCAATTAACAGTAAAACTTGCAGAACACTAGAAACTGACTCTTAATAAGAGACAGTCTGCCATTTATCAATCTGTTTAACTCTTTTCTTGCTGTAAACACCATTAGGCTAGGGTTTGTTTTATGTTCATGAGGGAAATAACGTTTTCAGCAACTAAAGGGTTAACAACATATTTTAGAATAGAATATTGTATTTCATTTCCAAATTAAGGCTAACTTCATCCTTTATTTAAGACTTGCAGTGTTATTGGACCATACTATTTGTACGACATAATGTCCATCATGCTGTTATTTTGTGCCCTTCAATGTTTCATATATAACTGCTTTGACATATATGTAATTGTATAGGGTATACATGGTTAGTTTAACTATCAGAATGAGAATATGCCGTCTTGCTGTACTGTTGTTCTTGATGTGGATTTTTCAAGGTAATATAGGTACATGTAGAATAATGGTTTGATTGAAATGACTTATATAGGTACATGTAGAACATGATAGTAATGAATTATATAATTAAAATTGATATCTTATTTATTGTGTTGAATTGAAAAGTAAAACTATTTCAGGTAAATGATGAATTGACAGAATAATTTTACATATATGATGAATAAGTTGAATTACACAAATTAAATATGTATGGCTTGTTTCATTGCAGCGGGCCATGTGAAATTGGATGTGCCGATGAACAATGTGACGCGGTACACAAATGAGAACTTGCGACTGCGGTGTGAAATCACAGGCTACCCAATTCCGAAGTACCAGTGGTTCAAGGATGATGTGATACTGAAGAACAAGGATAGAGTCAGCATTAAGATCACACCCTGGGGATCCAGGTAATAGCTCATTGGCAGTTATCTTTGTATCTTGTGAAGAAAAAAATATATTTAAAAAGAAATTATGAAAGATAGATATTTAGTAGAAAAGTGTTTGGTGGAAGAATTAGTTATGAATAGTTCAAAAGTTTACTCTTTCATAAATATTTATATTTGCAGCTAGGCCTGTGTATGTGTTATATGTGTATTTATGTGTTCTAAATAGTGCTGTTCATTAACATAAGTATATGTTTAATTTTTTTAAACATACAAAATTATGTGTATACATATATTTTTGTGTATTGAAATGCAAAACATATATGTCTGTGTATTGATATGCACAGGTTGCGTGTGAAAAACCTGAGTCCTGATGACAGTGGGAACTATGGTTGCCGGGCGTGGAACAATTTTGGTCAGGTGAACACCACTGGCTATGTCACAGTCAGCGCAGGTATGTGAGCCTAGTTTAAATTAATTCTTCTGATTATAAATCACATCAACACCTAAGGTCATATGGTGGTTGTCTGCTATTTAAGTTGCCGACAAACCTTAGCTCTTGTCTGGGTAGGACCAGTATTGTAAACTGGCTGGAAGCATCATTACATTATCCATTCTGAATGTATGATTGTTATAAAGTAAAGTCATAATGTGTACTTTTGCTTTCAAGAAAGAAAACATTCAATAATTATATGAGATACATTTTCTAAATCATAGCTAAAATGGATGAAAGAAGCCATTTTGAAGTTAAGGTCGTGCACTGATATGAGTTATGTAAGCAATTATTAACCAGTCTTTGAAAAAAGCCATTGGTTTCTTGAATGTATTCATAAATCCATTTGCTTGAGTTGATATACATTCTGTTTAGATAAAGCCTTGTTTATCAACATGTAAATATTTTTATAGCTGGTATCACACTCTATCTTTACATTAACACACTCAAAAACAGACTTGCATAATGGAAGCAGACAAGTGAATAATTCAGTTAAATGTCTCGGTTGATTTTTATTCCCTTCTTTACTTAGCACTATCTTTATGGGTCTGGGTTGCGGAAAGAATATTTAAAAAAAAAAAATTAAAACGTTCGTGTCTTCAAGTGGATTTAATATTACCCTGAAGTTTTAATATAACCCTAAAGTAAAGTGCTTAAAATAGCAATTATATAGATATTTTTACATTAAAGATATATATTCACATAAATTCTTTAAAACTGTTTAGTTTGAAGAAACTACATCATAGAATATGGTAGAAAAAGATTAACAGACAGTTTTGGATGGCAAACAAGCAAATAAAAAAAATCTTGCTTGATTCACTTTTGACAGAAACTATTCACTTAAAATTCTCAAAATACCATCATGTTACTTAAAGTACACAAATATTTATGTATCTTAAAAGGTTTCATATAAGTGCTTTCTCTTTATACTGATAATTACATGTAGAGCTGCAGACAGTTTTGTAAATGTATTTAGAGCCTAATTTTTGCTTCTTTCTTAATTGGAATGCTTTTATCATTTTTAAATTGATTATGTGCTTATTACATTTATTAAAGTAGCCCAATTAAATTGTGTCTTTAGGATTTATTTTTGCCTTGAAGAAGCCCATTTTAATTGGTCTTTAACTTTTGTTTTTAACTTATATTTTTATCATCGTTTTTTACTTTATCCAGTTGTATGGAACAAACTTTCTTTACTTAAACAATTTCATGTAACAAATGGTCAAGTTGAAAACAAAATCATGTGATTATAAAACAGTATTTTTTTTATTTTAATAAAACCCTTCCATAACAATGTTTATGATTTTTGTGACCTTTTTTACCGTCATTGATTATTGATTAAAAGTCAGTGGAAATATTTTAATGTAGCAATGATTAATGTCTGGACATTTGTTGTTGTTGTTTGTTTTTAAAAGAATATTTACATATTTAGCCAATTTAACATTGTTTATGGATTTCATCTATCCTTTCGCATGCATAAAATCTATATGTAATTGTTCTTTTCATTGTTCACTTAGATTTTTAGTTTGGTAATTGCTCTTATACAATTGTATGGTCATACTGGCTATGTCCAGCTGTTTTTTGATGTTCAAAATCAGGGTAGAACCACCGGCACCGTGCAAGTCAGCTTCAAGACCTCCCAACATGGAAGTTTTTGACCTAGACATTGAGGGTCAGAGGAGTTTGAAGGCTGTGAAATTGCCACTACTTTACCATATTTGCTTCTCTCAGAACACATTTGTATGAATGTGCTGAGCAGATATTTTACCTTCTGTACATTAGGACATTGAATTCTTATACAATCCTAATCTGATTATTTTCCCACAGAGTTGGCCCCAATTGGTGATGAGGATGACTATGAAGTTGAATTGAACCTAGATAGGCCAGATTATAACACAGACTCTGCTCTTAAAAGAACTGACTCAAGGTAAGCTGGGAAACGTCTTGTTAGAAACACTATCTTGGTTAATAAAGCGCACATTTCACTTTGATATTTTAAAGAAAAACACTAAAATTTCGATTACCGGTATTTTGAAATTTGGAAACAGCAGCCATAATTCCTCACTGTTAGATATACATGAGTAATTTTGGGAAAGTTGATTAAGCAGACATAATTCTCCATGGTAAGATATACATGAGTAATTTTGGGAAAGTTGATTAAGCAGCCATAATTCTCCATGGTAAGATATATATGAGTAATTTTTGTAAAGTTAAAAGTTGATTCTGCATGGTTAGATATAATTGAGTAATTTTGGGAAAGTTGATTAAGCAGCCATAATTCTGCATGGTTAGATATATATGAGTAATTTTTGGAAAGTAAAAAGTTGATTAAGCAGCCATAATTCTCCATGGTTAGATATAATTGAGTAATTTTGGGAAAGTTGATTAAGCAGCCATAATTCTGCATGGTTAAATATATATGAAATTTTTCATCAAACTTGGAACTAAATGAAACTAAAGTATAGCAGTAGATTTGTAAGTCATCAAATATAAAGTAATGACAGCTACAACTTTCTTTGGTTGTTAATTTTGACAAAAGTTCATATAAATCATCATATTTATTTTGCATTTTACTTTGCAGTTTCAATGGAAAGTACGATCTCAATCAGAAGTAAGTAACTATTACAACATGCTTGCTTTATACAGTTATCTGTATTTACCCTCAGAAATAACTTTTAGAATAAATTTGTTCCCATATTTTAACCATTATCATTCCAGCGAGATTTGCTGTCCTTTCTTATAGTATTAATTTTAATTCTAAGGAAATGTAATTAAAATAATATATTTATTATAGAACATGTGCTAATAATATATTTATTATAGGACATGTGCTATATTTATTACAGGATGCGTGCTAATAATGTATTTATTAAAGGACATGTGCTATATTTATTACAGGACATATGCTAATAATATATTTATTATAGGACATGTGCTTTATTTATTATAGAACATGTGCTAATGATATATCTATTTTAGGACATGTGCTATCAGCACTTTTAATACTCTGGCTTATGACTTGTATAGAGGCAAATAATCAAAGTCTTCCCTTGTCACTGACAAATACCATTGTCAAAATCTGTAAAATACTGCATTCTACCTAAAGGAATGATCAAATTTGAGACAGTCTATATGCCTTGTTATTAAATCTGGTGGCCTGACATCTCTGCTTTACAATAGGTAGATTTGGAAAAAAATGACTACAAGTCATATGTCATTGCCAGAAAAGACCAAAAATAGTGTAGATCGTGATATTATAGCCCCAAGTAGGAGTTGGCTGATCCTCTTTATTTGCCCTATGCCTAATCAATATGTGCTAAGCAGACTAAGATTTAAGTACAGACAGTACATTCATTTTAAGAGATAGAAAAACAGCTCAATAATTAAGTTGTAACATTTCCTTGAAGGATTGATGATGATACGGATGAACCCTCCTCAGAGTCCAAGTTGCAGCCATTCTGTCAGTTGTTCAAGGGCAGTGCCTGCTCCACCCACATTGCCAACAAGTCCATCTATGTGACCAGTATATATGCCCAGGGACAAAGGGAGGATAGACTCATTGGTACATACGCTTGTTTTTTGTTTTTTAGAAGATTATGGGTATATTATTTCTAGTTGTCTGAAGGTTATTGTCTTAAATTGATGTTTAAAAGTTTTTGTTAAATGTTGTTTTGGGTTAATCCTTCGTATGTACATGAACATTACAGCTGCCCTAACCATTCTGGCAATAAAATAAATATTTAATCTTTTTTAATGCAGAAGACCTTAGTATTATTGGCAGTAAGCTAAAGACTATAACATTGTCAATTACAGTTGCCCAGAGAGTTGTCTGCAACAAACTTCACACTTTTAACTTGTCTATTACAGCTGCCCTGAGTGTTATTGCCAATTCGAATGACTTGTCTGACGAGTGTCGCAAGTTTGCCATCCCGTCCATCTGTCACTTCTCCTTCCCACAGTGTGAGAAGGGAGGTAAGGGAGTTAATCCCTTGGAACCTTTGAAGACACGGCAGATCTGTCGGGATGAGTGCGAGGCACTAGAGAATGACATCTGTAGAGAGGAGTTCATTGTAGCCAAAGATCACCAACTCATTGGTAAGGTACCATTTATAGATTGGGCCCATTTTCTCTCACTTTCTCTGCTTGCTAACCACAGATTAATCAGGCATATAGTACAGATACAGGTTTTCCAGTCATGATAATGGTAAAAATGTGCTGCTACTACAAAACAAAGTGACTGAGTAGTAACAATAAAGAACTCTTGCCACTTTCTTTTATTCTTTATGTAAGTCAGTTGAGACCTTGATGATTCTTTCAATAAATTTTTGTATGAACACAAACAACAGGCAATGTATCTAAAGTGTATTAAAATACATTTGTATTATAACTTTTTTGAATGTATATAGTTAACTTCATTGTTTAAATTTTGAGCACAAGTTAGTCTTTGTTATAATTTATATTTTACATGAACATTGTAGGTCAGTCTTCTTTGCTGTATATTTTCAGACAACAGTGTGCTACCCAGATGTAATGAACTGCCAAAGCATGGCTCACCATGTATTCGAGTGGGTGTCCCTATGGAGGGCTACAATGGTATGTAGTTTACCATGAATCCATATGTTTTAAGCAATTTTTGGATGTCGTAATTACCTCTTTCATTCACATTTTATTTTTAATAATCAATATTGATAAGTGGTTGTGCCTTAAGGATTGGTAAGCTTTGTTTTTTGTTTTTGAAAAAATCGCACATTGTAGTGATGTCCAGCTATTTTAGTGGAAGAAGACACCAGACAAATTTCTGGATAGAACCACTGACATACAGCAGGTCAGCAGGAAGACTTTACCAACATAAAAGGCCTTCACCCTGAAAAGGGACAGGTTATATGTAAAGCACAAAAGATTGTAAGGTTTATTGGACTATTGGAACAATTGTCTACAAGTTGTAGAATAGTTATTTAGACTTGGACATTGTTAGGTTGCATTTCCAGTAAAAGTAAAATTATGTTTATTATCATGATTCCTTCTGTTTCAGATAAGTGCTATACAGGCAATGGTCATAGATACCGGGGACAACACTCACGGACAAAGAGTGGAAAGGAATGTATGAGCTGGAACCATAACTCGGAGTTTCCTATCGATCAGCTGGCCTTCAGTGAAATGCTAGGTAAGCTGAACATCAGTCTTGCTGGGTGCGTACTTGTACATGTTTATGGATGGAATGGGACTAGTACTTGGGATAAATGCAACAACAAGTAAACAAGTTCCGTATTGGGATTATTTTGTTGTTGGGCTGTGATTTAGCTTTGAAAAGCTGGCTTATATATGTGTGGGTTTTGAATAAAATATATTTTATATGATCTTTTTGCCTTCAGAATAATACCATTTATAAGCTTAAAATATCTAACATTTGTTGTATTTCTTTATTCATTCATTAGATATGGGTGCATTTTCTTACGAATATTTAGTGACTAGAAATTTGGGATCAATCATGAGAATGGTATGCAAAGTTATGATTATAATTATGATCGATTGTGATCATCAGATAGTGAGACTTTCATTGAAGTGCATATATGTGCATTATCACTATTAACCCTTTATTTGCTAGAAACATGTTTAGGGTCAGGTATGCTTTAAGTTAATAAGGTGTCTCCAGTTTGATAAGGGTAAAAATGGTCTGGTGTTTTGGATGAAACAATACTAGATCATTCTGAAGACTGCCATGGTCAAATGGTTAAGGCAATAGACTTCTGACTTGAAGTCAGGTTCAAACCCATGACAGAAACAACTTGAAGTCAGGCTCAAACTCCAGACAAAACACCTGACAGAAACAACTTGAAGTCAGGCTCAAACTCCAGACAAAACACCTGACATAAACAACTTGAAGTCAGGCTCAAACTCCAGACAAAACACCTGACATAAACAACTTGAAGTCAGGCTCAAACTCCAGACAAAACACCTGACATAAACAACTTGAAGTCAGGCTCAAACTCCAGACAAAACACATGACATAAACAACTTGAAGTCAGGCTCAAACTCCAGACAAAACACCTGACATAAACAACTTGAAGTCAGGCTCAATTCCAGACAAAACACATGACAGAAACAACTTGAAGTCAGGCTCAATTCCAGACAAAACACATGACATAAACAACTTGAAGTCAGGCTCAAACTCCAGACAAAACACCTGACATAAACAACTTGAAGTCAGGCTCAAACTCCAGACAAAACACATGACATAAACAACTTGAAGTCAGGCTCAAACTCCAGACAAAACACATGACAGAAACAACTTGAAGTCAGGCTCAATTCCAGACAAAACACATGACATAAACAACTTGAAGTCAGGCTCAAACTCCAGACAAAACACCTGACATAAACAACTTGAAGTCAGGCTCAAACTCCAGACAAAACACATGACATAAACAACTTGAAGTCAGGCTCAAACTCCAGACAAAACACATGACAGAAACAACTTGAAGTCAGGCTCAATTCCAGACAAAACACATGACATAAACAACTTGAAGTCAGGCTCAATTCCAGATAAAACCCCTGACATAAACAACTTGAAGTCAGGCTCAATTCCAGACAAAACACATGACATAAACAACTTGAAGTCAGGCTCAAACTCCAGACAAAACACATGACATAAACAACTTGAAGTCAGGCTCAAACTCCAGACAAAACACCTGACATAAACAACTTGAAGTCAGGTTCAATTCCAGACAAAACCCCTGACATAAACAACTTGAAGTCAGGCTCAAACTCCAGACAAAACACATGACAGAAACAACTTGAAGTCAGGCTCAATTCCAGACAAAACACATGACATAAACAACTTGAAGTCAGGCTCAAACTCCAGACAAAACACCTGACATAAACAACTTGAAGTCAGGCTCAAACTCCAGACAAAACACATGACATAAACAACTTGAAGTCAGGCTCAAACTCCAGACAAAACACATGACAGAAACAACTTGAAGTCAGGCTCAATTCCAGACAAAACACATGACATAAACAACTTGAAGTCAGGCTCAATTCCAGATAAAACCCCTGACATAAACAACTTGAAGTCAGGCTCAATTCCAGACAAAACACATGACATAAACAACTTGAAGTCAGGCTCAAACTCCAGACAAAACACATGACATAAACAACTTGAAGTCAGGCTCAAACTCCAGACAAAACACCTGACATAAACAACTTGAAGTCAGGTTCAATTCCAGACAAAACACATGACATAAACAACTTGAAGTCAGGCTCAATTCCAGACAAAACACATGACATAAACAACTTGAAGTCAGGCTCAAACTCCAGACAAAACACCTGACATAAACAACTTGAAGTCAGGCTCAATTCCAGACAAAACACCTGACATAAACAACTTGAAGTCAGGTTCAATTCCAGACAAAACACATGACATAAACAACTTGAAGTCAGATTCAATTCCAGACAAAACCCCTGACATAAACAACTTGAAGTCAGGCTCAAACTCCAGACAAAACATATGACATAAACAACTTGAAGTCAGGTTTGAATTCCAGACAAAACACCTGACATAAACAACTTGAAGACAGGTTCAAACCTCAGACAAAACCCGTGACATAAATCCTTGGACAAGAATGTTTATTACTCATTGCTACATGTAGATATTTCCTTAATGTTTGTTCTATTCAGGAACTGAACAGTTTAGAAGAAGAATTTGTTGCTGACTATAATGAAATACATTTTTAATTAAGACTTCTGTTTAAATTTGTTAACTGCTTTATTCAACAGGTGACCATAACCAGTGTCGAAACCCGAATGGAACTCTGGCAGGTCCCTGGTGTTATACAGACAGTAACTTCCGATACAAGGAGCTTTGTGAAGTCCCTTTGTGCAGTAAGTATCTGGAAAGGCCCTTCAATTTTGGTCACTAAGGTAGACTTCCTAAACATGGGTGTAATTATGGTTGCAATTAAGAAATGGTAGAGTCAAATGATTGATTTTAGAGAAACAACATGAACTATGATGATAAGTTGCAAGTTATAAATAACTTTTTAATTATTAAACTTTGAAGCTTCATGTTGATTTAAACCCGCGTCATGTCTTTAAATAAGTAAGATTTGTTTGGGTGCTCTGGTGTTATAGGTTGGGTTGTAGAGATAATCATATTAAATTGTTGTTGTTTTTTAAATTTGATGTTACTGCAATATTTTTGTGATATAAAGCATGATATATAATGAATGATCGCTATATGTATTCACACATTGATTGATACTTTTTGTATTTTTAACTTTGCAAAGAATCTTTTAAATTATTCTTTAAACATATTTGTTTTCATCTTCAAATACACCATTATAAAACAATCCTTTGTGAATATTTTTTCAGCTGCCGAGTCGAGTAACTTGGTTGTAATCATCGTCCCTGGCATTATTGTGCCCTTGGCCCTTGTGATCTTGTTAGCTGTGGTCTGCTTCTGTCAGCGCTCAAAGAAAAACAACACCACGAAAACAATGTCTGTCAACAGCAAACAGAATCAGAACCTGGAGTTATGTCCCCTGACAGCAAAGTCTGCATCCCAAAGAGTGAGAGATTTCCCGATATCTTCAGTGCGCTTTTTACAAGAACTCGGTGAAGGGGCATTTGGGAAGGTTTATAAAGGTGAAGTGCTAGGATTGTGCGGTGAAAACACTGTGTCTAAGGTTGCCATTAAGACATTAAAGGAGAACGCATTACCAAAGGTGCAGAATGACTTCCGGAGAGAGGTGGACATGATGTCAGAAATGCGACACCCAAACATTGTGTGTCTTCTTGGAGTTGTCATGAAACAAGAACCCATGTGTATGCTGTTTGAGTTCATGTCAAAAGGGGACCTACATGAATACCTGATTCAGCATTCGCCTCACTCCGATATGTCAGTTGTATCGGAGGAGGATGGGTCTCAGAAGGCCATTCTTGACAACTGTGACATGCTGCACATTGCCACACAGGTGGCTGCTGGGATGGAATTTCTTGCCAGTCATCATTTCGTTCATCGTGACCTTGCTGCTCGCAATGTCCTTGTAGGAGACAATCTGCTTGTCAAGATTTCAGACTTCGGTCTCTCAAGGGATATCTACTCGTCGGATTACTACCGAGTACAGAACAAGTCCCTGCTGCCAGTGCGCTGGATGCCTCCAGAGTCTATCATGTATGGCAAATTCACCACAGAGAGTGACATCTGGGCCTTTGGTGTGTTGCTCTGGGAGATATACAGCTATGGTCTGCAGCCATATTACGGCTACAGCAACCAGGATGTAATTGAAATGATTCGGTCCCGCCAGATTCTGCCCAGCCCTGAGGACTGCCCTGCAAGGATGTACAGCCTGATGGTTGAGTGTTGGCATGAGATGCCAAACAGACGACCAAACTTCCATGAAGTTCACGCCCGCTTGCGTGCTTGGAAGAGTGAAATGATGATGCAGAATCCACACTGGAGCCTCTCCCAGAGTCACTCAGCCAACTCAAGCTCACACCAGAGCTCGATTCAGAGTGGACCTAGTCAACAGGGCAGCACTGGGCCGAGTAACACAACAGCTATGACCGGCCTGACGGGCAGCAGTAACAACTCTGATCCATCAAATTACAACCAGATGTCCCCAATGCCTCCACCAATCATCTCTCTGCCACAGAACTACCCCACGTACCCACAAGCCCCAGGACAACCCGTCACAGTCACCTTCCAGGGTATGCCAAGTCAGAAACAAATCTATAGTGCTTTAAATTCAATACAGCAGCAACAGCAACAGAATGGTCAACTTCAGCAACAGAATAACAAAAATACACAAATGCAACAAAATGTTAATGGACCGACTAAAATTTCACCCCCTGAGTCAATAGCTAGTGGCTCGAGTTCAGGCTCATCGATTTCAAAATTGAAGTTGGCAAATGCAGCAAATACGACAACCAATACAACCATGTCACCACCACCATACGCAGATTGTAATCGGTTCAATAACTATATCTCTCAGAATGCTTACATTCCCGATCAACGGACTGCAGAAATATGAGAGGCTTAGAAGAGAGAGCTGTGTGTGCTAGTGCAACTAAACTGCTTCAGCTAGCCAGCTATTCGGTTGCCATGCCTGTCGCCGTGTGTAGTTACTTTAACAAGTGTACCATACAGACAAGTGCAGCTTATTTCATTCTTTATGATATAAAAGAGTAATGCGCCTAATATTGGACATGTGTCAGCAGCTTCTTTGTTACCATGGCAACTTGACACTAGTCTTAAAGACCATAGTGAGCCCTGATTGGATGCGAGTGTGAACTAACATGGAGGAGATGATTTCACCAACCCTGTTGCCATTCAAAATGGTAGTGTGTATAGCAGTGACTGCTGTTAGAACCTGCATTGCAGCTTATCAGTTACCCAGCATAAGACATCTAGTAGAATACAAGATATCTTTTGCATATGTGATAAACTGGTGTTCAAGACAGGTCATATATTTGACCATAGTTAACCTGGTAGTGTCACATAGCTCTTTCTGTGTCATGTGACCCAGGTTGTTGTCATGTGACTTGGTCCATATAACCATGTGACCTTGATGATATTTCAGATCTGTGTTGTTTCGTGTGACTAGACTTTGTCATGTGACCTAGGTTGTTTCATGTGGCATAGACAATGTCATTTGACCTATTTTGTGCCATCTGCCCTAGGCTGTTTCTAATGGCTAAGACTTCGTGAAAATGAAGGTCATAAGGAGGGAGAGGAAAGTCTTTCACTCCAAGTTGACTGGTACTTTTGGTGCATTCATTCATGTGTCCATGTCAAGTGTTCATGAACTACTGTTCAAGTGTTAGAACATAACAAGGTCATGTGTGTTGTGAAATGAAGATTATTATTTATAGATATTACTACAAAATAGTATTATTGTATTTTTTGTAGTTATTAATGAAGTCATAAATTAATTCTTGTGTCTTTTTTCATGTTTCCTGATCTTGCTGTTTTGATGTTATCTCATTCAGTGTATTTCATTCTATTATGCCTGACTCCTGAATGAGAACAATTACCAAATTCTAAATTGGGACCTACGTCCCAGCGACTCTTAACACTAGACAACTACAATATGAAACCCATACCAACAATCCAACAGGTGGCCAAACAGGACCATGTCTTGCCAACAAGCCCTTCTGACATACAAAAGTGTGTTACAAGCATTCTGCCAAATCAGATACAATTTCATCACACAAAAGTTTAGGACAAGTTAAAATGACATACAAGCAGTCTAACAATAAAAAACTTTATATGTGATTTGCTATTCTTAGATGGATATTTCAAACAGAAAGTTTTTTTAAATTTTTTTAGTATGTCCGTGATTTTCTAACATCAATTGTTTGAGCAATAGATAGAAAACAATCAGCTCCCTTGAACAAAAAATTAATATATTAAGTAATATTTTTTGTTTATTTATAAATAAATTTAGCATGTAAATTGATTTGTTAATTGATGTGTGACAATCAATTACTTTTTGCTAGTTACTGATAAATTGTATGTAACAACTAATTCTGCTAGTTATTTGCAAAATTGTCAATTAGAAATTAATATAGGAATGTAAAGATTATATTTGAATTACGAGGATTTGAGCAAGGGTCTTCATTCTGTTGTATGGTTAAATGATTAGGTTTAAACACAAGAATTTGTACAAGGGTCCTCAGTCTGTGGTCTGATTAAATGATTAGGTTTGAACACAAGAATTTGTGCAAGGGTTTTCATTCTATGGTCATAATAGTTGACTAGTCTTGAAGCCTGGTTAGTGTGCAAACATTAGTCAGACATGTTTAAAAAACAAACATATTGATTGTAGGAAATCTGGTGCTCTCTAGACTCGAATGTTTGGAATTTCATGTTGTGTATATTTATCATTCAAAATATGTCATTTAATGCAAAAGTCATTGATACTTGTATAAAAAGTAAATATCGAAACTGCAAAATCATTTACTATCTATGTGCTATGCTAAATTATTGTAAAATTTGCATGATTTAATCAGCAATCTTTGAATTTGATTCAGGATAGTGTTTTTTTCGAAAGATAAACAAGATTGCTTTATGTGAAGACCATACTATAAAGTTATAATTTTTTCAAAGTTTTGGTTAAAGAAAGAGAAGACAAAATATAAGAAGCAAAATACTGTTTAAAATATATTTTATTTGGTTTGATTTTTTTAAAGTCACATTCAAGGGTGTAAATGAATAAAATAGTTGCCAAAAGGCTTCAGATATTGTAAGTTAAGGCCTTATAGATCATTTTTCTTTTCACTGTCAAAAAAAAAATTTAGAACAATATATTTTCATTTTCAAAATGAAATCACATTGTTGTAGTTTAATGCATCAGTCTGTTATCAATAGAAGAACAACATATTAACAGCGAATCCTTAGATTGTATGATAATATGTGTAAGTTTGTGCTATTTTATAAAATGTTTGTGAACGCATAATGAAAACTGGACAGCTACATTGTCTCTGCTGTCAGTTTTCATGTGTTAACTTGTTGTTATATATCCTTTAGTAGGCTACTGCTTTGCCATTGTTTAATTTTGTTACACATTTACTGCTCTTAGTTACGTTGTTTTTTGCATTATTGTTGTGTTTATTTGTATGTATAGTATAGAGTATAAACTACAAAATGGAATCTGCCAAGAGTTATCCTCTAAAAGGGACATGGTTATAGGGCATGATTGGAAAAAAGCATTAAATATCCCAAGTGTTTACTCTTTGAATTAACATCTAAATAAAATGTTAAGAAGTATTTTATATATTATTTTTGATATTTTTCATTATTATTGTTTACCAATTGAGCAATTAAAATATGGGCAAACAAATTTTAAAATAAATACTATTAATAAGGCTTATGTCTTTTTTAAGTTATTTATTAAGATTTATTTTTATGTTTCTTATGAATTAAATAACTACATTTGAATATTTTCTGGTTTCTGTCAATGAGGAGTACTCCAAAGGGAGAGTACTGTAAGGGGTAAAGCAACAGTGCTGGCCATGTAAAGCATTAGTTAATGTTATTATTGTATATTATTTGTGTTTTAAACCAAAGTGACCCACGGTGCAATAGTAGTTTGTATAAACTATAGTCACATGTGACCTACTGTATATAGGTAGTAAAATTCATCATTAGTTACATCATCCTAGATGATATATTTAGTTGTCTTAATAACTTGTTCACCATTTTTAGCTGTCATTTTTACTCATTCGCTTAAAATCTTTCACAGGCCTCTGTGCATATTACATTGAAAATGACATGTGACGTTTTAACAACCTTAGGTTAGCTAGTGAAAGGGATTTTGTTATCAGGAGAGAAGAAAACCCCCAAACCAGATTCCCAAGAACAATTCTTTAGATAATGGAAGTGTACTTGAGATGCTGTAGAAATATATACCATTATTTTGATGAGAGGTGATCCCTTAAACAGGAGCTTAGATTCAATAAATGTACATCTTAGTTAGTTGAAGTCACACTCTACTCTATGTCACTTAAATGAAGGATTTTTTGTGGTGGATATTTGGTTTTTATTATGCTTACAATTTTAATATAAAAATGCCTTTATTGTTTTAAATCAGTGTATTATTCTAAAAATGTATAGATTATATATAACAAAATTTCGAAATGTGCTTCATTTTAATAACTGTTTGAATTTTCATTTAAACTATCTTTATGTTGTAATATAAATTGCTTTCATAAATAAATTGAGCATGTAACTTACTAGATTGACTAGATAGTCAATATTTTTATACATCTATTTTTAAAGAACAAATGAAGAAGTATGCTTACTAGCAGTGGAGATATTCCATTCATAAAATATAATCATTGGAATTGTTTAAACGTTCTTTTCATTTAATATTTTTTTAATAAAATTATTTGCAATCTGAAAAGTAATACTAAAAAAAAAAACATTTATCAAAGAGACAATTCATAAATGACATGTTACCATATCATGATTATTTTCTTTTCTATTTTAAACAAAGTTAGAGGAAAAAAAAGCTGTCACTGAAATAGATGAATTGTTCAATCATCTTGTGTAAGATGTGTTATTTTGATACTGAGTATTGTGACATTCATCGAGTTGCTACAGTGTATTTTTGTGATGTCATTAATGCTGCCATTGATGATGTCATGCTATATGCCCCGTGTTTATATTTCCCTATTTCTAGCCATACTTGTAAACCCCATGAAATGTCTTCATTTCTGTCAGAATATTGCTATTATCCACAGTGTTGCTTGTAAATACATGCGTATGGTAAACACATTTCACTTTTATTAAAATGTTTTTAATTTCACCAAGTGTTCCTTTTGTTTTCTATGCCAGTATATCAGCTACCTAAAATAGTAATATTAGTGTCATACATGAATCTAAATTTTAATGTTATGGGTTGTTTTATTGAAAAGAATAGTTTTAGGTATGTTCTTAATTAAAGGATAAAAGAACTACTAAATGTTCAAGTATGAAAGAAGAGAAACTTAAGAATTAAATAAACAGTATTATTGTTTTACATTTGGGCTTGTTGTAAATGTAGGTAGATATCTAAAACAAATGATAGTTTAAAAATACTAGTAAGAATTTATAATAATAATAATTTATAGTAAAAATGTATTATAATTTTAATTCATAATAATAAAAGTAATAATTATAATAAGTAACAATAATAATGATAATAACAAGATTAAGACAAAATAATGGTAAGGGAAAGAACAATATCACGCATTTAAAAAAAGAAAAACAAAGAGTCAGAGTTTGTTTCTAAAAACGGAGACTTTACAAAGAAAGAATTATTCAGAGAATTAAACAAATAAGAAGCCATTCCATCAGAAACTGCCAGTGCAGTATTTTAAAAAAACAAAGGGACAGTGGAAGGGGTAAATATATGCCGATTTTTTACGATAATTTGGAAAAGCACAGAGCTCTGATCATATTATTCCAAAGCTAATAACTGGGGACGGTCAAGAAATAAACGATATTACGTATATCCGACAAAAACACGTAAAATGTATGAACACTTAAAACAGAACACAGATAATTCTACATATACTCATAACACTGTTGAAACTGAACCTAACCGCAACGATAATAGCAATCGGTGTACAAATATTTTATAAATACCCATTTAACTCGGAGACTCATTAGGAGGTATTTTAACCAGCTATGAGTGTAATCTAGCTTTAAAAACATGAACAATTATAAGTAACCTGGCTTAGACGGATTCAGAGTTGAATTACAGAAAGAAAAAAAGACGATTTAGAGCACATTTTAGTATGTTCGATGAACGAGGGATATATAAAATCACAGACACTAACACAAAAACAAGATGGTAAATTCAAATTATATCTTAGAATTCGAGACCTATATCACTACTACATTTTGATTACGAATAGTAATATCTGATGGTTTTATGAAAAAATGTGTATAATTGAATCAGTTTCACTCATGTCTTATAGAAAATGTTATTCCGAAAACATAAAATTGCAAATACAGTTAATAGACTTGGAGAAGGCCTTCGACTCTTTTGAAAGAGTTAATAAATCCTTACATTTTTAACCTCGGTGAATCTACTATCATTGGTTTAAACATTCTACAAGTTTAGTTCCAGCTGCATTGTTAAAATTGCCATTTCTCCGACTTTTGTCCCAATATTTACGGATGTAAGACAAGGAAACCCACTTTCCCCGTTCCTATGCATAATATGTGCGAAGGTTTAAGCTTAATATCTAGGAATAGAGAGACAAAGAAATAAAAATAAATTCAATTATTTGAGTAGCTACTACGGACGCGACTCTGGTCGCTTGGAAGACTACTAAAAATCACTAAATATAACACTAAAATAATGAACAATTTCCACAAACTTTTAGGTCAAGCTGAAAATTTCACTGACTTAAATGGGAAGAAAGAGGCAGTGGAACAAAATTTTAAAACTTGTTTGGCCTGTTGGAAATACGACCTTTTTCTTTAAGGTTTATGCATAGAATATAACCATAATAGCAATAATACTACAGCGCGTAAGTTCAGTCTTAAAGAAATGTTACAGGACTAGGTTTTAAATACATATCATATGTAGCTAAAACAACCATGTTAAAACAATAGCCTGCCCTATTGCGGTATAATGTCTTTCTGTCTTACCAAATCCCCCTGGTGAAATTATAAATTATGTGTACATATATATCCAAAACATGACGTTTAATTTTTAATGGACGATAAACCAGACACAATTAAAAGTATGTATATCATTAACAAATAAGAAAAAAATGCTGTTTATCCTTCCCACACATTAAATATAATGTCGAAAACGAAAATGGATTTAGATTTAGCACCTTTAGATCCCTAAAAAATTGATCCTTGGATTTTTTTTTTATTGCAGATGCGTTTGAACAATTTAGAAGAAAAAAACACTTGACATTTACATATGCAGTTAAAAGAGGGTTGATCAAAATTTCGAGTGAGATAAATACTTTGAGGAAGAGGGGTAGCTTTCTTATGGAATGGTCTTATTTGGGATCAATCTACATCATCGTAAATTAATGGGAAAAACGTTCATATGAGCAACATATTAAAATCTTAAGCAATCCTGTTAATGCAATCCTAATCAGATGAAAAACAAACTTTATAAGAATACTAAAGAGTATAGAAAATACAAAAGCAAATATACAAGTGAACTAAAAATCAAGAAGAAGCTTTTATTAGATCTACTTGACTTTTTGTAGACGATACATATTTGATAAGATCCAAATCGAAAAAATACATCTTAATATATCAAGTTTTTTTCTGAATAGATGACAGTTTCTATTTCTGCATAATATATTATATAAAAACTATATATTTAATTATATCAAAACTGCTTAAATGTAATTTATCAGGAACTGAATTATGCGGCTATTAAGGAAATACAAAAGAAACAATATTAACCTATTCAATAAATGTGCCTTCTCATAAACATTTTAATAATCGGGAAATATGACAAAGTCCTATGAGCATTGCAACATATACCAACATTTGAAAAGCCACAAGACAAAGGTGTTCACATGCAAGCCAAATATAAAAGAATTAAACTGTGATGAGTCATTCAACAAAAAGCGCAAACCCAGCAGTTTCCACTTATATGACTACAATCTTACATTCAGGAAACATTCAACTTAATATGAGATGCAACAGCCAAAGAAGTTCTGCAAGGACTATAATTATAGAGACCATTACAAAACCGAGTATGAAAATATTGTATACACTTTTACACTTATAAGAGGTGCATGGAATCATGCAAAGATTAAAATGGCATTCCGCCGTACATATATACACAAAATATGTCAATATAAAAATAGTTATCATCTCTAAAAAGTACAACGTTTTTACAAACAAAATTGATGCTACTAAGTAATTAATTAAATAAATCTTGAATGCCCTTTGAATGCTTTTCTTCACGTAAACGAAATCGTGATAATTTTACCTTGTGTTATTCAGAAACCTTTAAACCCATGTATCATCACAATATGAATAAACACGTATGTTATATTAATAAGTATTTGATTCGAAATGTATACATGTAAATCATTATTCTCAAAAAATATTTAAAATAAAAATGATTTAAGCGTACAAGCAAAACTTCAGATGTTAACAAAAAGTCATTATTATCATTATTTTTTATTTTTATATTATGCATATTTGAGAATTAGTTATTAGATTTTGCATTTCTTGTTGTTGTTGTTGTTGTTGTTTGTTAAAAAGGCAACATTTTCTCAAACGACAATGAACAATGGAAGATTATTTAATCTAGTGTCACTGGTTTATACGAGATGTACTATAATATATTGTTAAAACAATATTATTTTGTATTCAGATTACAAGAATGAGAAGTGGCGACGCTTTTAAACTATTTAAGCGGATTTAGCCCCAACAGCCATGTATAGCTACGAACTGCGCATGCGTTAATATACGTTAGTCATAAACACAACGCGGAATGGTTCGATAGCGAGGCATTATTCAATGCGGAATGTTCAGATCTATGTCTCATTCATGGTCTTTAGTAACACTGTGTCCGACTCGTTTTAATATATATAGTTTAATTATACGACAGTTAGAAAAGAAAAACACTATCGTTTCGGAAATGCTGCTGAATCGATTCGTAAAATTAAAGTTGAATTTTTCACCGCGGAAGGTCACTTCTAAGTCATCCAAAATAGCTGATAAGATGCAACACATACCCTAATTTTAACCTACTTTTTTTTCGACGAAGCTTAAGGCTAATGCCAACATGTACAATAAAATAATCCACGGTATATAAATGTCGGATTATATAGTTTTATGACTAATAAATAATTTTATTTAACTAGACAAAAAAGAAGACATTTCTTTTCAAATCCGGTATGAGTGAAGTATATAAAGTCCCAAAATAAAAAAAAGAACATTATCACAACTATTTAGCAGTTGGCATAAGTTTTAATCCACAAGTTGATAAATGGTGTGTTACATAGCTTTAATGTATTAAGAAAGATAACTCTTGCAATTATTAAATTGAAGTATTATACAGTTTTTTCCCTTTAGTAATGACTATATTAACAGTAGATCGTGTCACTTGACTATAAAATTATTATTATTATTATTATTATTATTATTATTATTATTATTATTATTATTATTATTATTATTATTATTATTTCAACGAACTTTTCCGGTGAAATTTAATTGCCAACTTGCTTTTCTAAAACTATTAAATCATCCCGCCTTTTTTTTACATTTTTACTCGTAATCACCGAAGGGTTAACTTTTGAATTGCAAGGTGAAAGTTAGAGGGACGAAATGGTCACTTTAATCACCTTATATAAACACGCACAGGTTATCGCGACCCCGACTGTTATCTCACCAAAAGGGTTTCTCATAAGTCCATAATCCTACACCAGTCGGGTGATGTCGGAACTCGCAGTAAACATTCCGTTATCACTATATGCCATGAAGCTTAGCGGTGTGAGGGTTACCGACGGCCGATAGATGTTTATCTTTTAAAGGTGGTATAACTTTGCTCATGTTAAGTACATGTAACCATATTTACCACTGCTTTGGGTGAATTTAGGCAAAACCCCATTCTTTAGTCTAAGCAAGAAGAATACTAACTATATTGTAAGGCAGCACAAATCGCGAAAGAAACCCACTAACAAACTAACTATATTGTTAGGCAGCACTAATCGCGAAAGAAACCCACTAACTAACTATGTTGTAAGGCAGCACAAATCGCGAAAGAAACCCACTAACTAACAAACTATATTGTTAGGCAGCACAAATTGCGAAAGAAACCCACTAACTAACTAACTATATTGTTAGGCAGCACTAATCGCGAAAGAAACCCACTTACTAACTATGTTGTAAGGCAGCACAAATCGTGAAAGAAACCCACTAACTAACTACCTAACTATGTTGTTAGGCAGCTCTAATCGCGAAAGAAACCCACTAACTAACTATGTTGAAAGGCAGCACTAATCGCGAAAGAAACCCACTAACTAACTACATGTATATTGTTAGGCAGCACAAATCGCGAAAGAAACCCACTAACTAACTATGTTGTAAGGCAGCACAAATCGCGAAAGAGACCCACTAACTAACTACCTAACTATGTTGTTAGGCAGCTCTAATCGCGAAAGAAACCAACTAACTAACTATGTTGAAAGGCAGCACTAATCGCGAAAGAAACCCACTAACTAACTAACTATATTGTTAGGCAGCACTAATCGCGAAAGAAATCCACTAACTAACTACCTAACTATGTTGTTAGGCAGCTCTAATCGCGAAAGAAACCCACTAACTTACTATATTGTTAGGCAGCACAAATCGCGAAAGAAACCCACTAACTAACTAACTATATTGTTAGGCAGCACTCATCGCGAAAGAAATCCACTAACTAACTACCTAACTATGTTGTTAGGCAGGTCTAATTGCGAAAGAAACCCACTAACTTACTATATTGTTAGGCAGCACAAATCGCGAAAGAAACCCACTAACTAACTAACTATATTGTTAGGCAGCACTAATCGCGAAAGAAACCCACTAACTTACTATATTGTTAGGCAGCACAAATCGCGAAAGAAACCCACTAACTAACTATGTTGTAAGGCAGCACTAATCGCGAAAGAAACCTACTAACTACCTAACTATATTGTTAGGCAGCACTAATCGCGAAAGAAACCCACTAACTAACTATGTTGTACGGCAGCACAAATCGCGAAAGAAACCCACTAACTACCTAACTATATTGTTAGGCAGCACTAATCGCGAAAGAAATCCACTTACTAACTACCTAACTATATTGTTAGGCAGCACAAATCGCGAAAGAAACCCACTAACTAACTATATTGTTAGGCAGCACTAATCGCGAAAGAAACCCACTAACTTACTATATTGTTAGGCAGCACAAATCGCGAAAGAAACCATAACCAAAAGTTTCCAAGTCAAAATTAAACATTATGATAAACACCATTGTTGTTTTTCTTTCTTCCGATTTTTTTTATGTGGAAGAGGTTTTTTTATATATATAAAACATATAGTGCATATTTTGCAATAATTATTTAAATGGACATTCTCACATGACTTTTACTGTGCATTTATTAAAAGTTATGTACAAAAATTAAAGTAACTATTACACAACAACACAATATTTTATTTGCTGTTTTACGAAGTGTTGGGGCTAGGTGTTTTGTGATGACATGGATATCATCGGGTATAAATGATTCCAATTTTTTCCCAGAGACTTCAGTGCTCCTTGAAATCCTCAGTATTCTTCGCCAAAATCCGTATTCGGGAAACAAGAACAGTCAATCGTGCAATCGGAAATCCTCAGATAATTCACGAATCATCTCTCGGTTGTATGTCAATCGAAACACCTCGGATTATTCACGAATCATCTTTGGATGTATGTAGGTAGTCGGGTAACCTCGACCATTTCTTTAAATGGGACTACTTTTGTGACAGACGTCAAAACAAAGATGGCAGCCCGGATGACAGCTCACTACAATACGATGCCTGTAAACTTCAATATGTGGCGGCTTCAAATTTAAATAATCCAATTTTAATTTACCCTGCGCAGCAGACACACAGCTGACAAACGATGACATTGTTATTGATATTTTGTAAGGACTACATTCTCCTTCCGACTTCCGGCGAAGTATCATTGCACCAGATACAGAGGAATGATTGTCCCATAGGACAGAATAACCCGAGGAGTTCCGATTGTCAATCGTGAGCGTATACGTAAGCAAATAAGACGTTTTACCCACGTATCACACCGGTTATGGTACGCTATGCACAGTTACCACTGTTGTTGCAAAAAAGCTTGTTCACATTCAAATGTTTCAATTTAACAAAATTAGTCAAATCATTTAGTAATCGTGTTGTAAACAGTAAGTAAGTATGTATAACTTCCCTCAGACTTTATCGTTTAAATGAGGCGTATCAGTACGAACATTTAAAAAATTTCAACCACATTTAAATCTTGTGAGGCCGATCTTGTGAAGGTGTTCTTATAATATGCTGCTGTTATTGCTGTATGCACTGAAGCTCGCCGCCATTTATGGAACACGTTAGATGTGAAAATGGGCTGTTGTTGTAGTTATCATGGCTTTCGTAACTCCTCGGCGCTATCCGTACAAGTCTATTTCGTAGAAATGGCCGAGGTATAGCGAGAGGTTATTGATTGCTACAGATTTGTACCGCGTCGACATTTTACCACGTATAAACCGTACAGATTTTGGCAACTTAGAAAACCGTGGGTTCAGCAGGGTTTGTTCTCACCTGTTAACAGTGCTGTGTGAGAGTTTGAAGATTGTTACTCGTTCAATATTTCTTGAATGAGTTTCTTAAAAGATAAGTTGCGTTGTTAAATGAATTGATTGATACATTTTAACAATATGCAATATGTTTTCAGCTCACTTTTAGTCAAAATACAAATCGGCTCTCCGGCGTTGTGGTTCGTCAAAAACGTATTGCCATGGTAAACATATAGTGGACGCCTTTCGATGCTTTGCATGAATGCTGTTCTTGTTCTGTACTGTTCTTTGAAAGACACGTAACCTGCGAGGAAGCGAAAGATTTACGATCTCTTACAAACATACAACTTGCAAGTTGTTTCAGCCGAGCGGATCTCAACCCGGTTTTGAAAACGAAAGTTGAAAAAAAACTTTTACTAAAGGCCCGTTATTCTACTGATCAATTATATAAATGTTTGATCAAGTGCACAGGAAACATATTCATATCATCCTATACATATTCAGGGAATATTTAGAGAAGAACAGTTTTCATCAACCTGTGCGAAAGTTACGCTTTAAAATCTTTCTTCACACTGTTTTAAGGTGGTATCCGAAAGTTTGGATCATCATTTCTTTCAATAAATAACCAAATTAATCATTGTTACATGAATAGGTTTTTCAAAATGCTGTTCATTGATGTCCAAGCTCTGTGTGAACAGTCAAGCAAACTTTGCCACTCGTCATTGCAAACAGGTATTTCCTAACCGAGCCACACAGTAGATAAAGCTATTCTTCAATTTAGAAAACCACTTACTTTTAGTATATTTCTAGAAATCCCCTATAACGTCGATATGTATTTTTAGCAGAGACTACTACCGGGCTTTTTATACAGTGGGAAAGAATACACATTCATGATGTGTTTTTTTGCGATTAGTTCTGTCTAACTATTCAGTATGTGTTCAAAATTGTATTTATGGACCAAAGTATGGGTTTATAAAAAATAGCCCAATTTCTCCAAATCAGTGGTTCGATATTGTTACATGTATTTGATACTGTCGGACACCATCTTAAAATTTTAAAGCCAATGTGAAACGTAAGAGTTTCTGCTTGATATGTGAAGATTTCCGAGCATAACGTATATTGCCCCTATAACTTTTCGCTGCTACCTTAGTACTGCAGTGCTACATATGCTTGGTATGGTTGCTTGCATAATATATTTATCATACAAATCTATACAGCAAGCGTGTATCTCTTCAAGATCCCCGATTCGATGTTTTGTTGTAATAGTACTTAATTCCATGTAAAATAAATTAATGATTATAGCTATCAGTTATATTAAATTATATTAAAAATTACGTAGTCTATGTATAGCATATACACGGGCACCAGGCAAAGCGAAAACGGTTGTAACAGAGCTCTAGCCTGAATAATTTCGTTCGCATTATACGTTGTTTTTTTTTAAATGTCAATGTCTAATATATTGCTTAAATTGCAATATATATTTGTTTTGAAAAGATTTATACTTCATCTGTTCACACTTTTTTATATAAATGTTAATTTCTCAGTTATAGATTTTTAAAAATTATATACGAGTTTAAAGTGTTTACAAAATTGATTTTCTTTAATATACTTATTGAAATACCTTCTTACGTAGAACTGTTTTAAATAATATCATAAATAATATAATAAATAATATCATAAATAATATCATAAATAACTCATGCCCATCCGTATTAGAATTTCATCAAAACGCTGCATTATAAGGAATGTTGTTACTTATAAACTTTATTATACATTATTTATCTATTCTGCAAGCGAAAACCACCACCACCAACAACAAACAAACGAATAGTGTACACAAAGATTTCTTGTTTTCAAATACTTTTTATTGCAATAGGACGAGCGAGACTTGAACGAGATTAAAATATTTTTCATATTTAAATTCAGACCGATATCGATCACACTCTATTCATAGTTTATTATGTATTATGTATTATTATTATTATTATTATTATTATTATTATTATTATTATTATTATTATTATTATTATTATTATTATTATTATCGTTATTATTATTATTATTATTATTATTATCGTTATTATTATTATTATTATTATTATTATTATTATTATTATTATTATTATTATTATTATTATTATTATTATCGTTATTATCGTTATTATTATTGTGTTATAGATGTAACTTGTGATGTTTTTGAAAAGCAATAACTTACAGCATGTACCATCATATCTTTAAGGTATGCAAATATTGTTGTTTTTTTATCTTCAATGTATATTTTCACTAGCGAATTGATCCTAAAACCAAAACTCAAACTATTTACTTCTTAAAAATATGATCCACATTTTGATTATAATGACATTTTTTCAAACCATTAATTATAAATGAACTTCTTATCTTCGAATGCAACAAAAAATTTAGTCTCCATGCCACTATCGTGCAGCATTTATGAATGGAAGCAGTTAAACAACTAATGTTTGATGAAATTGAAATTCCCACCATGACAACAATTGACAACAATTGGCCCACAATGACAACAATTGACAACAATTGACAACAATTGGCCCACAATGACAACAATTGGCCCACAATGACAACAATTGACAACAATTGCTCCACAATGACAACAACTGACAACAATTGGCCCACAATGACAACAATTGACAACAATTGGCCCACAATGACAACAATTGACAACGATTGGCCCACAATGACAACAATTGACAACAATTGCTCCACAATGACAACAATTGACAACGATTGGCCCACAATGACAACAATTGCCATACAATTGGCCCACAATGACAACAATTGACAACAATTGGTCCACAATGACAATAATTGACAACAATTGGCCCACAATGACAACAATTGACAACAATTGCTCCACAATGACAACAATTGACAACGATTGGCCCACAATGACAACAATTGACAACAATTGGTCCACAATGACAATAATTGACAACAATTGGCCCACAATGACAACAATTGACAACAATTGCTCCACAATGACAACAATTGACAACGATTGGCCCACAATGACAACAATTGCCATACAATTGGCCCACAATGACAACAATTGACAACAATTGGCCCACAATGACAACAATTGACATACAGTTGGCCCACAATGACTACAACTGACAACAATTTGCCCACAATGACAATTGCCATACAATTGGCCCACAATGACAACAACTGACACCAATTGACCCACAATGACAACAATTGACAACAATTGGCTACAATAATAACAATTGACAACAATTGGCCCACACATGACAACAATTGACATACAATTGGCCCACAATAACAACAATTGACAACAATTGGCCCACAATTACAACAACTGACAACAATTGGCCCACAATGACAACAATTGACATACAATTGGCCCACAATGACAACAATTGACAACAATTGGCCCACAATGACAACAATTGGCCCACGATGACAACAACTGACACCAATTGACCCACATATGACAACAATTGACAACAATTGACCCACACATGACAACAATTGGCCCACACATGACAACAATTGGCCCACACATGACATCAATTGGTCAACACATGACCACAATTGGCCCACACATGACAACAATTGGCCCACACATGACAACAATTGGCCCACACATGACATCAATTGGTCAACACATGACCACAATTGGCCCACACATGACCACAATTGGCCCACACATGACAACAATTGGCCCACACATGACAACAATTGGCCCACACATGACAACAATTGGCCCACACATGACAACAATTGGCACACACATGACAACAATTGGCATACAATTGGCCCACAATGACAACAATTGACAACAATTGGCCCACACATGACAACAATTGGCCCACACATGACATCAATTGGCCAACAATGACAACAATTGGCCCACACATGACAACAATTGACCCACACATGACAACAATTGGCCCACACATGACATCAATTGACCCACACATGACAACAATTGGCCCACACATGACAACAATTGGCCCACACATGACAACAATTGGCCCACACATGACCACAATTGGCCCACACATGACAACAATTGGCCCACACATGACAACAATTGGCCCACACATGACATCAATTGGTCAACACATGACCACAATTGGCCCACACATGACAACAATTGGCCCACACATGACAACAATTGGCCCACACATGACAACAATTGGTCCACAATAACAACAATTGACAACAATTGGCACACACATGACAACAATTGGCATACAATTGGCCCACAATGACAACAATTGACAACAATTGGCCCACACATGACAACAATTGGCCCACACATGACATCAATTGGCCAACAATGACAACAATTGGCCCACACATGACAACAATTGACCCACACATGACAACAATTGGCCCACACATGACATCAATTGACCCACACATGACAACAATTGGCCCACACATGACAACAATTGGCCCACACATGACAACAATTGGCCCACACATGACAACAATTGACCCACACATGACAACAATTGGCCCACACATGACAACAATTGGCCCACACATGACAACAATTGGCCCACACATGACCACAATTGGCCCACACATGACAACAATTGGCCCACACATGACAACAATTGGCCCACACATGACAACAATTGGCCCACACATGACAACAATTGGTCCACAATAACAACAATTGACAACAATTGGCACACACATGACAACAATTGGCATACAATTGGCCCACAATGACAACAATTGACAACAATTGGCCCACACATGACAACAATTGGCCCACACATGACATCAATTGGCCAACAATGACAACAATTGGCCCACACATGACAACAATTGACCCACACATGACAACAATTGGCCCACACATGACATCAATTGACCCACACATGACAACAATTGGCCCACACATGACAACAATTGGCCCACACATGACAACAATTGGCCCACACATGACAACAATTGGCCCACACATGACCACAATTGGCCCACACATGACCACAATTGGCCCACACATGACAACAATTGACCCACACATGACAACAATTGGCCCACACATGACATCAATTGACCCACACATGACAACAATTGGCCCACACATGACAACAATTGGCCCACACATGACAACAATTGGCCAACAATGACAGCAATTGGCCCACACATGACAACAATTGACCCACACATGACAACAATTGACCCACACATGACAACAATTGGCCCACACATGACAACAATTGACCCACACATGACAACAATTGACCCACACATGACAACAATTGGCCCACACATGACATCAATTGGCCAACAATGACAACAACTGGCCCACGTGAAACAGTCAGAGACTTCGATAATAGTTATATACATATATCGGTTAATTTTCTCATAATAAGTAAGCCTTTTATATATATGCATTATAACTTGCCAGTATTTTATCGAATAGGGAATGCAATTTCGACGATAATGATTAGTTAAATATATTACTGTATAAATTCAAACAATCCAAATATTTCTCGGAATCTTTAATCTCGCGAATGTCTGCACTGCTCTAAAAGACAATGCTGGTTACTTAAGTATAATGCATAATGTAAATCGATCTGGTAATATTAACTATCTTCTATATATACTCTTTTTCTAGAACTACATGTATTATTTTTCTTTAATGTACTCATATTGTATTTACATACTATTTTAGATTCTACAACACTCAGTATTTTATATTATTTTTGGATGATATTCTCCCCCTTTTGACAGACAGCCAACTGAATAGTCATTGACTCCATACAAGTAATGTAAAAACGTCGTTTCTTTCTACAGCCTTATTGATATGCTGCAAGTTCTGGGAGAATACTGATGCTGGAAAAAGTTATCGACCTCTTGCTGGAATCTAGGGCCTTACACTGGAAACACCGGCCTTGACTGGTACCAAGGTGACAGCCGCAGGAAGGTCATGGTCGCATATCTCAATGTGTGCAACCGGTACTTCCCGGTAGCCTGAGTTGAGCTATAAGAATGGTGTATTAAATGAAGGGCGTGTTTTGTATAGGTTATATTTAGCACCTGCAAGATTATTTAATGTTAAAGTTAATAAAGAATATGCGCATTAGATGGAAGATCTGTAGGCATTTTAATACTTAATTGCTCGCTTTATACGTCCGGGCTTAAAGTGGCTAGGACTCTGTCAGTGAATCTAATTGGCTTTTGTTAAAGTTTCAAAGACAAACGAAAAAAATTTAAATCCCCGTGCATATTGGATGAAAGTACAACCTTTGATAACACGTTATTATGCTACCATAGTATAATTAAAATATATTGATGTCATTTTTATGTTAGTAGAATTAAAAGCGTTTTGACGGTTTTCAAGTTAGAATTTAGCAAACCTAGTCCATTTTGCAAACGCTGTTTGCAATAGTAGCATGATTAAGGCCCCAAAAGTCGTCAAAACTAGAAGATGCAGAAACGAAAAGAATAGTTGGGAAGCGACATAGATGAAAGTTTATTTACTTTCTGAATGGAGTAAGGTGGTTCCAAAACCTGCTGGTTTTCTGTGTATCCGTGCATTTTCACATGTTATAAGCAATCAGTCAGTTTCAACATTTCATGGATCTGATAACGTTTAGAAAGTACTGCATATTTACACTATACGAGTGAGAATGTATTTATAAAATTTTCCGTAGATGAACTTATTCATGGTCTGACAGATCTGATTTCAAATCTAAAGATGTAGCCAGAAAATAAATATATATAATATGTTTTCAAAAACAAGATTATTTAATAAAAATATTAGTCAAAATTAAAAAGAAACATGTCATCTAAAAAACATCTGACAAGCAGTGATATTCAATTGAAAATAAAACCCTCAGAGGGACCGAAAGATGTCACTTTGCTTCAACCAAATGTAAGTCGATCAGTTGTGTTAATGGTGGTATCCCATAGTTTGCCTTCATCAAATACATGTAACAATATCTTATCACTTATTTAGGGAATTCGGTAATAATAACTGCATAAACTTATACTTTTGTCTCAGTAAAGACGGGTTTTACCACTATAATATTGTTAGACAGAACACATTGCGAGAAAAACACAAAATTTGCGTTCTTTTTAAATTTATATATAGACACAATATAGATCTCTGCTAATAATAGACACCGACGTCAGAGCGGATTACCCGGATAACTCTAGATCGTGATCTTAAAAGTAAATTGCCGCGTGGTTTTCTTAGTTTAAAAATAGCTGTCTCTGCAACGAGGCTTAGATAGGAAATAATGTGTGTTGTAATAACGATAGCAATGCAATGGTGATTTATGCTTCACTTTTCGCACATATCTATGGCATCAATCAGTAGTTTGCAGGACCTTTACAGATAACAATTACTTATTAAGTTATTTGAGAAAAAAATATTTTGGCCCAACTGTCGCTTGCAACCTTTAAACTTGGCTAAGGCTACCATGGATCTCTTATCAGTGAACTGTACACATTGTTCCGTTTGTATGCTGATATGTTGCACGTTTTCCCGACATAATACTTCTTAAAACACACGAAAAAAAACACATGAAAAAACACTATTATTATTGTTGATTGTTATTTTTATGTTGCATGATTACACTGATTCCTCGTAATCCCTTTGATGTCATGTTGATGATTAACATTTCTTCTTATTGGATATGTTTCGTCCTTTTTAACAAACCCAAATAAAGAGGTTTTGAAGGCGTAACGCGAAATGATACTTGGTAAGCATTACAACTATTAGCGTTTTTGACAGACTGCACTTATTTGTGCACACTCTGATAGATATATGTGCAATATTTCCTCGGGATTCAACTTTGTTTTTGTTACACTGTGTGGAGACATATTGCGAAAAAAATGGGTCAATCAATAAATATTTTTGACATGAAAAGATTTCCCTCGCAAATGCTACTATGCATATTTGGGATTAGCTTTCTGATAAATTGTCTTCAGGTACTTTGATGATCGGCATCAACATTTTCGTATAGCATATTATATTAAAATTATGTATCCCGTGCAGGGTTGACATTACATCGCCCATCTAGGCATGAATCATTACTCTCGCCGGGACATGCTCACTGCCAGATTTATGATGCATAATCCAGCTTTTACGAATTATATTCACGGAAATAGCCGAGTAGTTACGAATTCAGGCATAGCATTATCGCCACCGACACAGAAACTCTTTGGAGAGGTTGTAGCGATAACGCACTGTGTTAAGTCAGAAACGCCAATCGATGTGGTTTGTGCATAATATACATTTTTTATCGGAAGTTCAGCTTGGCGTGTGGAAGGACATCGTTTCCGGTGGAATAAACTTTGCCGTTTCGCGGATTCTAGGATACTAAATTGTCAAAGTAAGTGTTTTATGAAGCTAGTACATTTAGTTTCTTATTCTGCCTCATTTGTGCATGCCACATTCTCTGTCTTACTTTGACCGTTGTTTAGCGAGGGCTCACCATGTATGTGTAATGTGTTTGGGTGCGGAGAGGATTGATGACGCCCTGGGATTTCCAGGATGAATTAAAGCAAATATTGTGGTGAAGTCAGCGAAAAAGTTGGGAGACAGGCAATAACTCCTATTTATTTATTTATTTATTTATTTATTTTATTTATTTATTGTATAAGAAAACCCCTAAAATAATAAAATAATAATTTCAGTTTAGTTTTCGTTTTGTTTTTTGTTGTTTGTTTTCATTAAAACTTGAAAAGGTAATGTTTTTGCAAGAATATGCATCCAAAGAAATAAACACACATGTGTGTATAATTATGTCCTTGATGCAATACAGACTTCAAATATTATCTTTCTTTGTTAATTGCTTGTTTGTTGTTGTTTTTACATTTTTAACGAATTTTATGGAAAAATAATCTAAAGCGGTCAAAAAAAGAGAAGATAACTGCGACGGGACCTTCAACAAAAATGATCTTGTTTATAGCTAAAGCATGTCTTGTAACTGCATATTTGATAGTGCATGTTAAGTGTGTTACTAGGTTTGTAGGTGCAGGCAACATATGCTACGATAGAGGCGCTATTATATCCACAATCATGCCACTACATATATATTTACTGATTGATATCGTTTTTCCCATGTAGCAAAGCAATGATGTTAATTATTGTTGCCAAGACCTCGCTGTTATAATCTAACGTCACAACCAAATACGGAGTTTGTATTAGTATAATTTAAGTAGATACATATTAATTTTATCGCATTAGCTTTGTTCTTAGTTCTTTATTAAAGAACGCCGAATATGCATTTTTTTCTGTTTCATGTAATTTGTCTAATTAATCATATTCAAGGCACTTGCAACGTTTTTTTAAAGGTATAGTCCAAACATGTTTTCGATTTACAAAATTGTGGCGTTACTTAAAGCTAAGCATTTATTATTGTGTACACTGTAGTATTGTTGTTATAAAAATGTAATAAACGAGATACGGATTGGGTAGAATTGTTCTATTGGCATTTCTACCTGGCATGATTTCTGTACACAAACCAGCTCTATCACTTACAGGTACATATCTTAATATATGAAGCTGGTGAGAGACCAATTCGCACTATTCACATGCCGCTAGTGCTGTACGGAAACAGGTAGAAACAATATTAGGTTAAACTGAGTCTAATACAGGATTGTGTGCGTAATAAGCAGCTTTCGCTCTTCTTGGTTTGTCTTATTTGTTTTCGGTTTGCCTTTATCTTGACCGGTATGCGCGATATAAATACAGCCACATTTAAACCACTTGATGTAGTATATGTCTAGCTTATATTTTGTGAAACATTAAACGTTTGTTATTTCAGATAAAATGAATTTATAAGCAATTGAGATATAAATAATCCTTGTTAGTTAAAAAAGAAACATGAACGATATATCTTTAAGTAAAAGTAACAACGTAAACGTTCATGTCGGCATTTATAAACATACTGCACGAAACTTATGGCATATTAGACAAAGAAGGTTTTTTTTTATATATATTAGAAACCCATTTATTTGTATTAAAACAGTACTGAAATTTAAAGTAGCATTTTAGTTCCCAACTTACATGAGCTAAAATAGCCTCCTGAATCCACTATGCACCACAGACTCAATTGAATTGACCTCCATTGTCCTTTAAATGCCTATTGGGTATGGCGGGTCCCAAATCGTGATTTAATATTTAAACTGTTTTTTTTCTTCTCTACTAAAGGAAAAATAACTCATTCTGTTTGTCTAATACAAAATCCTTAACCACTGGTCAACCGACTATGTACATGTGGGACATATGAAATTGCAACTGTTGAAATGCTGGTCAAAATTTATGATAAAATAACCGTGTGTTATCTAGAAACATAGTGTGTTTTGTACATAAACAAAACGTTTACAAGAAAGATCATGAATGTGTAAAATAATGCGTCACAGAATGCATACGAGGAAATTAATGTCAAGTATTTACGGTTGCTAGTTATATCATTATGTATTTCGTGACACATATAATATACTTAATTAATATATTATACTTAAAGGTCAACGTCGATAGATATTATGATATCCATGATTATGTATTATTTCGTGAGAAATTTTAGTTATTGCCAACATTGATATTTTCAAAGTTCTACCTTCGGCATACTCTTTTCTATTTGTAGAAAACACAAACAAACTAACTTCGCATACTCACACTCATCTTGCTAAACTGGTCTGGGTTCCACTTATTGACTGCAAATGTTGTTGTTTTTTGTCTTCTACATTCTACATTGATTTATTTTGAATTGCCAGCTGCATTGAAACACTCGGAATACACAAATCAAAACACTGTCCAAGACATTGCGTAACAGCTGCGAATTACTGTTATTGCATGCTACACTATTTTCTTATGAGACCAGCAACCCAGTTAACCAAACAATTGACATTTTTTTCAACATGAAAGTATGCTATGAGTTTTTGGCTCGTTCCTAAGTATTAAACGGTATCCCGAAAAGTAGTAGAAATGGCAGAATTGTTTCGCTCATTTTGACAGATTTACGTAGGTGATGTTTTATTGGACATCAACAGCCTCAAATCCAGTTATTACGTCTAAATGTTTGGACTATTTTATACACGATTATCCGGCCAAGAAAAAAATATGTCATACTCTGAACTTTGGTTGGATTATAAATCTGTATCCCAGTTATGTACTTACCGTTTATGTAAAACATTTATCCAGCAAATAATTAATAGGTTTGTTTACCTGTTGTGCTGCGTATAATTTAAGTGGCATGTACAAATCACGAAGGCATGAAGGCCATACAAGGACGGCTTGCTTTGTGTCATAATTTACTTTTTCTTTCTCCGTTTAAAGTAAAATTGTTTTGAATTACATATTTGATATAATTGTATTTTGTGCAGCATGCCTTTCTCTGATGCCAAGTATACCATTTTCTTAGTAAATGCAGACCCATATCAATGTCTTTACTATTGTACTGAAATATTCCCAGGTCTGTTAGATATTTTATTTAGGGCGAATTATATCATATTTACCACTTTGTCTCTCATATTTTATCTAGGGCAAAGCTATATCATATTTATCACTTTGTCTCTCTCTTTATCCCACTGTACACAGATTATATCCTCGATAACATTCACTGACGGCCAACAAGTTTAACTTGGAGGCGCTACCTACTGATATTATGCCATACTTTCTCAACGAGTTTTATCACACAGCACGACAAACAGATGTGTACGCCAGATCGTTTAGTTGCATAAAACTAACAATACGCGCGTAATGCGCTTAACTTCTGACACAGAATATAAAGTATATAACACTCAACATCGTGTGATTATACTTAAGGTACTTTTAAGGACCTTCAACAGTTTATAAGACTAGCTCTCTTCTGTGCGATGTATGTTCCAAAACTTACAACATCCGGATGTCCCTTTACCGACATAAAAAACATACATGACAATGTATTGTGTTTTGTGTTTTAAGTATGCCTTTACTACATATTCCGGTATTCTAAATTCTTTTTTGTTGCTTATGGTTTTGTTTTGTGTTTGAATCGCGTAGCAGCGCCAAAATTATCATCATTATGGCGACTTTCAGGTACTTTGATTGCTAGAAGATGTGTTTGGGTACAACCACCGGCCCCTCAGGTCAGGTCAGCTGGAGACCTTATTAGGTACTTCGCCCCCGACCGGAACTCGAACAAATGCTGTGAGAGGCTAAGCAATCACAGGCGCATCGTCGGAGACCTACGACCGATCAATTCTGTTACTCTCCATTTATCGCCCGTGGGATATTTATGCTTGTCAAAATGGCGACGTCATTTTATACATCTAGTCTCTACGCTGAAGAGTATGGATTTTGTAAGCAGTATTATAATTGTCCGATACTTGTTCTATGCAGTTCGATAAGACGACAGAAAATTTACCAATAAATCCAAGGTCGACGAATGTAGTAGAACGGAATAATAGAGCGTTTTATATCCGACGATGTCAAAGGTGTTACGATCATAATAAAAATCGTTCTAAAATTCAGTTAGTTAGTGATACTATGCTGTTATTTATGTGCTTTTATAGTTACAGTAAAATGTCACTTTACATTCATATTAACTCGCGTAAAACAAGGCAAAATAAATAAACACGAGTTGTACATGGCATAGAAGACTGGCCACAACTGAAACTATGCCCCCGTTCTATGATTTGATTTCATTCTAAATTAACTTCTTATCACCGTTCGAAACTCCCTTAAAGAGAAGATATGTTAAGATGTAAGTTGTTTGTAAACATTGTGTCAGTCTCAGTAGTAAATATTGTATATTAAGAATCAGTAGTTTTTTTTAGAGAGGCCCCTTGCTTAAATCAAGCAAAGACCCAAAGAATATTTAATCCATTTCTTTGATATCATACTTGTCTTTTGCTTTTTTTTTTACTTAACATCTCCTAAATTAATCCACTTATAGATTCTAAAGTATTATTTTAAACCACCGACTACAGTCTGAACATGTGTATGTTAAACAGCGTGTCTTCAAATGATATAATAACTTTAACAACTACCATATTATCCACAAGTGTTAATTAAGATAGCGCTCCAGCCTCTTGTGTTGTTTGATTAGTGTTAATACTTAGCGCATCAATTGCTATAGGCTTTGTGTACTCACGTTTAACAATTAAGGTGGTTTTTGTGTTACTCAAGTGGTATTTCAAAAAAGAGAACATTAATTTTTGTGATAGACTTGTTGTCTCCCTTGTCAGAAATTATTTAACTATGACTAAAAAGTTAGCAGAAACACTTATAATTTGTGTCTGATTCAAATTGAGATGACGTCGATAACACATTTTGAAAATATTTATATACTATATCACCAAGGTTTTTGTGGCTTATATTAATGATTGTTTATCAGATTTTCACAATGTAGGCATAAAGTCGAGGTACCTTAAACATGCGAACATAAAATGCAGTGTCATGCAGATAAAAGGGCCTTATGTAAAGAGTATTAAAGGAATACTTTCCGAGTCTTTAATTTTTCAAAAATATATTTTCAGATGACACTAAAGGTCCTTTGCTGCGGTGGAGGTAATGGCGCTCACACGTTTGCCGCCACGGCGTCAGCTATCGACGGTATTGAGGTGAACGTCATGACGTTGTTTGCCGACGAAGCAGAACGCTGGGCCAAAGCTCTTGGCAATGACTGTATTGTTGCTGATGTCACGTTCAACGACGGCTCTAAGGGTGTGATCAAGGGGAAGCCAAAACTCATCACTAAAGACCCACAAACTGCCATGGAAGGTGTCGATGCCGTCTTCTTTATTGTACCAGCATTCGCCCATCAGGAATACTTTAGTGCCATTGCTAAATACCTGAAGCCTAATACGACAATTGTTGGTATGCCGGGACAAGCCGGGTTTGAATTTCAGGCGCTCCACTGCTTAGGAAAACTTGCAGATTCTTGTGCCATCATTTGTTTAGAATCATTACCATGGGCCACAAGAATTTCGGAATTCGGTAGAAAAGTTCAACTTTTGGGCATCAAAGAAAGTCTAGGAATTTCATACATTCCCGGAAAGGGCAACTACAAAATGGATCCGATTAAATTGGCCCAATCGGTCCTTGGGGAAAAGCCCGTTTTGGTGAAGGCAAATAATTACATTGCTGTCAATCTTATGGCAGGCTCTATTATGCATCCTCCAATTATGTACGGCCAATGGAAGGACTGGGACGGCAAGCCGATTGACAAGGCGCCACTATTCTACCAGGGTGTGGATGACTACCAAGAAAAGCTCTTGATCCAGGTAAGTGAGGAAATCCTGGATGCCGCCAAGGAGATCCAGAGACGCCGTCCCGACCTGGACATGTCAGAGGTTCCTCACGTTGTCGACTGGTATTTAGTAAACTACGTGGAACAGACCAAGGATAAGTCATCCCTGCAGTCCTGCCTGAAGACAAACTCCGCGTATGACGGCTTAAATCATCCGATGAAGCAAGTGGAAGGTGGACTTGTGCCTGATTTTAACAATAGATACCTGTCTGAAGATGTTCCATTCGGGTTTGTTGTGCTGAAAGGTATTGCCGAGTGTGTGGACGTGAAAACTCCGGTTATGGATGAGATTATCCATTGGGCTCAGAAGAAGCTGGGCAAGGAGTATCTTATCGGCTCTCAACTCAAAGGCAAAGACGTGCCCTCCACAAGAGCGCCCCAGGCTTACGGCTTCACTAGCCTTGAAGATCTATGCAAGACCTTGTAACTTTAAAACATGATATAGTTTCGGATACATTTAAATTTTACCAGTAGCATTTTACAATATCCTTTTATTCCAAAGCCCTGTAGCCTTTACAGCATACAGAGTTGTTTGTGCAATAGATGAGCTAATAACACAAGAAGTGCGGTTAAACCGAATACTCTTGTCATTTGTTTTAGCTGCCACAGTGAACGTAGATGTCAAACATCCTTAAAGACAGGTCAATATGCTGTATAAAATAAATGAAATAGTATTAACTAATGACTTTAAGTATGACACTTCAGGTTATGCCATTACTGTCCCTGTTTCCGTTTTCAAACTGTCGTAAAAAATGTTACAGTGTTATTTGCATTTATATATGTTACAATAAAAAGTTTAAAACACACTCGTTGGTTATTACAACTACAAGGAGATCCAAATGTCTGATGGCAATCCATACCTAAAGCTTCCTATGATAAAACTACTTCATATGTGCTTTGTGTTTTTTTATAATCTGACCGAACCAAGCATACAATGATATAAAGTGCTGTTAAACAAATACTAATATAAAACGCTATAAAATTCATCACGTAAATATAGCAAAAATCATACAAACCATGAAATAAATCTAATTTATAACCATATCAAACATAAAATTAATCAGCTCGGCAAATATTTATTTAAACCATGCTAATTAGCATATACTCCGATTAACCATGAAATAAATATAGCCAGCACACACTCATTGAAACTATGAAAGGTACATGTAGCACATTATCATATAGTCATATAAAACCATGAAATAATCCCAGAGTTCGATCATATAAATCAAGAAAGAATCGCAATTCATGCCAAATACATAAACGTGCGACATTTTTCATGGTTTATGATTGTTTATGCAATTTCTTTCAATTGCTTATATGAATACATACATATATGTATGTACGCAATCATATATGCGATTAAAACATATATACACATACATATAATTTTATAATATAATGTAATTGCTTATATGAAGAATACATACATAATTATGTATGAATGCCAATCATAGAAGCAATTAAAACACACACAAACGCACGCACGCACGCACACTCACACACACACATATATATATATATATATATATATATATATATATATATATATATTACCATCTCGACCAAATATACTGCTTTAGTGCATGCTATGTGTACAAGTTGACACATTACTCTATAATATTAAATGCAAAAAAAAAAGATAGTTAAAAAGATAAATCAACATTATGTGCATCTCTTAACACACGAAAGAGTTTAAAGATTTATCACCTAACAAAGCAGTCGACAGAATGTTCACGTTGTCAAGCTTACTTCATGAGCATGAGCGTGTCTAAATGCGTAATTGCTAAGGTTTCACTAGGTTTACAACAAATCAAGTATTTGTGTGTTTTCTCTGGTTAGTTTTTACTTCAAGTATTCTTTTAAACTGCTAGCGTCTATGTTCCTAAACATTTCGTATCACATCGTATCATAACCAAGAAACAATGTCTAACAATGACAAAAAGGGCGATAACAACAGACATGAATAATAAAAAAGAACAAACAAAAAACAACAACAAACAAACAAACAAACAAAAGAAACTAATTTGGCGAAATTCAAATGAACCACACTGACGTCGCGTCAGATGTTTGCGTATCCACGTAATGCGAGTTGACTCCCAAGTTGTAGAAACAAATGTATTAGTTGCTTTGCGAACATTTCAAAGTAACATACTATTCTTGTTTTTTGCTATCATCGGTGTATGTCTAGCCTTACGTTTGGCCTACTTAAATCCTGATGCAATGGAACCCCGGTTAAATATCCCACATAGGTAGACATTTCCATGGCATCAGTATTTTCTATTTATACGTGAAACGCGCCACCTAAAATTACGACTTATGCACACTCTGTGTGAAAACACCAGCACAACTACTCTATACACATTAGTATACATTGTTTCCGCTAGGAAAGAAGAATCGCAACATTTGGAACTCCACTGCGGTTACTTCATAACTACATTCTTCCACCTCCATCCCACTTAAATAAATAGTGTTTATACCGAACACTGTTGATTGCATCTAGCTTGCTAGGAAATTAACTTTGTTCACTTATAAGAAGTATTGTTTATTGTAAACTGGGCATGTTTGGTCTTGAATGAAAAGTCAAATTAGCATTAATAATGTAGACAGATATTTAACCTCCCTTTTTATATAACATATGATATCAATAAGCTAAACGAGTATATTTATTTTTGAGTAATATACAACGTGCTTTCTAAGATTAAGAAAAACAGATACTTTACTACTTGAGTAAGTTGCTAGAGCTATTTTGGTGAAAAATATATCACCTTTTATTGACGGAACTCGTTAAGCACCCTGGCTCATGCATGTTTATTCCCTCAAACATCAAAGAATGTTAAATAATTATTGTAAAAGTTAATTTTCTGTAAACATAATGTCACACACTTGATGAAACACAATAAAGCCTCACATCTGTTGTATTTCTTAGTTAAAGGTATTTTTAGTTTTTATTTAAGTTTGTTTCGCAGAACCTGCTGTGTATACATTAAAGTCATACACGCTCCCAGAAAGTGTAGATATTGTTAATGTTCTATGTCAAATAAGAGATAAGCAAGGAAAAGCTCATACGTTCTTACCGTCAAATATCGTATAAAACATACAAATAAAATATGTGTATGGGCTAGATTATTGAATTGTTTCTTCAGCATTTACTTAGAGTTTTGTTTACAAACAACGCTCCGAACTATAACGACCGACAACTCGGTGTCATTCTCGAGAACTCGGATTCGATTTTCAGGTGCGCGTGACGTCGTCACTTTGTGCAGTAAACACACATGAAATGGAACTGTCAAACCAAGTCTAGTCAGCTTTCGAGGCGGTAAATCACAAAATCGTAATAAGATCTATAACAATTTGAGGAGTACGAATAAGGGCAGCGTTATAACACGTGCTGAACATCTACAGGCTAGTTTCTTTTCAAAGTTAAAACGGATCGCGGCTTTGGAAATAGTTTGATCAATAAGGTAAGAATAGCGTGACGGCGGTTTATAAATTGAAAGTTATTTATTGGCTATTCTTTCTAAACAAAGACCATTCGTTAGATCTTGTTACTCGATAGATAAACATACTAAAAAGATTAAGTTTTTTATTAATGTTAAACAATAAGGATAGGTATCGAGAAATAATAGATTTGAAATGCATAAAGAGATGCATATTTGTAGATAACTCATTGCCTCTTAATGCAAAAATCTAATTCTCTTATAAATGCCTGTTTTTCTAACATCATAAGTGAACGATGCTTGAGATATTGAGACTTAGGACAGAGGTTCAATCCTTCCTAAGGTGCAGCGCTTCCTCCATAGACTAATGAACATCTGGCGTGACCAAGGTCTGCCGACCCTGTAAAAGGTCAAACTTTATTTTGCTGGTATAAAAGGTATATAACTATATTGTTGTTTTTTTTGCAATTAGAAATACTTGTAAGAACCTCTTTATGCATTTGAACAAAGAGCTCAAAAATGAAAAGTAAATCTTATTTTGTTTTGAAGTCCCATGATCGAAACCCTATATAGCCACAATGTACCCTAAAAAGCAAAATGGTAGTGGTATGTGCCTTGGCGCTGAAGCAATTATGCTTCCATGACTGGTCTGCTTGGCGTAAGGATATTTTATTGGGTGAGATATCATATCATATCAAGTATTCACAGCGTGTTATACGTACCGAGGACGGCACAGTATGTGCTAATTAATCAGACATCAGACATCCGTTTTATTTTCACAAAACATTTTAAATTAAGCCAATATAAATGCATTATTTAGTGTTTTTTCAGACATTGTAACTGTAATGTATATGTATCAAAATTATATATGCTGCAGTACCTGTCTCATATCAGTGTTAAGTCACAAAGCACTTTGAATTGTACTATTTAAATTATGTTTCAACATAGTTAAAAGATTTGAATCAATTCACAAATAAGCCTCGGTGATAAAATCTAAAAATAATAAATGTTGTTTTGTTTTTAAAAGTGCTTTATCAACAACAACTACGGTAAGTGTGTTTCACTTCAGGTATTCCATGCTCAAATATTGGATTTACCAGAAAGCATCAAAACTTCCAACAAAGTCCGCTGGCTTTAGAGTCTTGGAGATGCTATACTTCAGAAGTTGTTTCCAGTCTGGAGATTTTGATGCATTTCAGCGCTTTCTGGCTTTTTAGCTGTACAGCGTCTGTATGCATTTGTATATATTCATAAAACACAGAACACTGGTATAGTCGAAATTAATGTCATGTTTAAAATTAATATGAAGTGTAATTTGTGTTTGTCGTGGCATCATGTGAATAATTTGAAGTAACAGTAAATTTGTGGTAAAATAAAAAAAAATATCTTAACTGTTTAAATTTGTTAATGAATAACTGCATGTTAAATACTTTATTCCAATTTGAACATTTGTTAAAATATCAGTCCGTCATCCGTTGTATAACAGGCATTCTAGAGCACAAGACTGAAATTCTATTCCTAAAAATGCTGTACTAATTTTGAAAGATGAAAATATAAGAAAAGCTCACTTGTAAACATCAGTCATATATAGGAGTAAATTAAGTTTCATTAAATGGAAGGCATCCATTGCTGAACTTCAAGTCATAGAATTGTAATTCTAATCCTCTTAGTACAGGGAATTGAGTCTGCGTCAGGACGAAAGTTTTCATGTGGAGAAATCTTCTTGCTGACATGCAGTTCGCTGGTGATTTTATCTTGACATTTGTCTGGGGTCTTTGAACTTATTTATAACAGTTTAAAAAGGTCTATAATTTAAACTAATACTTTAAAACTAATACATCAGTCAGATGAAGCAGCTGTAAATATGAAAAAACGAAGAAGAGACAAATGTAGGAAGATACAAATGTGTAAAACAAAAGAAACAAATTTTGGTTTTTGAACTGTAGCATTCTTGATTGGTAGCCCAATGTTCTACGGACTACCCTACTCAGTCTTTCTTCAGGCTTGTTTTTATTTAGTTTAATTACACATTGCAACTGGAACAATGTTGATATTAAGAAATCAACCGTGTTATGATTTTAACAGGTTTCAATCAGAGCTTATCAGTTCATTTGGATTTAAAAAGAATATATGACAAAGTCCTATGAGTATTGCAACATATACCAAATTCCCATTGTCTTGGTCAGTCTTCTGTATAACATACTTCTTGTTTTTAATTATTTTCAATCCGTATATAATGCTACCAGATAATTTAATAAATGTTTCAAAATCCTACTTTTTTTCTTTGTACAAAACTAAATAATACTTGCCAGTATTAAGAACTGAGGCAATGACCTGACAATTAATTAAAGGTTATCATTTTGCTATCAACTTTGGTGTAACTTTTTTCCCTTAATAACCTTCAGTTACATATCCTAAACTAAATCCAGGCCCTTAAAAGAAATAAATAACTGCATTATACCAAAATGCATACTTATTCATTGTTAAGAGCTACAGAAACAGAAATATTGTATTGCATTAAGCTACTATGATATCCACATTGTTAAAAAAATTTGAACGTTGTCACACAATTCAAAATAATTGCAAGTATCTCAAAGAATAATACATAAACAATAAAAACTAGAAAAAATGTACACATTATAACACCTTTATGTAATCCGCTTACTCAGTCAAAGTTGGTCATTTTTGCATATTCAAATTTTGTTCAAAGCAAAAAAGATAATTATTTTTTAAATTTCATACAGGCAGTAAAGCCTATATGCAAGAACATTTAAGGAAACAACATAGAACCTGGCTAGATTATTATTTACAATATCTATTTATTTACAAACATTTGTTACAAAAAATCTCCACATCTCTATTCCTTCACTTGGAAAAGGGGTTAAAACAATGAACATTTCATTATCCTACATAATTTCAACTAAGGATGGACCTCCAAGGTCAAGAGGTAGAGGTGCAGGAGTGTACATCCTCTGATATTTCAGCCTCTTACTGTTAGGGTTTGAGTCCCAGTCAGGCCAAATAACTTGATGTGAGAAAGTCTTCCAGCTGACGTGTGTTATGCTATAATGACCATCATTGTGTTGTTTTAAAGTACTATAAAAATTGAGAAAAAATGTCAACATATACTAAGGGAAGTACCCTTAATATATTAGACAAATCTTTACTTACTGACAAATACTATACTATGAGTAAAGTTATCAAATAACCATTGCATGAGATGTACAATACTTGAAACAAATCCAGAAATGTATTTATAAAATTGTGAATTATGAGTAGAAATATGCAGTAAATACCTGAGTTTTGACGGCAACACCATACCAGCAACTGACCACATTGGGTACCCATATAAAGACTTGTAGGGACCCACGGTAGAATCACCAACTTATGTACTCTCTGATTGCTCGGCTGTTATTGATGTGTGTTGTAGTTCTGGCTGGGACAAAGGCTATATTGGAAGGTCTTCCAGCTGACCAGCTTACCTGCCGTGCGCCATTGTGATTTTACCAAGGAGTCTTTCTCCATCAATTAGCTGGCCTTCACTATAATGACCATAATTTTATAATAGTTATGTATTTCATAAACAAAAACATGCAAAGCGGATGACAGAGACAAAATTGTATTATAGAAAAAAATATTTATATTCTGCATAAAGTGCTGTACACTTCTGAACATCATTTCCAAAAAATAATGTTCTAAAATTAGTTATGTCTTCATAGAAAAAGTAAATATATTATTTAGATGGCTAAGTTAGCAGTAAATATTAATTGAACTGTGTTATTAAGATGTGTACCTAGTGCTAGATTCTAACGGTAGTGTTGTATAGTCTGAATTCTGAGAAGCTGGGAATGCACTGTGGCAGAGGGTCTAATCCATCCTGTGCTTGGCATTGGTGGCGGTGGCAAATTTGGTGTCTGTGATGGTTTATCTTGTCCAATGCAGCTGCCCCAAGGGAGATAAATATTGATGAAGGAACATACCAATTTAACACATAAACACGATAAAGACATGAAAAAATGACGATAGTTTCATACATAAATTTCTGATGTATCAATCTGCTTTTGATTGCGTCTATTTACATATACTACGTTTATTTTATGTGAATCACGTGTCTTTTTAGGCTTACTCTGAACTTATCGTAGAAAACAGCGGAATAACGAAGATGCAGAATAGATACAGAATGTAAATAAACATAAGAGAAAGATAAAGATCGACATATTCGATGGCCGATTTACAGGGAAAGCTGTGCATGTGTTGGTGATTTTTGTACATGTTTTGCGGTAATGGGGGGGGGGGGAGATTACTTTAATTAAGCCTAAATTCCAGATATTAACGTATTTATATTGATGTTGTGTGACTCTAACTAATTCGTTTTGTTGGCTTAGAAGTGTTGGATTTTCACTTATTCTTCACCGATCTTATTTACTTTTCAGTGGCAGATCGGTGGCAGATCTTAAGATAATAGGTAGAAAATTATTGAATAAAAATCGACAAAAATCTACTTTTCTATCGAATGCTTTTTTGTGCATTTTTTGTTCATAGATACAAGAACAAAAGAACTTTTATATTGTTCAAAATTTACGGTAATTTGTACTTAAATTAAAAATTCGCACTGTTTTCATTATTACCATTGGACTAAAAGTGAAATATTACTTTTCCATTAGAATTTCTTTGCATTCTTTTTTCTTGAAAATTATCTTCCATACCGTATTAAACAAATGTGTGCATTTGACGCCACGTTAATAATTCCACAAATCATCCTCGCCTTAATTAAAAATAATTGTATTATGTTTTATGATATTCTTAGGACGTCAAATTGTTTTCTGTTTTTTTTTATGTTGTTTAGGTGGTGTTTTTGAAACAATAAATTTTGTAAATGTATTTTCAACAGAATTATATAAGAATCAATAAAAGGTTTATTGAGTGTAAACATTAAAAAATGAAAAACACCATAGTTTTGTGAGATACTCAACATACGTAGCAACATCATAGCAGTTTGGTATTTGTACACATGAAAAACAAGTTTTCAAACAATATAGGTTTTCTCTAACGTGTTTATAACATCATTCTGGTGTTTTTGCTTTCACATAATTTACCCTACTGTTAATGATTAATTTGAATATCACCCCCCCCCCCCCCCCCAACAGTGACGGCTAAAAAATTTGACAAGACAAGCCATGTTTAAGTTTTATTGCCGGTCATACAGAATGTATTGTTTGATAAAACACATCAAAGCATTAACAATACCAATAATAATAGTATGTATAAGATATTTTTCATTATAAGAAACAAAACACAGACAAAGTTGAGCAAACATTAATCACAAGACACAAATGGGTAAATGGTTCAAACGCATTGTCCAGACAAAAAAAAAACCTTAGTGTGATGTGTTACCTTCAATCGATTGTAAATTGCTTGTGTAGCAAATGTTTACAAGATATCGGGAATTAAAATCTTTCAGTTCCATTTTCAATTTACTTGCCTTACAAAGTGTATGGAATAAAGCAGCTTGGTAATGTAATTTACTTGTAAAATTGTATACATATTTTGCACACACTGCCGCACAGATAAATATCACTGTCCACATAAATGGGATAAATGAGGAAATGAGAGCATGATCACCCAAATACACACGTTTCGGAAATCACGTTTCGCCAACAGTCTAACAAGCTTTAACACCGTTGATGACGTCTTCAACCGAACTCAAACCAAATACTTGAGGCGCTCGTGTGTCCACTACATGTTTGCCTGTCAGTTTTCCGTCAACTAGATACGACTTTTTAAGTTTATCTTGTGCCCATGTAATAAGAGTGTCCAAATTGGGAGTAGCTACCTCGACGATCTCGGCTATTCCACGTACAACAATAACCCCCATCGGAACATCCTCCGAAAGAGTCCGACATCCAAAATTTGGAGTGAATTTGCCACGGTCGGATTTCATATCGTGTTTTACATCTTTAAATGCTGCATTAGTATTAATGGCATTCTGTAGATTGGACGAATCCGCTACTTCGCCTGGGTAGAATGAGACAATCCAGCTCAATATATCTGGCAATTCGGATAGATCAACTTTTCCTCCCTTTTCGGTAACAGCCTTTGCTATTTCCTGATACTCTTTGCTGCAGTTTTCGATAAATGTTACAGTATTAGCGTCAACTTCGTAAAACATCGGCTCCTCCGAAAGTGGTTTACCATTCCAATCTTTCCACTTGCAATAGACAATGGCTGGATTCAGATACGATTGTGGAAGAAATTGAACTTCTAGGAAATGTTTCAACTGTTGTAACGCCGTGTCAAACCCGAGCAACATTTGGACGCTCATCAAAGCCGGTTTCCGTGGAATTGCCTTACCCCGCATAATGGATCCACGGAGATTCTTGATTGTATACGTCACCTCAACCTTTGATCCATACTCCAAGATCTTTGCAGTCCATGGACATCGCTCGAATGACATGATAGTCACTTGGTCAGCCAGGTCGCCCAGCATGCTTCGACATTGGTATTCGAAACCGGGTTGCCCTGGAAGTGCAACGAGTGCAGTCTTTTTATCAATATGGCCTACAATCTCATTCAGATACTCTTTGTGGGTATTCGCGTCGACAAGAAAGAGGACCAAGTCACACCCCGGGACAACGTCCGAAGCTTTCTTCGAGACAAGGAGTGGTTTGCCCTGTACCTCGCGTACCGAACCGCCGGGACCTTTAACAGTAAGCTGCATCTTGTTGGTGAGGGCCCCGTTCCACTCCTTCGCCTCGTCCTGGAAGGTTGTAAGTACCATTGTGTCGGCCCCACTGTTTGAAGCCAATACGGCCATCACGTGAGCGCTCTTACCTCCTCCGCAGATACATACCTTCAATGGGGCGGTCATTGTCAAGTGGTCTGGAAATGAAATAAGACATATAAACATAACTGCTATATTTTTTCTACAATTTTCGAAAAAGAGATAAACACAGACAATTGCTCTTGTTCCATATTCGCAAACGTACAGGTGCGCCGTCCTATTGTCCCCCTTTCTTACTTTGTAAAAATATCAATCGTTTGTAGTTAACTCTTAAAAAAGGTCTTCTGCCGAAAATTTGACACTGAGAGTTTTTTGGAAAAATATTATTCTACAACTCCATATCGAAAAATTTAAAACATTATTGATATATGTTACTTATACACTTAAGATATCAACGAATAGTTGAAGTACTTTAGTACTGTTACAAAGTATTCGTTGGAGTGCTCATTTATAATTATCAAAGTTCCTTATGAATACCTTGTTAAGTATTGATTTAGGAAAGTGATCTTTTCAACTCGAACCGTATTTGATAATGATAATAATAATGATGATGATAATAATAATAATAATAACAATAATAATAATAATAATAATAATAATAATAATAATAATAATAATAATAATAAAAAAAAAAAATACTTATTATTATTATTATTATTATTATTATTATTAATAATAATAATAATAATAATAATAATAATAATAATAATAATAATAATAATAATAATAATAATATTGTTATTATTATAAAAGATTTGCCAATACAATATTATGTTCTATAATATAAAGCAGATTTAAATTGGTCAAGATCCTTTAGGTCTCTAAAACGTGATCTGAACAAGTGATTTAATAAGAAGTCAAATTACAAAAGCAAAAAATGGAAATCAGAAAATGCGTTTTAGATAAAAATTTATGGGACACACGTATTGAAGGCTGAGTTTCTATTCGACTGCAATAAGAATCTGTATGAGTCTGATGAGTAAGCATCTCAGCTTTAGTGTCTGCAAAAGATGCACAAACCACTTTAGTTTATGTTATTGTTTTAGACATTATGTTAAATATCCAAATGTCCAATTAAGACGTCAAATAATTAGCTACTAAGTTGATAATTGTACATGATGTACTTGCAATCTTTTTCTTGTTTTGACAGAGGAGAATGTGATTTCAAATACAATGTCTTAAATTGATTCATGAAAGTAAAATTTATTGGATTTATTGACTGATTTGTATGAAGCCGCTTCTGAATGCTTTCTATCATCATTTTCAAATACATGGAAGCGTGGCTAATATTTATAGCCGCATGTACTAATCTCGTTTACTTGAACAAATATCATTTTAAACAAAGTTTTCAGCCTAATTTCAAAAATCAGACAAGATTTCTATCATCAATTACCTGCATGCTTTTGTGAGGGAAAAATATGATTAAACATGTTCTTCTTTATAAACAAATGTGCACATTCTACAAAATTTAACTGGTTAGCATGCGGTGTTTTATGCTCTGATATAGGATCTCAAATCTCACCGTGGTTTATTAAGCAGCATGTCGAGGATGCAAAATCGCTGGCCGAAACCGCTTAAAGACTATTTAATAATGCACATTTTTACAAAAGTCTTCAAGGAGAAACATTGGCATTGACCTTGACAAAATTGATCTCCAAAACCGAAACCAGACTTCCGTTAAGTATCTGCGTACTGGTAATTATATCTTAAACATGAAGTAAGATATTAAATGGATCCATGCGATAAACCTGCTAAGCAAGTGGCCTTGACTTAAACTACTCCAACAACAAAACCGTTCCCAGACTTTCTCATAAAATATCCTAGTGCCGAAATGAGCAGTAGCAACTTAAGTCTAAACAATAATTTCAATAACAGTGACCTTGACTAGTGTCACCTACAAAACAACCGCCAATATCAAACAGAAACCACATCCATGTCCCTCCTTCCACCGAACTACGATCGCCATTCAACATAATCTCATTTGCCAAGTAGCGCCATTGATAGAATGTCGGCTCCAGATGAGAGAGGCCTGGGATTCAAAGCCAGACCCAAAATAAAACAACCAAATCTACTAAGGTGTAATATTATAGCTTCGTTGCTGGAAAATATCTAAAGGTAGTTCCATTACTGATTTTAAGCCAGGTACGGTTAACAGGTGTAACCCAGAAAGTGTGACAAACAAGTGTTTTGTCGTATGGTTTACTTCAACGATCCTACTTAAGGTTGCATGTTTTTGTAATGGATTTGTGTAAGAACTGAAATGTAACACATAAACGTACAAACCTTAACTCCAGAAGATAAATCCTATTTATGTATACGCATTTTACATGCAGCGCCTTTTGTTTTTAGATCGTATTTCTTTAGAAAATAATAAATTCAGTTAGTCACAGAATTCTGGCGAATTAGATAGCTATAAATAGCGAAAATTCTCGTTAAATCTAAAAATAGATTTTGAAAAAATACTGTGTACATAAAATTAAGTTTTTTACTATTTACATTGTCTAACCATTAAATTAGAGATAAATACTTATACAGTGTAATTTTATATATTAACATGCGTTATAACATAAATCATTCACACCCATCTTCGAACACAGATCTATTATCTATAAAAACATTATACATTTTTAGAGGCTTAAAATGCCAACATGTCAAATGTAGTACATATGTTTATGTCTTACCACGCTTAGAATATAAGCAGAAGAAATTTATTATGTAACCATTTCCTTTTTTATTTACCATCATCGTATAAAGGTTCTGGTTTTAAGATAAAACAGTTAAATGGTCAACGTATGCCGTAAGTAAATTATATGCGTAAAAAGCTTATTAAGCTTGAGCGAAATCTCAACTTTGAAATATTCTTCAAGTGGAGCTTATACCTTTACACGTGTGCAAACCTTCTACTAAGATTAATGGAAAACAACAACAACAATTACATTAAAACTTAGGTGCTCTTCCACAGACATAATTCATCGTGATTAGGACTGACAGGCAGTACACGCGCTTTGTTCTCAACCAACATAACAAGATGCTAGGTGGGTGAAGTTCGGGTAAAGTATTTAGCACGGGGGTGGATGGAAAGGCGCTTGGAGCTGGTATACACGCACTATGAACATTGACATCGACATGGAACCTGCGTCATTGTTTCATATAGAAGTGTATACTTCCACGTACTGTTGTACCTTAACCTGCGTTTTGTTTGAGTTGTTTATTGCTCGCCTTTAAATTGTTTGTGTTGTTTCTACATTAATTAAGGGATTAAAAAATATAAATATAGTATAAATGTAGTGCGTTTTATTCGTATTTTCTATAGACCAAACTGATTCGATTGCATTTTGCCTAGTTGTCCGGAAAACAGAATCATAGTCTTCTTGACTAACGTTAATTTGAAAAACGAATACATCTCACCGCGTGGGTTCAAGTACCGGTCGAGGCGAGAACTTTCATGTGTGTGTGTGTGTGTGTGGGGGGGGGGGGGGGGGGGGGGGGTTCTGAGGTGTGCCGGTGGTTCTACCCAGACAAAAGTCAAGGTTTTCCTCCAAAGAAAAAAATAACTGGAAGTCGCCAACATGACCATAACTGGTCAACGTTGTCGGTGCAAATTAATAAAAACAAACATACACATAACACAACCCGTTGGAGGTTGCATCAAGTTAAACACATCTATCTCGTTTCAGAACATACATGACGCGGTATATAAAACAATAAGTATAGAGTGTAGAAAAAAACAACAACATACAAACAAACTCACGATAATGCAATAATAACTACGAAACCTTACCTTTTGCATTCACAAACGTTCTAGATATAGGTGAAAGGTTCCGTTTTATCAAAATATAAAACAATATCTACCCCTTACAACGTCACAACAGCGAAAGATCTCTTTTTCGTGTTATGCCAGGAAGAGCCTCGTTCTGGGGAATGTTCCAGAAATGGGAAAGCTCCTGCTTCCGTCGTTAGATCACGTTACAACTTTCTACACCATGCAGGTGGGCTTTGATTAACAAGAGAACAGGAAACAAACAACATATTCTACCCAACCCCACTCATGATCGTAGAAACACGTGCTGCTACCATTAGACACCACTTTCATTCCTCCAATCAAGCTCCTTCCTCCCACGCCTGAACACACGTAGATTCAGTAAGTCGAAAACACTTTTCCGTACATACCGTTCATATCTTTCCGGTTATACTCGGGCAGTAATCGGCAATGATCGGCGATAAGATCAGATAGTATATTTGGTGCAGATGGACCAGCAGGGAAATAACTTTAATGTAATTACCGACACATGGTATATTCTCTCTTATTGTCATGCATGCAGTGTTTGAATATATCTTGTATGCCATCTCACGCTGTTTGACTGGTATAGAATATCCTTATATATTTCCTATGTACGTTAAACATCTTAATCTTATAGGATAGGATACAACAACATTTATTTTGAGTCAACAAGATTTAAACAAGTAACATAAGCTCTAATGTGTTTAAAGGTATTATAAATATAATTTACACTAACAACTTTTAATCATTTTCAACAAATCTAGATTTAAAAAAAAATACAGACAAATGGAACATCTACAATCCTCCTACGATAGTAATAATATTTTTCATATTGTTTTTCTCTTTTTCGCTTCAAAACGAAACATATTATAGATACATTGTTTAATAATCTAATAATGTTTCTTAATAATAAAAATGAAGAAAACACATCCATTTGTACGTTTATAAGATAGAATAGCAATAATAACAACAGCAGCAGAAACAACAACAACAATAACAATAATAATAAGCATCTAGGTTAATTAACTTACTCGACATCTATAGATATATAGATATAAAAATAAAACTGGCAATCAAGTTTTCTATGTTGTCATTTAATTCATCCCATAAGAGTTGTTACGTGTATTTCCTTTTATGGACATTGGACTTTGGTTCTTCAATTCCATCCTCACATGAACAGGATGCTATAACCATTTATTCGTTTCTGGTCATGTTTGTTCATGATTCAGAAAATTAATTTCATTTATAGTCAACCATTTTTGTGTAGTTTTTTAAATCGACATTATACCATATTTTTTTCTAAACACTATGTGGACATTATTTTTCAATGACGTCACTACTTTCGTCATAACTTATAGAAAATATTAGCGCTTGGACATTTTGTATTCAAATAGATCCTTTTTCTTTTCATTGCTTGCATTTGAGAAACTCGTCAGGAAGTGCGAGGTTAGAGCTCTGTAAAACCGGTTTAAGCACCCCAGTTGGTCCATATTGCCGACTGACCTTTCCAAGGCGGTAACCGTCGGGTTTGCTCTTTTCGTTAAATGACTCATCACAAATTTTCTCTTACTTTTCGCTTGGCTTGCATGTGAAATACCTTTGTTCTGTGCCTTTTCAGAGATTGGTATATGTTGCAATACTCAAAAAACTTTGTCATATACTCTTATTAAAACTGACATAAAAATTATGGATTCAAGTATTTTACACAAATGATGAATCTTGCTGGCTAGTTAATGGTTTTTTAGACTGGTTCTTTCAACAACGTCGCAGGGGGATCCTATATGACCATATCTTTATATTTTCTGTGATATTCCGGCTGCTTTTGTTTGTAAAATAATGTTATCAAAGCAAATACTATCGGGAATAATGAAGGCAAACTAACAAAATTTGCTGACGACACTGCATTTAATTTAAATGACATTGAAACTCCTCTTTTACATTCAATACAGACACAAAAATATCTGCAAACCTCTCCGACCATCACATAAATGACAGCAAATTACAATAGAAGTAGAGAATTTATTATCTTTTTGGTGCCGGGGGATACTAAAATGAAAATCATTATTAATTGTATAACAATAGTATGAGGGCAAGAGAAGACAATATTTTAAAATTAATCGTTGCAGGAATTATTTTCTTTCACAATTGATGATTTAAAAATAATGTATGGAATGGGAAATAAGAAAAGGTCTTATTACACAGTATATTAAAATTTGAAGTACTATTAGACAAAGACAGAGAAAGTAAACAAAACTTACCTCCTTGGAACAGACATTCGGCAAAAAGGGAGACAGCGTTGCTTAAATTTTTAAAGCATTGAGGGAGTGTAAATAAATAAGTTAGATTGGTTTGTTGTTTTGCTTTTTAAACAACAACAACAACCAAACCAACAACACTTAGTGGACCAACATCACCACAACCTATTCAAAGCCTACCGAATTCCTCTACAGAATACAGCTATATTTATGACAAATGACTACGAAAAATAAAAAAATAAAATGATGTTAAGATTTGGAAGTGTCAGAAAACTCTCTTTACCTTATTAAAGAATATACGCAGCAAGCTCAATTCGATAGCACCTAGTATTAAACATTTAAACTTTAAAATATATCTATAACCGTTTTATGATGGGTGCAAATTATGCCAAAGAATTTATGTCTGACATGCTGGAACAATGGAAACCCATTTAGTCTAGTTAAACACGATACAGAACATGTACCAAAGCGTTGAACAGATCTGATTGAGCGGTGTAAGTTTGACCCTGTAAGCGATTGCAGGTGTGCAAAAATGGTCAACATTATTCTGAGGTAAATTAATCAAGTTTCCAGCTGGAATAAAAAAAAATCCTTCTAAAAATAGACTTCTGATATAAGAAACTATTTTATTTAAAGAATACAATATTTTCTATATGATTGCAATTTAAAATAATAATTGTTTAAAATAAATGCTTCAAATGGTACCGACTTCGAACAAGGTACGCAGAGTTTAAAATTAATACCGTCACCACTACACCACTGTTATGAATATTTATACCATCACCAATACACCCCTGTGATCCGCATGTAAAAATCACAAATAATTTTCCGAAAACGTGCGGTAACTTTAGACCGAAATGCTAAGATGATACGAACGACCTCTGTCACTGGAACCGCTTTGAAGAGCAGTGCCTCTTATGGAATGAATGGCATGGGGACGATAATGTAGCAGGCAGTAACAAGAAATCGCAGCTGTCCTTTGCGACTATTTTTTTTTCAGAGAACAGACTATTCTACAACAGTGTAGCTTGCCACAATAAAGAGTAGCTTGCAATTAAAACAGTAGTAGGCATGTCTTGTTTAACAAACGAAACTGAGTATACCAATGTTAAGAATGCTTTTATACATATGTAGCAGACAACAAGGAACAAGAACTGCAGCAGACAGTCTAGTTCCTATCAGAGTTACGATTCATTACTATCACATATTAATGTAATGAATCGACATTTTAAGAGATTTTTAGTTTCCAGGATAGTCATTTTTTCGTTTAAAGCCGTTTAAATGTCCTCTCAGCGGCGCTTTTTTGCAAGTCTCACATCCGAGCACTTTCTTGTACCTAACTTGGAGCAGAGCCGCAGAAGGCAGAGAGGCCCGCGCAGATCGTCACCAATGTCTCGACATAGTTGATAAAACCTAGTCAGTGGAACACTTGTTCTAAAAAAAGTTCGATCTCCATTTGATCCATTTCCTCGAATTCCTGCGCGTCATTGTTCATTCATAAATCGACATTTATATCTAATTTCTTGTCTACCTGCATTTCATTATAATCATTTGAAATTCTAGTTTAAATAGAAAACAGTGTTAATGTTAACATTTTAAGTATGCCTGGATACAATTGACGCGTGTAGTCTCTTTTGACATACAATTTTATTTCTGTACACTCACTAACTTGACCCACGCGAGAAATCTTTACCCACCGCGAGAAATCTTTACCCACGCGAGAAATCTTTAGGAGAATTTTTTACCACGCGAGAAATCTTTACCCACGCGAGATGTCAAGTTCATGTAGGACCAATACAAATAATAAAATAATATCTACGAACCTATTACATAATTCCATATGCCCAAAACACACATAATGCTATTGAATAATGCATTACCAAATACAACTACATTTTCCTTAACTAGTTTTGTTTGTGTATTTGTTGACATGTCCTTTTTACAGTATTAACTACTGTATCCAACTTATCTATTTTCTAAAATATGCACTTTTTTTGTAAAATGCCTTAAAATAGTCATGCTGAACATAAAAATGACCAGATGACCACCAAAACTTCGACATGACTCAAACTGAGAATGATTTAACAATATGATACCGTCTTTTTCACCAAAATCTTCATAAAAATAAGAGATCTCGTCATCTAAAGACAAGAAACCAATTCATTTCCACTTCCTACCTAAAACATATTAGGAAAATACATATTTCCACATGTATTTAAAAGTAAATAGCATTTGCTCTTGTCTGTTGAATTGCGCTAAAATTATGGAGAGCACCGCAAACACTGGTAAAAATAATTTATTAAGTTTTCACTACAGAAAGGTAAATAAGAAAAGGTCCTATCAAAATTTCCACAGATATTTAAATTTTATCTACCAGTAGACATTTTAACTCTATACTTGTTACGACAAATGGTGATATCTGATTGGTCGCTAAACACACGACTATATTTATAAATATGTCCGTCATAAACTTCAAGCATAATAAGTATATATGAACCAATTTCGAAATTACCACAAAACCCTACAAAAATATTTTTGCAGATATCCAAGTCATATTTAAGTTATGTTTTTGTGTTATCCCTCAATGCCTACAACATGTATTATTAATACCTTGGGGATTATCCAAGGGGTCAAAGGGCAGTTTCGAAACATCAATTCTGACGATGTGGCCTACAATCTTTTCTTTTGGAATTTCTCTGCTATCAACTCTTGCTGACCATTCGGCGATGAGACAATAAAGACGTAAAACAACAATATCTGACTACAAACCATAACCCAGTTTATAACAAGTAACTCATATAAGATTAGTAGTATAGCTATTCTCTTCACGCTCTTTGGCATTTTGTTGGCGTCGAACATATATTCAGACATGGCTTCAGTCGTACATGAAGAGGTTTTGAAGTCGGGGCGACATATTTTGTCATCTGAAGGCCTTTGTAAATGCAAAGCCAACCCCATTTCATTTTTTATAATCCCAATGAATCCAAGACCCAGAGGGCATGTTTTGTCATCTGCGCGCCTCGTCATTCATAGGCTGAGTTAGTGTTATCTAAGGATCACATGTCCTACGGTTCGACAGAGCCAGTTGATTTTAATAACGCTTCCCAGTCTTGAAGGTGTAATTTTGTATAAAATAGTATGTCGTCCTCTTTACTACGTGATGAATATCTTTTGGCCGTTTTTAATAACGATAGGTCATTTATTGCAAATTCAGATACTTACTTTAAAAGCAGCCGAACAAACAGGCAGGCATGTAGGCATACAGACAGACGTTTTTGCAAATTCTCTTAAATTACTTAGTGACTTTGTAAGTGTATAACAACTTCAAATAAAAATTATCATTTTAATGTCTTTTTAATGGATACGATCTGGACCATTTTCACATATGTTATCAAAGAGTTCATGACATATTCTATTATAACGGCCAGTAGAGTAGAACGTGAATCCTATTATCTTCACTATCATTATAAAGACAGATCGGAACTGGTAAAGCTTTTGATATGGTATCGTATCAGCTTTAAGAAGACCGGTCTCGTTGATAATTCCGACTGACGGCTAGATTTCACATAATGGTATCATACAAATTACTTCTTCTAGGGTCTAAATTTGCATTGCAGGTTGTGATACTTTGTGGATATCAATTTCAGACAGAAAATATTTTAATTTCATGTCGTTTTAAGGAATAAAACAAAGCAAATTCCTCATATCTTACAGAACAGTTCATGACGGTTTTTTTTTATAATATATCGGGCAGTGCAATAATATAACCCCCAATGTCAATGTCGCAGCGCATGCGCGCGGGTGTCTATATGTACGGGTTCCTGAAAAGTTCTATGGATGGCGCCATGTTGTCCTTAAACTAGTGAAGTGCGACGCTTTCATCCAATGAATTTAGACTATTGTTAAACTTTGATAAATATCAGAAGTAAGTTAGATTGTTGTAGTTTAAAATGTTAAAATGCTACATCAGTACATTGCAAGTGTTATTGTTTCATATGTGAGTTTATGATTTATGATAGTACGATGTATAATGCACAAATATAAAGTTATGCTCTATTCCGTTCTAATTTTAAGACACGAACATTTGACGGCATTTTCAGTCTTTGTCTGTTTCTTGGTCGGTTTGTTGTCAGGTAAAAAAATTCATTGTTGAATAGTTGAACAAGACCTCCATGGCCACCTTTGATGTTTGCATCAATTCTCTCTTATTATGATGATACATTAGAACGGAGGAGGATTTGGCAGCATATCGTGTCAGCGTCAGGAAGTTTGGTTCCATTGATTTTTCCGAGAAACGCATATATTCCACTAACTTTGAGGCCTTGATGGAGAAATGCCTAGAAGTAGATTTTTAAAAAATAAAACAGATATATCACTAAGTTTAATATAAAACAGATACATTATTTATTTATTGATGTTAATCGAAACAAGACATACAAATTGTTTATAACTTAATGCATGGGCAAGATAATAATCTAGCTAGCTATCTGAAAAATAGCCAGTGCTTTTACATTATTGTATCTGACAAACAATAAGAGGAATGATTTTATAATTGAGATATTGTTTAGCAGAAAAAGTCAGCGTGCATATAATCGCTTTACTTCAGCGACACGAAACTACGGTGAATGTAGTAAAACGGTTTTCGACACTTTGTGCAAAACAATACACAAGATATAGAGCATTGTGTTTACTTTAAAGGTCATCCTTAGTATTTTGTTGTTCTACGTAGATATGTGTTAAAGCATTCAACACCAAAAACATTCTTTTTTGGAAATCCCTTATTATGTTTACACAGTACATTGGTTAATCAATTTACCAATGCTCTTTATCAATGGATCTCAAAAACATGAAAAATGAAAGCACTGCGATCACTGTGGTATTCATTGCTTCAGAAAGTAGTCATATTTGGAGACAACGGCAACTGCTGTGAGGAGACAAGATAAACATATCGGCTTCATTTTCTGCAGTGGTGCATGGTTGTTATATTCTGATATCATCCTTAACTTACTTTTGGACTTTGTCTCTTTTTCTCTCCAGTCTATATATATAGTTGGAGGAAATTAAACAGTCTCTACGACCTGAACGCAAGAATGAAAAGTAGGCATAACTTCAGGATAGTGTTTGTCTTTATAAGTTGACACGTTATTTGCATTTTAATCATAAGCCAGATGTATTTTTAAACTCGTTAACACAATTGCTTTAAACACATTTTGTTTTGGATGGCGTTCTATTGTCACTTTCCTTTCTTAATTAATTTTTTTTTTGATTTTCTTCGAGTAAGAAAATAATATATCTTTATTTATTATATATCCTTATTCTTAATTATCACTTCTTATATCATATGAAGTCATTAACTAGTTCGCTTGGACATTTCAGTTTTAAATTTATCTCTTAATAAACTCTCCTACTCAGATTGTTGATCTTTTGCACAGTCAATCTGCATTTGTGTTTTATTGTATTAAGGTTATTCTTTACTCACTGGTTAATTATTCCGGATGCAGGTGTTTACTGTTATTAAATAATTTTATTAATAAGCGAGGTGTTGTTGATAAACACATACATTATAAATCATCAATTGTCATCGTCAATCATTTTAGCACCATCGTCATTAGCATGTTGCGAATGTAAAAACAAAAGTTTATCGATCAAGCCCTAACGCATTTCACCAATCACGACTACTGACTGCAGCAGCGTTAAGTGCATGGGCTGCATAGGTCGCTTTTAATTGAAATGTGTTCACCTTATCTCTATATTTCAGCGATTTTGCGGTCCATGCATATTTAGAGAAGTTTAGAATTTCTTTTTTTGTGTAAACGTATAGCGAAACTGTCAATACTTCATTTAAGTATTGTTGTTATTAACTCTTTTATGGCAAACATTTTGTCATGCAAATGAGTGTATGTCCTAGGGTGAGAGAATGAAATACGTCATGACGGCTGTCAAGCTACAAGTCAAAGGTGGTAGCCGACACTTTTCCTAA